>JAHVAK010000164.1:0-437500 GCA_019845155.1 Luehdorfia chinensis | reverse complement strand
AATGCCATAAGTAAGTATACTTGTGTTATCTAAGTATAAGTATCTGAAAATAAGTAAGTGATGTGCACGTTAATATGACATTTTCTGTGCAATTGGCTAGTATTAATGAATACATAGAAAGATACTATCGCGATCTTGATTGCTAAGGAAGTAAATATCATTATCAAATGAAAATTTTAGTGAAAATATAACTGATATTTATTTAGTACTTTAGGTAATGAGAATAATACAAAAAAAAATATCAAATATTTTACTGTAAAGTTTGTAGTTACTTCAAGAATATTTATTATTATGTACATAAAAATATTTCTGTCAAAACAATATTCACACTGAGTTAATTTTACTTCTAAAAAAACGGATAAGAAGCGTCTATGTGTCTCAAAATATCTGCCTAAAATATAAATAGGGCATTAACAATTAAATAGTGACTTTAACGCAATCTTCTTTACTTGATAAATAGCTTTTAATTAAACTAACAAACACAATTGGCTACAGTGTATAATGTACCGTACAAGGAGATTAAACTAAATAATTCTTGAAGGTTGTTTACCCAAATGTAATAAAACATAATAATGTTCATTGCATATTAGTTTTTGGTTCAAACTTTTAAACATGTTAATTAGAAAATGCAGTGTGATGGCGTCATGAAATACATTTTTAATTTTATTTAATAAAGTCACTAAACGAGCAACACGTTCACCTGATGGTAAGTGCAACGTCTACCCATAACAAATGCTGTGTCATCATGAACATTTCTGTGTGACACCACATTGCGCTCGTCACTCAGAGACATCAGTTCTTAAGTCTCATGTGCCCAGTGATTACGCTAGCTCTCAGTGCCCTTCGAACCGAAACACAGTAATGTTTGCACACTACTGCTTCACGACAGAACAACTGGCACTGCGGTGGTACCTACCTAGACGGATTCCTGCATAGAAATCCTACCACCAGATTCGATTATGTTGCTAAATGTAATTTTGGCGATCTTTGTTTTGTTTATTAGGTGTTCAGAGTGTTTGTTTTCTCGATTTTCTTTTTTACGATCGGAATATAACAACTGATATTTGGATAAATCTATATATCATCTTATATATTTTAAATTCCATCGTCACCACTTTGTTGGTTGGCATTCTACCACACTGCGTTTTTCGCGGAATTTTTTGCCACGCACTTGCACTATATGGAATGTGCTGCCGTCAGCGGTATTTCCGGACCGAAACGATTTAGAGACCTTCAAGAAAAGAACCTATTCCTTTCTCAAAGGCCAGCAACGCATCTGCTATTACTCTGGTATTGTAGGTGTGCATGGGCGGCGGTGATCACTTACCATCACGTGAGCTACTTGCACCGGCTATTTAGAATGACCTCAAAATCGAAAATATTTTAGGTAATAAATAAAGTCGGAGAAGTGTCCGTCGTTTTAATCTGCTTTGACGGAAATATAGGTGTTATTTTAAACCCGACAATAAATGTTTTATGACTGTTCGTACTTGGGCAAACTTTGTATGGGAGCTGAGCAATATTCTTTCTTGATGAAATTGAACTATAATAGTATCTGTTCAAGACTACGGTTTTGAACTAAATGTCGAATTGCACTTTATAATTTGGATGTCTCGTTATATTCTTTTCGTTATCGACACGTACACGGCTATTTAGTCGCATGTGGTTATGTAAATAAAAAAACGCACCGTAAAAGTATTTGCCCGCTCGAAAAGCTTACTCGATTGCCAACGCTGACGGGTGAGAGCCTATGAAAGTTTAATTCGATTGCTCACGCGAACCATGTGATTGGCGTAAACTACCCCTATTTTATTTATTATTAACGGTGCAGACATTTATCGGTCTGGACAAGGTACTTTGTTATTAGTGGAAATATCTATGATGATTACAATGATGATAATCTACCTAGAAATTGAGTCAAATCTATACTACATATTAATAAACATGTTGATAAGAACAGCACCCCCAGTACCTTTTTTTATTGGAGAAAGTGACGTGACGAGCCGAATGTTCACCTGATAGTAAGGACAACGTCTGTCCATAACATGGGTTGTGGTGGCAGTTACAGCAACATAACCTTTTTGTGTGCCACTACACTGCGCCCGTCACCCTAAGACATCAGTTCTTAAGTTTCATAGCAATTACTGTAGCTCTCAGTGATATTTTTGTAATTTTTGCACATTACTGCTTCCCGACAGAATAAATGGCCATCCGGTGGTATATACCTAGACGGATTCCTGAATATAAATCCTGCCACCAGTAAAGTAAAACATAAATCTTCTGTTACTAATGATATGAAATTTTTTATCGAATTAAGAGACGAGACTAGCAATACGTCGTCAACATACATTTATTTAAATCGCTAATTAGATCGCAGCTATAGTATGCAGGAACTATATGGAACCCTCTGTATCATAAATAAATAAATAAACTCGAAAGAGTACAGAAAAAGTTTCTTATGTTTATACATTTTTTTTATTCGAAAATGTGACGAGACGAGCAAAACGTTCACCTGATGGTAAGTGCAACGTCTGCCCATAACAAATACGGTATCACCCAGAACATTTCTGTGTGACATTTCACTGTACCAGTCACCCTGAGACATCACTTCTTAAGTCGCATATGCCCAATGATTACATTAGCAGTAATTGCCCTTCAGACCGAAACAAATTAGTATTCGCACATTGCTGGTTCACGGCAGAATTACTGGCCTGGGGTGGTACCTACCCAGACGGATTCTTGGATAAGAATCTTACTACCAATAAATAGTCCGCCGACACACGCAGGCAGAAGACGGCAAGAGAGTTGGTGATCGCAGTACAAGAAACCTAGCTCTTGAGACGCTGCTGTCGTAATGGGCACACTATGTATTTTCACACTGTGTGGGTGGCACATTTTCATATACCACTACATGTCAAAAATCGTAGTATGTTATATATAAAACCAAGCCGTAAGTTTATTTCCTCATAAAATGTAGGTTCCAAAATGTACTTACAAAGCAGATTAAGATGTTACCTGATTTGGTGAAGTGATGATCTAATGCTACTGGAAGTTGATGAAGGCCGGATATTATCGTCCGCAGCAACGATAAGTCGCGAATACAGCTCCTTAAAAACTTTAGCGCGTAGGGACTTCTCACATTTGCGGTACTGATGTAGCTGTGTCTGACACCATCGTAGCTGTGATAGAAGTATATCAATTATCATGAAAATTTATCTCAAAATAATTGCTAAAAATGCGTTTTTATCAATCTTCAAATATTCCTAGTAAAGCCGATTAAATATAAAATGCGAAGCTTTGAAAATGAAACGATTTATTATTAACCCCATTTCACTTACATTTACTTGCTCATCCTTAGCAGTTAAAGTCAGATTAGGAATATCAGAATAAAACAGACTTATAACGTATAAGTATAAGTAGTAAGACGTAATACATTTGGGTTTTAGATTCACTTGGATAATGTATTTCACATTAACAACCTTAGTGTTTAATGTACCTTTTCTGTTTAGTTGTGAGTCATGTGTTCAAATCCCAACCGATATATATACTGATATGCGCAGAGTACTCGTTTAATACTCGGTATTCGGCATGTTCAGCAATTTTTTCAGTTGTCGTACTCGGGCGAATAACTCGGTATAATTGACCAGTGTTTGGAAAAATTGACCAGTGGGTTGAAAAAATATATAGGTAATGTACATTTAAGTGCAAAAGACTAAAATATAACAAAATCTATAACTAAGTAATTTAAGTTTAAGAGATTAATAACTGGTGATGAGAAGTGGATAATTTACGACAAGAAAATGCGAAAAAGGTTGTGGTCAAAAGTCGGTCAGGCTTCACAGATTGTGCCAAAACCCGGATTAACTCACAGTAAGGTGGTTCTGTGTATCGTGGGATTAGAAGAGCGTTGTTCATTATGAGCTTTTAGCGCCGAGCAGAACCATCAATTCGGATCTCTACTACCAAGAACTGATGAGAATAAAGCGAGAAGTTGTTAGAAAGCAGCCGGCTGATCGGCTTAATCAATAGAAAGGGTGTTGTCTTTCATCATGACAAGATGTGAGTGGTCTAGCCACTCACATCTTTAGCCACTCTGCAAAAATTAAGAGAGTTTGGCTGGGAGGTGTTAGTGCATCCGCCACATAGCTCTAACTTTACACCTTCAGATTTCCTTCTGTTTCGGTCTCTTCAGAATTATTTAGGTAGTGTCAGGTTAACAATATGAGAGGACTTCCAAAACTACTTTTAGGTTTTTTTCTTCTTACAAGACCCAAAATTTCAAGATGGCAAAAATTGATGGAACAAATTGGCACATATATACTGTAATTAAATGTAAATAAATTTAGAAGAAAATGGTTTGATTTTTTATTTCGGGTAGATAGATATTAGAAAGGTAAATTAGTTCTTTATTAGACATAGAACATCAACAATTCCTTACACTAACATTTTTTGTAGCGACTATTCTTATCGCGTCTCTGCAGCTGGTCAGGTAAGATTACGTTATTTTACCAAAATAATGTTTTATTTATGGGAAAATAAGCCATAAAAGTTTAGTGGCTCAGAGCTTCCTTGTAAACAATATTTGATGTTGTAGCAAAATAAAACGACCGCTCTCGACCGATGCGCAAAGGGAGCCGCGCACCTCGATGATGCCCAAGTCGCATAAAGTCGGGCGGCTTGTTCTATTGTATATCGCTAACAATTAGTCTAACGATTAAATAATTCATATTCGTCTAATTGTGCCTCTACTTTCACGCAATAAAGCCTCTGAAATGTTGTATTCTTATATTCTAGGTTTAATTTTTATCAGTATTCCACACATCTTTTAAAATACATAAAACCATCCTGACAATACCCAGACATACATATGTACTTAATGAAATGTACATTAAAATATTGATTGTATATTCGACAACGCGAATATAACGACTTAATAAAAGTAAAGTTACAGCCCATAAATTTCCCACTGCTGACCACAGACCTCCTCCTATTTTTTTAAGAAAGTTTTAGAGCTTAAAGTGTCCGCCACGCTGCTCCATTGCGAGTTTACGGACTTCCTCGGAATATTTCTAATCCGCAGACTGCGCACGTGGTATTTACGGGACAATTTAGAGGTACCAGCACCGGAAATCGAACTGAGGTCACTCGCTTACTATAAAATGTAGGCGAGCGCCCGGCTCCTGAGCTACCACATATTTTGTGATGAAATATCACAAATAGATTATCCAATTAATGAATCAGTATTAGAAAACAAATGTTCACCGTGTAATTTTGGCAATGGTTAATGTTCCGTTATTATCTGTTTGCTGATAGGTGTTCGGCAGAGTAGAGAAGCACTAAATACTTTCCCACCGCGGTGTCTTAAAAGGCCAACGCATTGTACGGACAGCCTTTATTCTTGCAGAATAACACTATAATATGCGATGCTGTCACAATACCGCTCGTGGGAACGAAATGAGTAGTAAGAAAGTAAAGAAAATGGCGAAACGACGGTCGGTTATCAGGTGTTCATTGGGTGTCCGAAAGGTGAGGTTGAACCTTGGATCCCAATATGGGGTGAAATATATTACAAACATACTACAAAAGGATTAAATTTCAATTACTATAAAATATGAAGCTACCTGAGGTACAGCACAGGGTATGGAATACACTGGGAGACCTATGTGTACTGCACCTCTGTGGTGCACAGAATGTAGGTGCCGATGAAATGACCGTCGATACCTTGCGCTAGTGTTGAACATTCGACTGACGCCACAAGTAGTAGATATAATTATAGATAGAAAGAAGTAAAGTAGAAGTAAGTATAGATAGAAGTAGTAGTAGTATTATTACTCGTATAATGGATTTCCGCAAAGTTACGCCTGATTCTATTAACTCTATATATAAAATTTATGAAAATGTTGCATAGATGCACAAGAACATAAAAACTTTTAATTAAATATTCACATATATACCACATTTTCTATCACAATGTAAATACAAGGAACAAACAAAAATCAGTACTATCGGATACTCGACTTCACAAAGTTAGTGAAACTTGAAACAAAATCCCAGAAAGTATATAAAGTTTTATATACTATTATTTCTTTATTCGTTATGCAGTAAATCAAACAATTATACAGTAAACCTTACTCTAAATACACATTAACTAAAAGTCTCATATAACAATTGTACCACCAGCACCGTTGTCCACAGAATGTCTAGCACATTATTACAAATAAACAACAAATAAACATTACTTTAACATAGCACTACATTTAAACACTTAACTGGTGGTAGGATTCCTATGCAGGAATCCGTCTAAGTAGGTACCACCCCAGGGTCAGTTATTCTGCCGTGAAGCAGTAGTGTGCAAACATTACTGTGTTTCGGTTTGAAGGGCACTGAGAGCTAGCGTAATCACTGGACATATGAGACTTAAGAACTGATGTCTCAGGGTGACGGGCGCAGTGTGATGTCAAACAGTAATTTTCTGGGTGACACAGCATTTGTTATGGTTACACTTACCATCAGGTTTTGCTCGTTACGTCACTTTTATGAAATAAAAAAAAACAAAAAAAAACACTAAAGTTACATACAATACAAAAACAAATAATTATTAATATAAAGTAATAATAAAACATAATCGTAACATACCAACTATACAGATGTAGCAAGATTGACAAGATTGAGAATCTTGTTACATCTATATAGTCATCACAAATTTTTTATACTTTACAAATGCTGTAGCGAATAATCAACATAATTAAAAGAACGATTAAAAGATTCCATGATATGCCGCAAAGGGGCTCGTTCGTCAGCACTTGCTCTACTTTGTCTAGGTGAAAATAGATTTATTTTTATTAAAAAGACTTTCCAAAAACGGTTATCACAATATTAAAATAACACCTGGGAATTATGTGACGGCAGCCAAGCTCTATAATTGTGAAAATGCTAATATTTGTATTATTATTATAAGTTGTATAATTCATTAAAAAAACGCAGGGTTTCTTGCTGTTTCTCCTGGTCTGAGGCATTTCTTGTGCCAATAGTAAAGTTAAAAAATAATATATATAAATAATATGTATTTATTGAAAATATTTTGTTCTATTCAATTCTAAAAACATTCCATTCTGTCTAATTATTTTTTAATCTATCTGAATTCTGTTCTATCCTCTACTTAAAGATACGTACGCAGATATACATCAGTAATAAGGTTACATTCCATAAAAATTTACTTTGATATCCATTTACAATAATAAGCTATTTTGTTTTCAGTATAGCTAAATTTAATAAAGCATTAAGACAAAGGAAATAAACGTCTATCAATGTCCCACTATTGGCCTTAGTCTTCCTCTCGTTTTTGAAAAAGTCATTTAGAGCCTGGAACAGCTCGCCGTTCTATCACACGTCGTCTAAGAATTGTTTCATTTCTCAGACATTAAGGTTTCCTTACACCGTTTTCTTCTACCTCCGAGCACGTGGTAAATCAGCAGATAGGATGGATGAAAGAAGATTGCGGAAACCAATTTACGAGGAGTAGACTAATAAAAGTAGATGAAGCGAAAGATGTGTGTCAGGATCAGAAGTAGAAAGATGTGGTCTCTGCCTACCCCAATGGGAAAGAGCCGTGACTTTATGTACTCTATATACTCGTATTGTTCATACCAAAATTTTGTTCAAAGTGTTAAACAACCTCATTTTTTTCAGATTTTTTACCGAAAACTTGAAAAGTTAGAGAGGGGAATAGAAAAAGTAAGGACACACATGAGAACTTTAGAAGCGCATATCGCACAATTGGCTTAAATATAAAAGTTATTTTGAAACATCGTTGTCATTTTTCAAAGTCTATTCATGTAACAATAGCTCACACGCTTTTCGTCGTTTCAGCCTATCACAAGTCCACTGCTGAACAAAAGCCTCCCCCATAGATAGCCACAAAACTTTGTAACTCTCATATTGGACGGATTTTGCCATAGTTGCCACGCTTGGCAGGCGAGTTGGCAACCGCAGTTTATTTATTCAGATGTTACAGGAAGATGCTGTTGCCATATCCTGGTTTTAATTTCCCTCTGTCCACTTTTACGACACCCACGGTTTGGGATGGGGTGGTACCACACGCTTTTGTGTACTGAATATTTTTTCATTCTGTGGATGGTGTGCCATCTCGGTGTTCTTTGTAATTTCACTATTATTCATAAAAATACCTACCTTCGAAATGCCATCTAGATAGTGCCAATAGTCTCCAAGTTAAATGGCTGTAATATACGGACACGAAATAATGAGGGTTACGTTTTTACTAAGGAACCTTAAAAAGTGACGATAAGTAAGTTTGAGCTAATACTGTTAGCTTTCTCTTTACTAACCGATAGATGTTTTGGTGCTCGAAATCGTCAATAAGTATATCACAATGGATCGTCTTTCTATTTGTTTCATCATCATCATCATTTCAGCCTATCACTAGTCCACTGCTTAACATAGGCCTCAAAAGTTTGTAGCTCTAATTTTGGGGTAATTTCGCCATAGTTGCCACGCTTGGCATGCGGTTTGGCAACCGCAGTTTATTTATTCAGACGTTCCAGGATGATCCTGCTGCCCATCTTCATTCTTTATTTTCTTTCCTTCGTCTTTTACAACACCCACGGGATTAGATGTGGTGGTAGATTGTCTTAAGTCGCCACCTCACGGATCCATTGTGTATCTAAAGCAGGAATTACCAAATGGCAGACCGCAGTCCGGATCCGGACCGCCGACCCATTTTGTGCGGTCCCTAAGTAAACAGTAAAATTTATAACTAAAACTTTAGTAGACTTACCGATGAACATCTCCAGGATTTAATGTCAACAGCTTGTAACCAACTTACTACAGACTTCAGAAAGATAGTTCAAAGAGAAAAATTACAACATTACTGTGTTATTATTAATTACTTACTTTGTTATTATTCTTCATTATGTGATATTTGTTTATTACTTAATAAAAAAATATTCAAGTTTCTTTTCGTTTTAGTATATTAATTTATTTTTAACTCTGGTCGCTAGTAATCGTCTACCAAACGGACCGCGACTGTTATATTATTTTTTAAAACAGTCCCCCAAAGAACTAACTGGTGATCTAAAAGTATTGCGTCTAAATTGCGGTTTGTGTTAAAAAATTTAACACAAAGTTTACAAATTAAATAATACTTGTCCTAAATTTGACTGTTCTGATCAGTTAAAATTCGGCACAGTATTTAATGATAATGTATCTGACTGAAGGTTTCAAAGTTATATTCTGTTAAGGCAAAGTTATAATCTATTTCCAAATTTTCAATAAATCCTTTACAGCCTTGTAATTCACTTACCGTGTAAATTTGAATAAAGTTTCTAAGCCATGTCGAAAGTATATTTAAGCGTGTTTGGTTAATATTTGATTTCATGTTATTATTTCGGTAAGGTGGTGTACTCAATGATGTACTCGTAAATCTAGGATTTCATAAAAAAATATTAGTTACTTCAAAAAATAAACAGATCAACAAGCTCGGGAATCAATGTTATACAGTATTTTCTCTAAAATCGCACTAGACACGCGCGCGACGAATTTCTTATATTTTCCTTTTCTGCTCGTACATCAAATTACAGGTAAAACAAATTGCACGCGTCGGCAATAAACGCGACGTGTTTTTATTTATAAAGGGCAGTGCTCGTGACACGCATCTCCACTATATTTACGAAGAAGCAACAATTTTTTTGGCAATATTTATGTGTCGTACGAAACGATGGCGTACAGAGAAACACTTTTAGTGAGTTTGTAATATTACTATTTAAATATCATATTCTATTAACTTTTCCTAAAGAAAGAAACATAATATAAATTCGCTGTTATTGAGTCTTCACTTTTTTCACATTTTGAACAGGCATACTCTGTACCGTAATGCAGTAGCGAAAATTCATACTGTGCATTGAAGTTACCGTCTACTGTTTTTGAAATAACTGCTCAATGGAATGCTAGAAATGAGACCACTGAACAAACGCGAGGCTTAGGAAAAGTAACCATTTTAAAATAAATAAATAATGTTGTGTGTGAAAATTACTCGTATTACTTTATATTTACTTCTTTACTTTGTTTCATATAGGCTGATACGACTAGGCTTCAGTTTATGAAACATGGAGGATATGTGTATGCGATCGGAAACTATAAATCAAAAAAACTAGCATGAATGTAAGCACAATAATGAATAACAAATTAGTACTTTATATAAATTGCGTCTAGCGCTTTTTTCACCTTGACAACCGTAAAGGAAATCCCCTTTGCCATGGCTATGCATAATTTTAGACTAACACAAAATCTGGAGCAATGACCTAGAAAATTCAATTTCGTGGCGGTTGCGATTCACGCATTCTAATGTGCGAAGCCGCAGCGTGTTACAAAATCTAATCAAAGTTTATGGTTGCCTTTGCGGTTTTTGCCGCTTTACCTTGAATATAGTGAGTACTTTTTGTATAGTCGAGAAGGTAATGAAGAGCGAAGAAAAAATTATATTCGAAAGTTTAAAATTCGACGAAGACATTTTGCAGACAGATTCTATATATTTCTCCGTGGTTGGCTCTGAATTAGTTCGTTCACACTCGTTCACAAAATGTACGGTCCAGCTTAAAGTTTGCTTATAAATTCTAAGCATGTATATTAGTGGTAACTCAGGGGCTAGGCGCTCGCTTTAAATTTCATAGTACGCGAGTGACCTGGGTTCGATTCCCGGTACCGGCACCACTAAAATTGTTAATTGCAATTTTAAGTGCTGATTTACCACGTGGTCAGCGATGAAGAAAAACATAGTGAGGAAACCTGTATTTCTGAGAAATAAAAAATATTGCGAAGACATGTGCAGTCCGCCAACCCGCATTGGAGCAGCGTGGCGGATTCTTCCTAGCTCCAAAACCCTCTCAGAAATTAGAGGAGGCCTGTGCTCATCAGTGAGACCTTTATAGGCTAAAACTTTTCTTTTTTATGTATATTATACAGAAAGTTCTAAAATAGTAGTTGTCTAGAGTATATTTTCGACAATTCTTTCAGCAGCAT
The DNA here is from genome assembly GCA_019845155.1 of Luehdorfia chinensis. Lineage (NCBI taxonomy): Eukaryota > Metazoa > Arthropoda > Insecta > Lepidoptera > Papilionidae > Luehdorfia > Luehdorfia chinensis. Next base: position 426,466 of record JAHVAK010000164.1, on the reverse strand, counting down.
GTGTATACGAACACATCATTATTACAAACATGCTTACAAAATTATTGTCGAAGCACTGTTTTCTTTTTGCTCTTATAATTTGTTTCCTCAAAAGATGTATATACAGAGTCTATTCAATATGTATATATCATATCAGAAAGACTACCGCTGTTTTTGTGTTAATAACGACATCATTAATAACGAATATATACTTTAAGTTAAACATTATTACACGATTAGTAGATTATTTCTATACATTTAATTTCGTGAAAATACAAGATAAAGTAAAATATATTAACCTCTTCAAATATGTGACCTCAAATACCTGTTAAAGAAGAAACCGGACGTTGAATTCGTGGTACCGGAACTGCTGAATGTACGGTGGCACATTGTTAATGAGGGGGTGATGGGTGGTTTGTGCGAGAATCGAGTTCAGGTCGTTTTGAAAAGAAAATTACGAAATAAAAAGCGGTGATTTGGGAGTAAACGAAGTAATTTTAATGCACTGCGACCTTTTTTATAGAGCTGTTTAAAGTATTATGTTCAGTCTGTTCATAGCATCTTTTAATTTATTAATGAATATGGAGTCGTGAATAAACTTTTAAACAGAGGCCCGTTATTAAAATTTGTAGAAAAGATTAATAAGAAATAATACATTGCAACATTCTTTTTCTTTTTTGTTCAAGAAGAGCACCGTTTTCTCACTTTGTTTTCTTATGTACCGTGAGAGCGTTTTACAGACATAAATTTCACACGGCACAACCAGACCCGAAAACACACGATCTGTGTTTCACAAAAATGTTGTTTCCGGCTGGGATTCGAACTCAGGACTAGCGGCGTAGAAGTGAGTTACTCTACTAGGTCAACCGGTCGTCAGTAAATTAAATACAATAAATAAAGTCATCATAATCATTTCAGCCTTGTACTATATACGTAAGAAAAAAATTAGTAAACACATTATTATTATGATGAGGTATTTCTATAGTTTTCTCGTCTGGTTGGGATATATGAACATATCTATAGATATATATATAAAATAAGATAAAATAAAATAGACATATACTAAACATAATACTATTAAATCCAAACCAGACGGGAGCCCTCAGCGGGGGAGATCTAACGGCCGAGGGTTAGGGGGAAAGAGAAAGAAATCGGCGGACGATTATTATTATTATATTATAATTTCAGCCTATCTTAGACCACTGTTGAATAAAGTCAGTAAATTAAATTTAAATACTTAATGTTTTGCTTTGCCATTTATCTACAATTCATCATCATCATCATCTTTCGAGCCTATCACTAGTCCACTACTAAACAGGGGACTCCCCCATAGCTACAAAACATGATCCTGAGCCACTTGCATCCACTGGCTTGCCTCAAAACCGTGTTTACCTACGTTTAGAGGGGATTGCCCTACACTGTGTTTGCCGATACGAGGTTGCGACTCAAGAAACTTTTTTTCCAAACGGTTATCGGTTCAGGGTGCTATATGGCCGGCCAATTGCTACTTTAGCTTACTAATCCTTAGAGCTATGTCAGTTACTCTACTTCTGCTGCGGATATCATCGTTATGGCAGTACTTCGATATACTAGTAGTCTATCCAACACCGCTGAAGTAACTGTAGCACCACAACAATTTTGACGGAATCAAAGGCTCTATGTCTGCTGCTGCTAGCGGTTTTTCCGGACCGATACGACTTAAGGACTTTAAGAAAAGAGCCTATTGTAGATGTTTATGGGCGGCGGTAATCACTGATAATCAGGTGAGCGTCTTGCTTGTTTGCCTCGTCTTCAACTAAAAAAAACGATATTTGTCTGTAGTTCTTCAATATGGCATTATCGCCTTCTCGAAGAAACACCATCAATGTTACACTTTCGGCGTAGCACCGTCGCAGATGATGGAATTTAACAGCTTGTGAAGGATAACTAGTACCGGTTTTTCACTAGCTTTCAGAAACTCCGCTGAAATTCCGTCACCACCCGGCGTTTATTCGTTTTTAAACTTTTCGAGAGCCATACTAATCTCGTTCCGAATGACGTCCGGGATATCATCGGAATTAACTTTTCTTTTTTAGTGGCGAATGAGTTTTGCTCTTGACGAGGTGCACAGCTGTTTATTAAACCTCTCGATCTCAAACGAGATATTTCGGTTCAGCGAAAATTACTGCTCCGCTCTCGATCAACTTTCACTTTACTGGTGGTAGGATTTCTATGCAGGAATCCGTCCAAGTAGGTACCACCCCAAGGCCAGTTATTCTGCTGTGAAGCAGTAGTGTGCAAACATTACTATGTTTCGGTTTGAAGGGCACTGAGAGCTAGCGTAATCACTGGGCATGTGAAACTTAAGAACTGATGTCTCAGGGTGACGGGCGCAGTATGGTGTCACACAGAAATGTTCTGCGTGACACAGCATTTGTTATGGGCAGATGTTGCACTTACCATCAGGTGAACGTTTTGCTCGTTTCGTCACTTAATACAATAAAAAAAACTCACTCAGTTGGCTTTTTCCTGCATCCAGATTCCTGGCGAAACTTTGCTAACGCTCTATCGCTTACTCAATACGGGCTGTATTGAAGTTGCGTAGGTCTTGCCGCTTTGGGAGATCTGTCTGTTTAGTTACCGATATGCTGAAGCGTCAGTTAAAGACTGCAGCCACATTTCACGCCGTGCCTCATTGAGATAATGAGTGCGTCCAGAGAGTTAATGTATCTTCTTAGTGCGGCGATTTTTACAAAACTTTTACATACATACACTCATGCTCTTTTCCCATATAAGGGATAGGCAGAGGCTACACATGTAGAAAATAATGTTTGCATACCACTACTTCACGGCAGTATAATTGGCCCTTCTGGGGTACCTACCTGGACGGATTCCTGTATAGAAATACTTTGATCAATGCGGCGAGAACTCATACTATACTCATACATAGACTTTTATAATTTGTTATGTAGTAGCTTTGAACTCAAATCTTACATTTAAGCTATTTGAACTACGTAGTATTTAAATAAACTGGAAAAAATATATACAACTGTGTCAAACAAATAGGTACTTACAAGAACATGGAGAAAAATACTTTTAAATGTTTATCGCTCTGTTGGCATGACCACCAATTATTTTTGTATTAGTTTCGTCGACGAAGTATAAATGTTTACAATGTTACTATTGTTTTTCAAAATCACTATATCAATTATTTTATACTAACTTTTACACTCTGGTTAATTTACATTGCTACAGAGTGACTCATTTTTTAAGGAATAAAGTGACTGCATGAGCAAGTCGGTCATCTGGTGGTGAGTGCATTCTTCTCCTATAACAAATGCTTTGTCACCCAAAATATTTCTGTGTGGCACCTCACCGCGCTCGTCACTGCTTGATGGCATAATGACTATCACTGCGGTGGTATCTACCTAGGCGGACTCCTGCATAGGAATCCATTGCGATGTAACTGCAATAAACACAATTCACATTCGATTTTCGTTTTCATTTTCACTGGTGGTAGGATTCCTATGCAGGAATCCGTCTAGGTAGGTACCACCCCAGGGCCAGTTATTCTGCCGTGAAGCAGTAGTGTGCAAACATTACTGTGGAACGGCACTGACAGCTAGAGTAATCACTGGGCATATAAGATTTAAGAACTTATGTCTCAGGGTGACAGGCGCAATGTTATGCTACACAGAAATATACTGAGTAGCACAGCATCTATTATGGACAGACGTTGCACTTACCATCAGGTGAACGTATTGCTCGTCTCGTCACTTTATCAAATAAAAAATAAACAAAAGTTTCGACTCATACATATAGACTCATAACAAAACAACGAATTTGCTTACCGTACATTCTAAAGGGAAATGATAAATTAAATGTATTTCAAATGGGCATGTCTGTATAAAAGTGACTGGGAATCGAGTTCGAAACGTGTACACTGAGTAAAAATTATCGCGTGACCAAATTGATTATCACACCATAAACACAGGGTTAACTACTAAAGGCTGCTTTTTTACCAGGAAAGCCTTTTAAATTTTTCCTAAGCTGCTTGTTTCAAGCCAATTTCAATTTACGTAATGCTAGATTATGTATGTTTTTAGTCCTTACCGTAACAATTAAATACTAAAAAGTATCAAAGCGAAGACGAAAAATATTTAGGGAAAAACAAAAATTGTCGAGATTAAACAAAATAATGTAGAGCGTAACAATTCTGACCTTATTTTCTAATGTCTTTGTAAATCAGCGTCGTAGATAAATTATAATGTACTGTCATAGCCTAACAGTCTACTTGACTACTACACCGCGGATTCTAGGTTCGAATACCAGCCGGAGCCAGAAATTTCTGTGCAAAAACACAAATTTGGGTCTGATTGTGTTGCGATTGTCGTCGTGTCTGTGACACTCATGCCGCCTGCGATCTTGTCGCATAAGCGTTATAGGGCTAGGACGAGTGTCTGTGATTGCACGTTCACTGTGCCACTCTAGTACCTCCTGCGCAGTTAATAGCTACCGACGGTATTACTGGTGGTAGGATTCCTATGCAGGAATCCGTCTAGGTAGGTACCACCCCAGGGCCAGTTATTCTGCCGTGAAGCAGAAGTGTGCAAGCATTACTGTGTTTCGGTTTAAGGGGCACTGTGAGCTAGCGTAATCACTGGGCATTTGAGACTTAAGAACTAATGTCTCAGGGTGACGTACGCAGTGTGGTGTCACACAGTAAAATTCTGGGTGACACAGCATTTGTTGTGGGCGGACGTTGCACTTTCCATCTGGTGAACGTTTGGCTCGTTTCGTCACTCTATACAATAAAAAAAGTGGTCGCCGTGGTTAATTCGGCGAGGAGGATATTATTATTATTGTAATATAACTTGTAAATCCAAAGAAAAAATTGAGGGTAGGTGCAGAACAGTTAACAGCTGACTTATAGGTGTCGTAATTAATTATTATTTAAAATTAAATCTAATCAGTTTTTTCACATCCTTTAAATATCCAATAATTTGTATAAGTTTTTATACAATTGTTTTTAATTATAATGTTAAAATAAATAACTTTTAAACATTTAATTACATCTTCATATCCATAACTACTGTGCATGATAACTACTGAATACAACACAATATAATGGCAAACATTTCTGATGTTGAAAACATTCAAAAGAAGCTTGAAGAAAACTTGAATCAGAAGATGATTGATTTTGAGAGTCGATTGAAGGCAGCATCCACTCCACTGAATCCGGCACTTGTGCAGCTATATGAAGAGTTAATTGCCTTCAAGGAACTTGTTGGTTCTATGCTCAGCCTTCTGAGACAGCAGATACGTGACTGTGTCCAGGATATTGATTCAATCAACATGCAGCATCGACGGAAAGCTCTTCTTTTTCATGGCATCTCCGATACATCAGAGGTAAATGTGCAGCAAGAGATATTGCAATTGTACAATTGTACAATAAATAGAAAGATGAGCCTTTCTCATATAACGGAAGCCTACTTTAAGCAATGTCACAGACTTGGTGTTCATCATAATGGGCATAACAGACCAGTTCTTGTATATTTTAAGGATCACCACACAAAATCTGAAGTTTGGAACACAAAGTCAAAATTAAAAGGTTCAATTTATTCACAGAAATGCCCGTAAACATTTTGGGATGAGAAATGTTTGGACTTTGGATGGAGCCATATATATAAAACACTCTGTTGACGGAGAGAAAGTCTGCACTGAAGAGGAGTCAGATTGTTTAATAGCAAAGTTTCCGACGGCGAGTCCTGAGAAATCTGGCAATGCTTCCAGTGTGGATACTGCGAAGGAGAGCAAAAAGTCCATGCAGTTACAGCAAACTTCTCCCAGTGCCAATCGGCATCAAGTAACAACACGCGTTAAACAAAGTTTTGCGATGACTCAGTGCGACGATCCTAAAAAATCTAGGCCAGTTGCAATTGAGAAATAGTTTTTTCAAGGTTTTGCAATGTAAACTTTTTATTTTAATTTTATTTTTTTTATTTATGGTTTTTACATGGTCTTGCTGCTTGCTTTTATTTCTTGTTGTGTTCGTTCAGTGTTTGTTATAATACTTTTACAAAACTTTAAACGCCAAATATTTAATTGTTCCATTGCTATTATAGCACTAAACGTTTCTTCTTAATGTAAGACTGTTTATTTAAATAAGTATCCTGTAGTAGTTCTCATTTTTTTTTACAATTTGTAGTTATTGCATTCTTAAATTTACATTTAATATAAAACGCAGTATTTTTTTTCTCTGTTTTAAATAAGGCAAATTGTAATGGAGATTGTCATGAATGACCATCGACGTCAATTTTTTTTGGTACTATATTTTATTTATTATCAAAAAGGCACTGACCGGAACAATAAAGCCTAAGAAATGATTTTTTTAGTATGATGCTTTTTTGTATGTATAGTATTGCTTAGCGGTTTATATTGTGGGTATTCATTAATATTCGTTAAAATGGGTTCTAGTTTTTGTACTATTTTATCAAACAATTAACTTTTTCTTGTCTATTGCGTTTGTTACTGGCTAGTGAATACTATGTGAATATCAAATTTTTCTTTTGTCTTACATTGTTGACGTTTTAATTTTAATGTTGTTTTAAAAACAGTCAACTGGAGGGATGGAGATGTATGATTGTTATTTTTTTTTATTTTATTTTATTTTTCTTTTTTTTATTAATTATATTATCATTAGTTTAGTTGGTATAATTATATATTATTTTTTATTTATTATTTCCGATGCAGAATCTTTTTATTCCGGTGATTCAGAGCTTTCATTCGTTTCATGTGATGATTAGATAAATAGCAGCGTACCTTCCTTAAATAAACTTTTATTAAATACTTTTTTGCCGAGTGATAAACTATTGAACGTATGCCATATCAATGCCCAAAGTACTCACTTTTCGGATCTCAAAGCAACGTTTTCTTCTAGCTTTTTACATGCGATTTTAGTCTCTGAGAGTTGGCTGAAGCTATCTTTACAGTCAACGTTGTTTCCGCTCATGGTTATGTACTTATTAGGAACGACCGCATTGATAAAGGAGGAGGCGGCGTTGCCATATATTTACATAATTCAATCGCTTACAAAATTATAACCGCATCTCCTTCTGCCTACTCTGCCTCTGCAGAGTTTTTGTTTTTAGAGCTTGATGTCAAGCGTATAAGGATGATTCTTGTAGTAGTGTATTGTCCTCCTTCCGTAGATTATTTCGCCAATTTAGACGAGGCTCTTGAAAACATTGGCTCCGTGTACGCACACTGCTTAATTATTGCTATTTTAATACCGACCTGTTAAAAAATTCCTTCCGTTCCCAAAAACTTCGCACAATCATTGAGTCTGTCAGTTTCAGTATTCTCCCTTTAGAGGCCACTCACTATAATTTTGACACCGTAGACTCTCTGATTGACCTCATTATTACAAATTCTTCTGAACATGTAGCAGCACATGGTCAACTTCCTGCTCCAGGTTTCTCTCGTCACGACCTTGTTTACGCTTCATATAAGGTTAAACCACCTAAAAGGAGACCTTCAGTTTTGTATTTACGTAATTTTAGAAAAATAAATAAGGACAAAATTATAAAAAAAAAAAATTTTGCTCCTATAGCAATAGCACCGACTCTTGATGAAAAGGTATGCTTATTTAACAACACGATTCTAAGTCTATATGATATCCATGCTCCAGTTCATATGGTTAAAGTAAAACGTCCGCCAGCTCCCTGGTGTCTGAAGATGTACGGAGGGCGATGAGTAGGCGTGATCGGGCTTTCTTGCGTTAAAAGAAAGCACGTACCGAGGAGAACTGGTTATCTTTTAAGAGAGCCAGGAATAGGTGCAATCAGATGGTACGTACTGCTTAACGCCGATATATCCATAACAATATAATTAATTCTTCGCCAGCTGATGTGTGGAAATTCCTGACTTCTATTGGTGCTGGCAATTCACCAACTATAGATTGGGGTCCTTCTCTTTCTCACGAAGATATTAACCTTCATTTTGCTTCTGCTTCTGCAATGGACAATACAATTCATATTAAAACTTTAGCTGACATAGCTTCAACCCAACCTCTTCACATTCCTGTTTTTCATTTCTCCCGTGTAAGTCAGGATGAGATTAAAAAGACTATACTGGCAATCAAATGCAAAGCCGTGGGTTGCGATGAGGTCAGCAGGATCATGATAGTTAATGTAATAGAGTATATTCTCCCTGCAGTCACTCACATTGTCAATTATTCTCTTGACTCAGGTCAGTATCCTACTCTTTGGAAAAAAGCCTATATACGTCCCCTTCCCAAGGTACCTAATCCTATTCTTCCTAGTCATTTTCGCCCTATATCGATTTTGCCCTTCCTATCTAAAGTTTTGGAAGCCTGTGTTCATAAGCAACTTTCCTTGTTCATACATAAACATAACCTACTGACTCCTTATCCGTCTGGGTTTCGCCCTGGTCACAGCACCACAACTGCTTTACTGAAAATTACTGATGACATTCGTGAAGGAATGGAAAATAAGAAAATTTCAGCGATGGTGCTTGTGGACTTTTCTAATGCTTTTAACACAGTCGACCATGATATCCTCCTAGCTGTTTTAGCCCACTTAGGTTTCGCTACCTCGGTCTTGGAATGGTTCTCTTCCTATCTTCGCGAGCGTCGACAGTCTGTCCACGTGGGGTAAAGTACCACTCAGTGGACCGATCTCAGTTCTGGCGTACCGCAAGGCGGAATACTATCTCCCATAATCTTTTCAGTTTTTATTAACTCTATCACCTGTAGTATAGATTGTTCGTACCATCTGTATGCAGACGACCAGCTTTATGTACAATCAAGCGTTGACAGTCTCCAGGACGCGATTGCTAATTTAAATACTAATCTCAAAACGTGTTTACGAATGGTCATCGTGTGGAGTTTCTGTCAATCCTACGAAATGCCAAGCAATTCTTGTTGGTAGCTCAAGAATGTTAGCCAAGATTGATTTCGATGGTTTACCTTCCGTCCATTATAATCATAATGTTATACCGTTCACCAGCTCAGTAAAGAATCTTGGACTATAAATTGATAACAATATGAATTGGGAAAGATATATTACAGAAATCAGCCGTAAGGTCTCTACCAAATTGCGATTACTGTATCGTTTAAAAAAAATCTACCTTTTAAAACCAAGGTCTTGCTGGTGCAAACACTTATACTGCCAATATTTGATTATGCAGATGCGTGCTACACGGACTTGAACAATGATCTTCTTAACAAGCTAGAGCGCCTTTTCAACAACTGCATCAGATATATTTTTGGTCTTCGAAAGTATGACCATATTTCTCGTTATCGCTCTCGTCTTAATTTGCTCACTATCGGACAAAGGCGTAATTCTAGAATTTTGCTTGTTCTCATCTCTATTTTAAATAATCCTACAACTCCTTCTTATCTTAAGGACAAATTTAAGTATCTTTCTTTAACCCATGATAGGGTTCAACGTTACTCATCTAACCTTAAGATTAGTATTCCACAACACTTCACCGATTTCTTTGGTAATTCTTTTATTGTACATGCTACACTTCTCTGGAACTCCTTACCCGAAGACGTAAGAAGGGTATCGCAATGATATCCTTCAAAAGAGTGGTACGTGAATATTTATTAAAAACACCTATTTTAAAATGAGATCGACAAAATTCCATCGGTGATTGTTAGTATATGTATGTATTCATATGTATTTGTATTTATATGTGTACGTGTGTATATATTTATATAGATATATTTATTTAATTGAATATGTATGTATGTATCTGGGTATATACCTATATGTAATATGTTTACGATGTTTTAAAGCATCACATTATTTCTTCATGCACGTAGTTGACTGGAAGAGAATGCCAAAAGGCATTAGGTCCGCGATTTGTGATCCTTTTTCATAAAGGTGAATACACTAAAGAGTAAATAAATAAAAAATAAATAAAGATACAGACATTAATTACTTAGTAAGACACACCTTAGTCTTTTACAAAATTTAAATGGTACACTATTATATACGGGTATATAATAATACGCAATATTATTTATGCTGCGGGCAGGCGGGTGGTACTCTACAAACCACTATTTAATTTAACATGCCGGTCTTAGCAAATTAATCTTGTTGCCCCCTTACATTTTAGATAAGTTGAATGAATATGTTAACACGAAATGATATCAGTTTGTACAAATTAAAGTATGACGTGATTGTTGTTTCTATTTGTGTTTGTTTTATAGGTTATATTATTTATTGAACCGTCTATTAACAACATAGGCAAAGGAGTATATAAATGTCCGATCCTAAACATTAGGACTTCCTTTGATAGAACATTTTATGATTTTCAGACACCACACTTGTATAACACGAAAAAGAAGAAAGCTTAATTCATCACCATCATCATCTTTTTAGCACATTACTTGTCCACTGTTGAACATAGGCCTTCTCCATAGATTGCCACAAAAGTTTGTAGCTCTCATTTTAAAAGGGATTTTGCCATAGTTGCTACGCTTGCCAGGTGGGTGAGATGGTGCTGCTGCCCATCTTCTAGTTTTAATTTTCCCTCTGTGAATCTTACGCCCACGCTATAAGATGGGGTGGTGCTGGAGATTAACTTTAGCAGTCACCACAGGGCCAAGCCTTATAACGGTAAAATTAAAAAGGTTGTTATATCGGGGTAGAATCGTTGTGACTATATTTAAGCTTAATAAATCCTAACAAACAAACCAAGTCCTACTCAGTAATACACCATAACACCCACAAACACAAATCTTAGACCACAAACGCTAACAAGCATATACAACACTTCCACAACACTTACACAGCCCATACACAAACATACATGTTGTTTCACAATCTAATCTTAATATAATAGTAGTTTTTTTTTATTTCTTACGTAACAACTTAATAATATCTGGTGGTAAGATTCGTTTACTATTAGGTACAACCTAAAGTCAGATATTTTTCCAGGAAGCAGTAGTGTGCAAACAGAATAGAATAGAATAGAATATTTTTTAGTCAATATAGATCATTTCAATCTCAATTTTTTCAGTCATTTTAAATATACAATTACAGCAGTATTATAAAGATGTAGAAATAGCTTAGCAGCGATCACCTCATTCCCAGGGGTTATCATTTTCCAAGTATTCTTTAATAATATAATAACTCTTCTTAAAAAGTCTTTGTTTAACAAATAGTTTGACCTTTTTTGATTGAAAGACTTTTACACTTTCTGGGATTTTATTGTAAAATCGTATACATTGCCACATGAAAGAGTAACTGACTCTGTGAAGTCGAGTAACTGGCATTATTAATTTGTGCTTGTTCCTTGTATTCACATTATGAACATCACTTCTTTTTATTAAAGTGATTAGTATTCTTATGTACATACGTTTTCATAACGTTTTCATATACATATTGAGAGGCCATTATTGATGATAAGATATTAATTTCTTTAAATTTATCTCTGAAAGACACTCTAGAGCCAAAATTATAAATAGATCTTATGGCCCTCTTTTGCAAAACAAAAATCACCTCTACGTCAGTCGCATTTCCCCAAAACAAAACAACATAAGACATTATCCTGTGAAAATAACTTAAATAGACTAAACTAGCAGTTTCAACATTAGTCAGGTTTCTAATCCTTTTCACAGCATAAGCTGCAGAGCTATGTCTACTTGCTAGTTTAGATATATGGGGGCCCCATTGAAGTTTCGCGTCTAGAGTTTTTCCATGAAAGAAAGCGGTATCCACAAGGCTCAACTCTTCCCCATTTACGAGTACATTGACATCCAATCATTTCACATTTGGTGTTGTAAATTTTATACATTAAGTTTTATTGCAATTTAAAAGCTAATTGTTTACGTTAAACTAATGTGCTACTTTTGAAACAGCATTATTCACCTCGTCATATAATAAAAGTTGATGTTTTATTTAGAAAATCAATGATGTATCATCAGCAAATAATACTATACTAGGTAAGGTAAGTCATTAATGTAAATTAGAAATAGAAATGGGCCAGGAATCGAACCCTGAGGGACACCTATAGATACTGCTGACCCGGAAGAACTCGTGCTATTGATAACTACTTTCTGCGTTCTATTGCTCAAATATGAAGTTAGAAAATTAAGTGCAGAATTTCTAATGCCGTAATGATGTAGTTTCCTGATGAGTGTTTCATGACCAACGCAATCGAAGGCCTTAAAAAGATCACAGAAAATACTCAAGGCATCATGCGAATTCTCCCAAGCATCGAATATATACTTAATTAGTTCAACACCGACATCGGGTGTAGAACGACCCCTCGTAAAAGCAAATTGGTTTTTATGAAACTATTTACATAAATTAAAATGTTTTAACATTTAATTAACAATATTTTTTTCAAAAATTTTACTTAATTTTGGTAGTACGGAAATAGGTCTAAAGTTAGAGGGGTCCGATGTACTACCAGATTTAAATAAAGGTATGATTTACAACGTTTCATCAAATCAGGAAATACACCAAGTTCAATACTAGAATTAAATATTACGGCTAATTGAGGTGCAATTATATCTATAATAGACGAAATGACTTCAACAGACATACCCCATAGATCTGCGGTTCTCTTACAATCAATGGTCTTAAAATTATATAAAACGTCTTTTGAAGATTCAACAGACGTTTTATATAATTTTAAGCATTTTGAGCAATTGAATTTCTTATTCAAATAACAATGTGATCGCTTATTTAGACGAGCATATTTTATAGTCCTTACGAGCCGGATGAAATGAAAAATGGATTTATTTCGAAAATCGTAATTTTTATTGTGAGTATGATATCGAGCGCACAGTCTACCTGTGCATAGTTAGCGTGTAAGAGTGTAGTGGTTGTAAGCAGTGGCGTACCGTGACATGTGAAGAGAGCCTCTAGGTACATAGAGTGTGGTAGTATGGCTGTGTTGGAAGGTGTGGCCGGCATGCCCCGGCATGTTAAGTCGTGAATTGGCACGGAGTGATTAGTGTGGTTAGGGATGCAGTGTGGTGGCGTGTGGCCGCACCTCGGAAGCCGGCGGCGGCGCGCGGCGGGCGCACCTGTCCGTTGCTGGTGGTGTACTGGCGCGCCAGCCCGAAGTCCAGCATGTAAACGCGCCGGCAGTTCGACGGGTGCCGGCCGATGCTGAAGTTGCTGTACACACAATTTCCATCATTTTCCTATTTGCCTTTTGAAACCTCACACTGCTGCGAGCACACATTGCACACTGCGGCGTCAAGGTAAGTGTTCCTCACCTTGAAGGTGATTCGTCAAAGATGAACCGTCAGACAATATGGCTCCAGACCGGGTCCTAAGCTTCGCTGAGTTTACCTCAGTCTTCATCACTTTGCATCACATAAAGAAAAAGCATGAATATGCCACGGCTATAGTTATACAATTTTTATACATTGAAATAAATTTCCTTTGTGGTAACTAAAACCACATTACATGATAAACCTTAAAATATTATTAAACATTCGAAAACCACCAAAAATATATATAAACAGTGACATGTCTGTCTATATAATCAAACTAGCTGTGCCCTGCGGTTTCTCCCGCGTAAAAAAGCCGATCCCGATCGATGATATTCTTCCCTATTTGATTCGGATTTTGGGGTTTTAATTGTTTACACATTGCCCTAATTATTTTTCTAAAATTAAAATAGTCTAAGTTACCCGCTACAGTATCAGCTGTCTGTCAGTGAAAGTCCCGTCAAAATCGGTCGTGCCGTTCCGGAGATAAGCCGGAATAAACAGACAGACATAGAGACAGATAGACTCTACTCTATACTCTCATAATTGAGTAAAAAGCTGTTATCTTTATATTACAAACAGCACTTAACAACACTTCAATGTTATTAAACCGTATGAAATTCAAAATCTTTTGTACAAAAATTTACATTTTGTGTGAGTAATGTCTCAGCGGCAGTAGGAGAAGAATTTTAATGATTTGGTTGTCAAAATTGGAATTTCAGTAAAAAACTTTTCAAAATCTGTAGCAATATCATGATCAGATATCAAAAGCTTGTTATGAATATTTAATTTGTAATCAGAGTTGCGGTCCTTAACTTTCCCCGTTTCACTGTTAATAATACTAAGTCATTTTTATTTTATCCAAGGCTTTCTTTATTTTATTGCTAAAGTGTAATAACTTGGCTGCGGGGCATACTTTTTTAAATAATTTTTAATATTTTTTAAATATTCTACGTATGTCTTACTGTGGTTGTATGACTTTTCATGATAAAGTTTATACAACCTTTGCCTACTTCTGTGGATTCCTACTGTCGCCCACCCATTAAAAGTCTTGCGACTGTTCAAGGAGAGATTCTTAGAAGTAAAGATGGTTTTAAATTCCTTGCTCAGAAGATTTAAACAAAACGTCATATAAACAGTCAGTACAATTGTATTTAAAGGAAGTAGTGTAAGTTTTTTATCTACATTACTTCTAAACTTCTCCAAGCGATAAACAAACACAATTTTTGGTTTTTTGCATAAGTAAGGTAACAATACTTATTGCCCAGAATGGTCAGAACTTAGTTTGTAAATTATGGATTGGTACGAAGATTTATTTTTCTGTAAAAATATTATCTATACAAGGTGCACTACATCCAGTAATACGTGTTGGTTCTAAAAACAGGTTAACTAGGTTAAATGATTTCATCAAAGAACAAAATTTAATACTGATGGCAGAAGTTTCCAAGAGGTTGATATTAAAATCTCCGCATATGACAACAGGTTTGTTCTGTTTATTAAAGTTAATTAAAACTTCTTCCATAATTTTCTCAAAATTATCATATAAAGCACATGGGGGTCTGTAAACGCTGACAACTATGAGGTGCTCAAGTTCAACACAGGCCATTTCTATAGTTCTCTCAACAGAGAGGCGTACAATGTCTTTGCGTTCCTTAAATCGCAAAGATTTATTTAATAATATTAAAGAACGCGTAAAGCTTTTCCTTTATTGAAGGAACTAACCACCTGATGGTTTCTAAAATTAAACATTAAATTATAATATTTTAACCAATGTTAAGTTAGACACAAAATATAAACTAATTGGAACTGATTCCAAATTAAATGTCAAATAATGAGACTGGCGCAGTGTGATGGCACACAGAAATGTTCTCGGTGACACAACATTTGTTATGGGCACACGTTGCACTTACTATGAAGGTAAACGTTTTGCTCGTCTCATCACTTTAACCAATTAAAAAACTTAACAATTGATAATTGAAGTAACACATTACAGTGTTATCAAAACTTGGAAGGGGCTCCTCCTCCTGACACACAAATTCCGTAGTTCAAAGCTAGGGCTCAATAGAAATAAGTGCTTCCAATTTAAAATGATTTTTTCTCGCTCACCTGAATTTATGGTAATAATCGGTAAAATAAAGATTTAAGCGTAACTAATAGATTAGGCTATTAATTTAATTAACTGTGTGTAATTAATTAACTGAACAAATTCCATAGATTTAATCCACTACCACGAGTCAAGGGTTCTACTACTACATTATAGAGAGCCTTCAGTGAAATATGTACGAAAAAATGTTCATAAATTCTGACCCAGTGACACAAACACAATAAAACATAACTTGGATCGTTTGTACCGCCAGACAGGCAAAAAAAAGTACTTCTGTTGTTTCATTAATTGTAAATGTTTAGCTCGAAGAAAATAACGTTAATTTGCTAAGTAAGTAACCCGTAAGCAAAATATAAAATTATGTATATTAACTAATAGGTTGGAGAAAAGGTTTCTTCGCATTTTATATGAAAACCCAAGACATTCTGTTAAAAGTTGATTTACATTTAATGTGTATATGTGATATTTTGATCGATGACCCATCTTAAAGGTAGACCTCGACTTTTTTTACAAGTTCTTGTCGTGCGTGATCCACTTTTCATCACCAGTTATCACAATCCTTCAAATACGGTTCGGTTTCATACGTCTTAATAAAGAATCGCAAATGAGTAAACGGTTCATTAGGTTTCTTTCAGTGAGCTCGTGTGGCACCCAAGTATCGAGCTTTTTTGTGTACCCAGTTTTTTTTTAAATGGGTCAAAAGTGTTTTGTGGTCAATTTCCAGTTATTTAGCTATGTTGACTAACTTTACTGATCGATGCCGATCTCGCTCCGAACAGAGCGAGGTGCATATTTGACATCAAAATTCTCGGATCGAAAACGCTTAAACCAACTTTGTGCTACTCTTACTGACACTGCATTAGGTTCATAAACGTCATAAAGTTTTTGCACGGCTTGCGTTGAATTTATTCCTTTTTTGGATTTTTTTTAATGTATCGAATTTCTTCATTAGATTCACTCATTTTTACAAAAAGAATAACAAATTAAAAATAGCTGAAAACAACATTTTACTAATTAGTTTCTTTTTTTTTTGAAATGTAACGTTTTTAACGTCATCAAAATCAGCCAGATACAAATAGTAATGATAAAAAAGATTTTCATAATGATTTCTTATATTTACGCGAACACTACACATTTAAATGAAACTAAGTTTACGGATTTTATCGCGTTTAATTAATTAAAATTAAACGCGATAAAATCCGTAAACTTAGTTTCATTTAAAAGAGATTTTATTACAAAAAATTTTTCCCTGACCTAATAGTTTTTGAAGAGCGTGGTTCTCGATCCGTCAAGTCCTGTTTCCCGCAGAGGCGAGAAGTGAGCTACGGTTGTGGTCTTTGACTATCCCTTATATGTTAAATAGGCGTGACTATATGTATGTGGTTTATTTCTTCTTATTAGCTTGTAAAAAGACGAATTCGGCGCAACGCCTCGACCAAGTTGGGAGGATTTGTCGTAATAGGCTTAGTCGGTGAATTGGCGATTATAGTACCAGAAACTTTGCTCCTTAGACGCCGCTGCCCGTCACCGGTCTGGAAATAAGGTCGGGCATATTTTAATTGGTTATTCAGCTGCAAAACGTGGTATTTCCCTTATTCAACGTTCAGAACCTTCTTGGAATGAAAAATAAGTAACAGTTCAAGTAAAGTAACGGGTGGTAAGATTTCCATCCAGGAATCCGTTTAGGAAGGTACCACCCCAGGCCCAGTTATTCTACCGTGAAGCAGTAGTGTGCAAACATTACTGTTTTTGGTTTGACGAGTACTGTGAGCTAATGTAATCACTGGGCATATGAGTCTTCAGAACTGATGTCTAAGGGTGATGGGCGCAGTGGGGTGTCACACAGAAATGTTCTGGATGATTTCAATATTTGCCATGGACAGACTACAACCAGGTGAACGTTTTGATCGTTTCATCACTTTCTGTAATAAAAAAGAACCTAAATGTCCCACTGCTGAGCATAGGCCTACTGTCATTTCTGAGAATTGAGGCTTAGAACTGAGAACAGTCCGCCACGCTGCTCCAATGCGCGTTGACGGACTTCACGTGTCTTCGAAATATTTTATTCCTCAGCCATGCACGTTTCCTCACGATGTCTTCCTTGGCCGCTGAGCACACGGTAAATCAGTATTTAAAATTGCAGAACAATTTTGGAGGTACCAGCGCTGGAAATCGAACTAGGTTACGCGCGTACTACGAAATTTAAAAAGCGAGCGCTTAGCTCCTAAGCTGACACGGCTTGTTATTGTTAGTTACTTACTAATATCATCCAGAACCATATCGTACCACAAGCGTTTGAGCCTAATTAATGGGTTATTATGAGTTTCAATAATCTTATTAAAAGCGTTTAAATCTAAAAAAAAAAAACATGCCTATGCCGTGCACGGGTCGTACGATAATCAACGCTAATTTAAGGAAACCCTGCGGTGGTTTCTTAATCAAACAAAGCGGATTAAATATAAGTAACACATAAGCTGACATCTGATTTAGTTCAGTCTGCAGTTTAGTCGCTCATTACTTTAAAATAATGAACGCTATGCTTCAGTGCACGAACACAAATGTAAGTTGGAAAATTTAGTATCAAAAGAACAAATTAAATAAAGTAGACCAGTGAATAGAACAATTACTTAAGTAATACGACCGTTTTTTTAACAGGCCTGCTGCCATTTTCAAGTTTTTAACAAAATGATCCATTCCTTTTTTATTTTTTTAAAGTACTCCACATAACTAAATTACTTTTGTAATTTTATCGCCTTGAGTCGGCGATCAAAAGAGGATGAGATAGGAGGAAATGGAATAAAAGGCTTACGTACATTCGGAATGGCGTATAATACTGAATAATATTTCTTTTTTACAGCTCTAGGTAACGCTTCAGCGTTCAGCTGTAGCGTTGATACACTCCCCATCAAATCTTTTAAAAGAGGTTTAGTTTTTATTTTTTTTATTAGGTATGCATCTGATACGTACACTTGTATTGCCAAGTATAGTATGTGTTGAAAATTTATTATTTTTAAAATATGTACAAATGAAAAATGATATTAAGTTGATGTAGAACACTCAAGGGTAGGGCGTTGATCCCGGCATATAACGGCATTAACTTTTACTGTTGGTTATTTCTATGCACATATCCTGTACACCGCAGGGTCCGTTTTTCTGCCGCGCAGCAGTACTGTGCAAAAATGTGTACACTGATAGGTAGTGTAATTACTGAGAATATTAGACTTACGAATTTGTTGACAGGCGCAGTGTGTAGCCACACAATTTTTTAGGCGACAGTTTTTATTATAGGTAGACGTTACCCTTACCACCGGTTGAACGATTGAACGACTTGTTATTCTAGACACATTTTCCAAAAGAAAGTGCTCACGAGAAATAAATATTTAGACGACACGTGTAGTCCGCTATCCGTTTTTTTTTCAAATTTATTGTGTAAAGTGAAGAGACGTCACCCAAAACATTTTTGTGCGCCCGTCACCCTGAGATATCAATTCTTAAATCTCATATGCCCGTAATATCTGGGCATATGTCATATTAGTTCCCTGCAGTCCGAAACAAAGTTATGTTTGCACACTACTGCTTCACGGCAGAATAACTGGTCCTGGGGTGGTACATTCCTGGACGGATTCCTGCATAGGAATCCTACCACCACTAAACCAGTTGGAGTTGCATGGCAAACTTTTCCCTCAGCTCAGAAATTAAAGGGGGCATTTGTTTAGCAGTGGGTTACAAACTGTTACTTTACTTTATAAGTTTTCAACTTGCATGCATTTAGTTGGAAACTCAACAGCTTATTTTATATAAATAAAATATTAATAACATTCCTAAATTCTTAAGCCAATGACAGAGTTCCACAGAGTTACACAATGAGATCATTAAATTATAGAAAGTACAAAAACGAACGAAAGGTTACGTACACGTAAAGGCTTATTGAGTAGATTAACATACTACAAATATATTGTAAATATAAATGGGCAGTCTAGGAGTGACAATAAGTTTTTATTTCTCGTTTAATAATATTCCCATATTCATACTCAGCAGGCAAGTATGAGTCACGTCTTCCTTAAGTAATAGTACGCCCGCAACATTATTTGCAGAGAAAAAAGTTTTTTTAATACTCCCACCGCGTGTTTTTAAGAATGCATAACCCTGTTACGTCTCGTGGGTGACGTTAGAGTAGACTTATATAAAATATAAGCCAGGTAATGGGTTACAATATCCTTTTCTGTATCTGTATCCTATTCTGTGGTAGCAAAGCTTTACCGCTACGTGTATTGACGTACGCCTTGTTCCTAGACTCACAAAACGACACGTTTCCCTTACTATCCGGAAAATTATCTACGAATAGTAAGTCGAAAGCGATCCCATAAGTAACGGACTATAGTAGCCGGTAGATGATCAGAAAAAGTTGTGGATCGCTGCGTAACGCTTCATTACTCGTAGCAAAAAAGAATTATTGCAATAGTACGTTACTAGTCTAAAAATAGTATATTTTCAGTGGCTATATTCTATATGTTTGGCTTTTACAGCTCAGGGGCCCGCTTGCCAGGTTTGGCGGGCAAAAATTGAGTTCGGTGGCGTTTTTATTAGATCGGTAGTTTGCTGCTTTACCCACCAGATGGTTTGGATGAACTGCGACTTTTTCGAAAAACCGACGTAATAATTCTCTGAAGTGTTCAGAGATTAGTGGCATTTCACAGCCGCTGTGAGGGTCTACGTTGCGTTGATACCATCCGGCTCCGGTGGCATCGCGCAAGAATCGACTTTGAACGCTCTGTAACTTGCGTAGGCCATTACGGGCCTTATGTAAGTATTGTAGAGGCGAAGTTTGTGTCTTAAGCACATTTTGATTGAAGAGCATGTTAATGGGTATAGGTGGCCTGCGAAGGCCACCTATTACGTACGTTTTTACGTTTTACTCCGAGGTAGTTGACGCTCTTTTCCCAGTGAAACGGGCATCCGAACAGGGTGATAGTGCCTAACTGATTGAGTAAAAAAGTAGCTTTTATCAACAACTGTCGATGGTACGCAATAATACTTTTTCGCAATAATGTAGCAAAAGTAATTTAATATGTTAGTTTATCCAGGTTATTGATTTATTTATTTTTTATTTTTTTTATAGGAGAGGGGGCAAACGAGCAAGTGGCTCACCTGATGGTAAGTGATCACCACCGCCCATGAACAACCGCAACACCAGAGGAATCGCGGGTGCGTTGCCGGCCTTTGAGGAAGGAATAGACTCTTTTCTTGAAGGTCCCTAAGTCGTATCGGTCCGGAAAACCGCCGGCGGCAGCCGATTCCATAAAGTGGTAGTGCGTGGCAGAAAATTTCGCGAAAAACGCACTGTAGTGGAATGCCAACCATCCAGGTGGTGACGATGGAATTTTGTGTTCTGCCGCAAAGTGAATAGTTAATAGTTATTTATTTCTTAGTGTTTCTGTCATCACAAGGACATCATCAGTGTTTCTGTGTGAATAAGTGCCTACCATAGAATTTACTGTTGGATAACCCAACTTTCTGGTGTGGGCACCAGACAATTCTGGGATGGACACGGAACATTCAGCGTTCCCTCTGTAAACGCCAATGATTACCTCACATGAGTTTACGAGTATCTACATGGGACAACAGCACTGGACTATAATGTGCTTAAATTACCATATGATATTGATTTAATAGTTATTACAAATCATGTGTTGTAATATGTGAAAAAAATAAGTGTTCTTTTTCTATTTTGCTACAAAACGATTCACCACCATCATCATCATTTCAGCCTATCATTCCACTGCTGAATATAGGCCTCCCCGATAGATTGCTACAAAAGTTTGTAGCTCTCATTTTGGGGGGTTTTGCCATAGTTGCCACGCTTGGGAGGCGGTTTTGACAACCGCAGTTTATTTATTGACACTCTAGTTTTTAATTTTCCCTCTGTCGACTTTTACGAAACCCACGGGGTGATAAGAGTGGTAGGTTATCTTAAGCCGATTCCCATGGGCGATTTATAGCGCCAAATTATAAGTATTAGAAAGATAAATTGCATCTCCATATCAAATGAGTAAAATTCTAAAAATCATTTTATTACAATTTTTATGACAACTCACCCGACTCGTTATGATATATCTAAAACCGTATTTCATATTTCACAATGATAGAGCCGAGCCTACTTTCAATAAGCTAGAGAGTTTCCGATTGGATACTCAGGTAATCACTCAACTTCCACTCTATCAAGACTTACATCACATGAATTACCTTGAGATTAATCCCTTGATTAATAGTTGATTGCTCGCACACATGCATGAGCATATGTGAGAATCAAATGATCTTGCCTTATTCATGTTTAGATTTAAACCCCGTGCTCACACAAAAACCGTGACTTTCTAACATTAGTACAATATAGTTTTTAAATTTTATAAGTTATTAATTCATCATCATCATTTCAGTCTATCATTAGTCCACTGCTGAACTTAGGCCTCTCCCGTAGATTGATTACGACCACGGAAGTGATTAGCTTTCATTTTGGAGGGTTTTGCCAGAGCTGCCAAGCTTGGAAGGCGGGTTGGCAACCGCAGTTTGTTTATTCAGATGTTCCAGGAAGATACTGCTGCCCATCTTCTGGTTTTAATTTTCCCTCTGTCGTATTTTACGGGATGAGATGGCGTGGTCTCTTAAGCCGCCACCACATGGTAGAGTACAATAGAATCTACCTCTTTCTTACCGAGGTGTGGTAAGAGGCGGTCGAGGTATATTGTACGGATAGCTTTTGTTTGTGCAGAAAAACACCGAAATATGCAATGCTGTAGGGAGTAAGAATTTTTTGACTCGTACCAAAATGGCGGCGACGTGGTTCACCACCCGTCACGTCTCGTTACCCGCGAGGAAGATACGGAGGCGAAAAATGGGCTACTTGAAGATGGCACATCTTATGTATACATACGTATGCATGTATGTATGAATTTTCGTATCCGACAAAACGAATATGATCTCAAAGATAATAAACAGTACGATGAACTTTTCTATTGCATTAGCAATTTACAATGTTTTCTTTTCATGAAAGAAAGTGACGAGACGTGCAAATAGTTCACCTGATGGTAAGCGCAACGTCCGACCATAACAAATGCTGAAAAAACTTAACTAAAACATTTTTGTGCGCCACCACACTGCGCTCGTCCCCTGAGACATCAGTTCCTAATTCTCATATGCCCTGTAGGTAGCTATCGATACCCTTCAGATCGAAATACAATGGTGATACAGACTTCTTCTTGACGACAGAATAGCTCGCGCTGATGTGCACCCAGAAGGGTTGGAATCCTACCACCAATGGAATCTTACGACCAGTAAAAATTAATTAAAAATAAAAAACAAATATTTCAAACTCGAGAGATATTTTTTATTCTGCAACGTTTAAACATGAGACTTAAAGCTTAATGACATAAGAACCAATGTTTTCCGGTTATTAGTGTATATACATAATATTGCAACGCGGTGTTGAGGTTTTACAGCTTTAAATAAAGAAAAAGTTCCAAAATAGGATTTTTATTTTAACTTTGTCGAATACAAGCTGACATTTATAGTACCCTTACAATGCACACTAACACGCTGTATGTCTATCACAAACATCCTACGCTGGCTCGTGCCGCAGTTCGCACCTGCAAACCATTCGCCGTCGGTCCAGCGCGTCGAACGGTTGCGTCGGGACGATCTTAACGTTCACGACCTTTTATAGACGCGAGTGCGTGTACAGCTTTCGGACGTGTTGATGTTGTAATCTAGTGATTTATGTTCGGACTTTTTCGGGTAAATATTCGGATGTGGGAGCGTGTTGCCATATCGCATACGGAATACGTTATATGTAAGTTTTCTTTGATATTTATTTACTTGTAAGAAAATCTGTTTTTCATAATTTTTAAATGCTCTATTTGCTAATATATATAAATTAAAAAGATTTGAGGGAGAACTAAAAGCGAAATACTAATATTTCCTCACAAAATCTATATAAAAATTCTCATGCTATTTTTAGGAGTGCTATTATTTTATTAATAATGTGTGAATTAATAAGCTACACATTATGAAGTAGTTTTTGTAAACACCAAAAAACTTTAAAAATGTCGTCTATGCCGTATTTTAGGATAACTGTCATTAGCCTTACTTTTGTTATAACACTGTTATGTATAGGTTTGTATTTTCGCTGTTGGTTTTCTTAATAAATAAATAAAAAAAAAACAGAATTATTTAATATTTGTTTTAACAATGGGTATTTAATACTTAATGTACTAAATGTTAACTAACAATCTTAGTACTAACATTTTGTTAGTACAAGTCTGTTCTAACAAAAGTGAAGGGCTTTGTAAAAAAATGTCATGAAACAAGCTACGCAAGCTTAACGGTGAATTTGGCTCACGTGGTAAGAACCAAACGTCAGTAATATTTTTTAAATATTTAATATTTCAAAATTTTTACTATTTTAACACTACATATAACTTTCTTTTCTGAATAATATTTATTTTACATACTTTTATTCGTCTTCCTAACGTAGACTATATCCCGGCTTGAGCCTGGATCTATTTTTCTACACATTCCTCTCGTCTTCTCTTGGCCTTGAACATCTTTTTCTGATAGTCTATTGGCTCGCATATTCGTAAGATAAGCTTGACGTAGAAATGATGGCTGAACACCATATTTTTTTTAAACTTTCGTGAGTGATGGTTCCGGGTATCTGCGTGTTATCATTTACGCCTAACGTAGTAGAGTACGTAGACAGTGACTTAGTAATAGCAAGATATCACCATAGGTGACTTTTTGTTACTTTCTCAAATACCGCACGCACTTAAAAGCCCCAAAACTGTGGCTTTACGAATTAGGATCCTATCCGTAATTTGGCTATATAGTCTCTGTTATTTAGTGCGTTTCCATTGTTTTTATTTTTGATGAATTGTATGTTACTCTATTGTATGATTTTAATTATTCAATAACAAGTTAGTTTTACTGGTAGTAGGAGTCCTGTGCAGGAATCCGTCCAGGTAGGTTATTTACTGCAGGAACAGTTATTCTGCCGTGCAAATACTGCATTACTGTGTTTCAGTCTGAAGGACACTGAGAGCTTATGTAATTACTGGGCATATGATACTTAAGATCTGGTGTCCCCAGGGGACGGTCGCACTGTGGTGCCACACAGAAATGTTCTGAATGACACAGAATTTGTTAAACGCAGACGCTGCACTTACCATCAGGTAAACGTTTGCTAGTCTCGTCACGTTCTTCTAAAAAAAAAAAGATTACGAAGTGGATGGATTAGAAAATAATACATTTTTAAATTATAAAATGTTGGTTTAACACTATCATGAAAGTTTAAAATAATATATATTTTATACGATCAATAAATTAAAAAAGATCATTACTCACTATTTTTATAATTTTAGTTTGTTAACAATGAAATACTGAACGCATTATTGAAGTAAATGTTTGCACGTGACGTAGAAACTTTTGTGGCAGTCTATTTGAAAGCTGTGGTTGGTTAATGGTAAAGATTTAAATAAAACTACTTTTTTTACGAACTTTATCGCGTTTAATTTGAACTATTTTTAACCCGACGTTTCGGGCGCTTTACAGCACCCATGGTCACGGGGGGACTGAGGTGACAGTTGTCCCGATGTCATAGTTAACCCGGAGTACCTTCAGCTTTTAATTATTATTTGTAGTCCGATCTACGCAGAAAGAGCTTACTGTGTCTTGAAGCCTTGCAGTGGTATGCTTGATTTTTGATTTAATTTTACACATCATCACAACACTTCACATCAGCTATGTGTTCTTTAACGCGGGAACACATAGCTGATGTGAAGCATCGACGCTCTAGGAAGTCTGCAATCTGTGACCATGTTCTGGATCATCCCAACCATTACATCAGATTTGATAGACCACAAATCCTTGCAAAAGAACACCGATTCCTACCAAGGATGATTCGCGAGGCTATTGAAATTAAAAAACATCCTAATTTCAATAGGGAAGATGGTTGGGTATTACCACCGGCTTAGGATCCTATTATTAATAAAATTAAATCAAAAACCAAGCATACCACTGCAAGGCTTCAAGACACAGTAAGCTCTTTCTGCGTAGATCGGACTACAAATAATAATTAAAAGCTGAAGGTACTCCGGGTTAACTATGACATCGGGACAACTGTCACCTCAGTCCCCCCGTGACCATGGGTGCTGTAAAGCGCCCGAAACGTCGGGTTAAAAATAGTTCAAATTAAACGCGATAAAATCCGTAAAAAAAGTAGTTTTATTTAAATGTGTAATATTCGCGTAAATAAAAGAAAACATTAATGGTAAAGATGATCGTTGGGCCCAGGTTAGAGCATAGGTTTACACACCTAAACGTTTAAATATAATTATAAAACGAAATGAATGAACTATTAAAACTATTAAAGATAATTCCATCGAAAACAAACAAAGTTAATAAATTCAATGAAGAAGTTAAGTTTATAAATCAAGTTATGCTAACAATACGGTTCGAGTTCGGCATTTGCTAAACTTGCGTAACCTTTTGCAAAATATTCTAATTGGTTAGTAACGTAAGGGGAATTGTTTTTTTTAG
The DNA here is from genome assembly GCA_019845155.1 of Luehdorfia chinensis. Classification (NCBI taxonomy): domain Eukaryota; kingdom Metazoa; phylum Arthropoda; class Insecta; order Lepidoptera; family Papilionidae; genus Luehdorfia; species Luehdorfia chinensis. Next base: position 400,556 of record JAHVAK010000164.1, on the reverse strand, counting down.
TGTAGAAGTTTACAGTTATCATTAAATACGTTGTCGTATCAATTATAAGACAAATGTTAAGTGTTGTGAAATGTATTCTGATTTTTTTAAGGAAACTTAGAGTTGATGTTTTGTAATAAAGGGTAAGTATATATATATATATATATATATATATATATATATATATATATATATATATATATATATATATACCCTTTATTATAAAACTGCTCCAGACATCAGCTCTTTAGTGATCTTATGGCCAGTAAATACATTAGCTATCAGTATCTTTCAGACTGAAACCGTAATGAAGTTGAATAACTGGTGAAATTGCTGAATCCTACCACCAATGGAAAAAAGTTCTTAATGTTTTAGTACTTTTAAAAGTATATAAATTATGAATACACTTATGGTATCATTATAACGCGTTTTCAATGACGCCTGTCAAGCCTGGCTACTCACTATAGCAATTATCCGGTATCAGTTTCATCTAAAGAATAGGCTTAGTCAAACAGTCGACTAAGGTGGACAGAATTTTGTTGAAATTAATAACATTTATTATAAATATGCCGTGGGATGGCGGCCCAAAAGAATCTACCACCCCATCTCATCCCGTAGGTGTCCCTATGTCGAAACCCGAAGGTGAGAAAATGAAAAGCAGGAGATGAGCAGCAGCATCTTCCTGGAAAAGATAAATAATAGGGCAATATGGCAACCCTCCAAAATGAGAGCTCAAAACTTTAGTGGCTATCTGTGGGGAGGCCTATATTTAGCAGTAGATTTAAGACGGGCTGAAGTCAGTAATTATAAATATAATATACTAACGCAGTAACAGTTATTTGTATGAAATCATTTTCTTTTAAATCAAACTAGAATATTCTACGAGTATGAATGATATTGGCACTGGAAGTTAGCGGTTTCTATCTTAGTTCCAGATTAGAACAATGTATGTTGTAGTTGGAGAGTTTCAGAGTTTGTTAACGAAACAAATCACGCTCTGGAGACTGAGCGAATTTGAATGCAATTTCGTAAGCATAGACTATACGACCAAATCTAATGCCACAGATTATGTTAATAAGTGTTAGATACAATATTAATTCAAACATCTGCATGTAAACATATTATTGGATTTTCATAAAAATTTTATTGTAACTACTATGTAACAATACATATTAATTGTGTAAGCAAGACTGAAAGCTATTCTATTACACTTCACATTAAATTATGATTTAGATTAAGATATTTTTCAAGATATTTCATTTTTCTTTACCGGTGATAGAATTTATTTGCAGGAATCCCTCTAGGTAGGTACCGCCTCAGTACTGATTCTGCCGTTAAGTATGCAAACATTACTGTGTTCCTGAGCGCACTGATAGCAAGTGCCATTAATCGCATAATAATCGGTTAATGAAACTTAAGCAACTGATGTTATAGAGTGACGATAGCAGTGTGGTGCCACACGGAAATGTTGTAGGTAACACAGCATTTTTTATTGGTAGAAGTTACATTTATCATCAGGTAAAGATATGCTCCTCTTGTCACTTTTTCCATAAACATAAAGTAATCTTACTGCAGCAAGATCTTCTGGTAACAACATGATGTTATACATATGATTTGATTATTGTCATCAACAGTAACCACGTAACAGTTCGTTGCTAGACATAGACCTCCTTTTTAGTAGAAAGTGACTAGATTAGCAAATTGTTCACCTGATGGTAAGTCTAACGTCTGCCCATAACAAATGACGTGTCACCCAGAATGTTTCTGTGTCGAACGATACTGCTCTGGTCACTGTGAGACATCAGTTCGTAAGTCCCATATGCGCTAGCTATCAGTGCCTTTTAAACCGAAACCGTAATGTTTGCACACTACTGCTTCACGACAGAATAAGTGACATTGAAGTGGGACCTACTAAACGGATTCCTGTATAGAAAATCTACCACCGGTAAAGAAAATTTAAATATCTTTGGTTAGAGTATTACCACCAGCATTTTAATATATTCTGTGTATATGAACAATCCTGCTTTTTAACTAAGAATTAAGAAGAAGAAATACCAGAAATTCTTCGTCGTATTTTATATATCAACTGCCTTATTTTTATTTGATAGAAAATAGAAATATTAGTTTCTGTGGTTCCTGAGAAAAAAATACTGAAGTTTTGTGCTAATCATTTTCTGAAGGAAGGTACTTACCTTTGCTTACTTACCATTTTTATATTTTGCATGCGGCTCTTAGCAAAGTAAAGTTACTTTGCTATCCATATTACCTAGTTTTTTGAAGAGCACCGCCCGCCCTCCCTCAGTAGCGTGCACAAGCAAACTAACACCGCCACCAGAAACCGCCACCAGGTACCGTCCACCAACCACTACAATACTACCACTAGATAATATACACCACTGAAGTCGAGAACACGACACGTGTTTCGCCCCAAAACGAGGCATTATCAAGCGTCATAGACTCTACGACAGACGGCCGCCGAGTCTGCTTCGATAATCCTAATACGGTGGTGCTCTTCAAAAAACTAGGTAATATACACCATTTTTATATTTTGCATGCGGATCTTAGCAAAGTAACTTACCTTACTTCATTATAATGGATTTCCGCAAAGTAACGCCTGATTCTATTAACTGTACTAATCATTTTCTTTTAATTGAATGTGTAATTTAAGCTGTAAGGTAAGCTAACCCTGTAAATTTAACTGTCACGAACCCATCAAATACGTGACTTTATTTTAGACGGACCTCTTTTTAGTTTAAATAATTCAACCACTATTTATTAAATAAGGGTGTGGTGTAAGTAAGAGTAGAAGAGTGTGTAAATTAAAGACTGTGTGTGCACAGGTGCAAAAGGCAATATCTAATAAAAAGGCTTGGCTGGATAGGTTAGCTACAAGAGCCAATCGGAGAATACAAAAAGCAACGAATGAGGATATAGGCAAGGCAAGGAATGAGTATAATAGGTTAAAGGTTGTGGCAAAAGAGATCGTGAGAAGAAAGAGAATGATAGAGAATTTGATAGGTATATGATAGGTATAGATCGCTTTAAATTTCATAGTACGCCATTGACCTGGGTTCGATTCTCGGTACCGGCACCACTAAAATTGTTAATTGCAATTTTAAGTGCTGATTTACCACGTGCTCGGCGGTGAAGGTAAACATCGTGAGGAAACCTGCATGTCTGAGAAATAAAAAATATTTCGAAGACATGTGCAGTCCGCCAACCCGATTGGAGCAGCGTGGCGGATTTTTCCTAGCTCCAAAACCCTTTCATAAATGAGTAGAGGCCTGTGCTCAGCATATACAATTTCGGTGATGTAATTGCTGTTGGCCTTTTTTAGCTTTTACAGCTTCATCGGATCCTGTGCTCACGGGCCAGGTTTGGTTTGACCCAAACATAAATAAATAAATAAACTCCTACAAAAACCTCGAAATTCGGACTGTATCGTGTTCGCTGCGTGCTTGCGCAATTTAGAATATCTCAATACGATTTTAAGTCGTCTAATGACCGTCCGAGGGAGGCTGCGGGCCTCCATTCGGACGGAGACATGAATGAAGATTGCAATGAAAGTGATATAAGTATGAAAGAGATTGTGGAAGCGTTGAATAGTATAGGCAAAGCTGCAGAGTATGACAAAATTATGGTAGAGATGCTGAAAGCTGGACATGGCATGGTATCTAGTCAGTTGTACCGCATTTTTGCTGGAAGAGCGGCAACGTACTACGAGACTGGTGCAAGGCCGTCATCGCACCGCTTTACAAAGGAAAAGGGTCGCAGCAAAACTGCAAAAAACTACCAAGCCATTAGCTTGTCGGCAAATTGTATGCATGTGTTGACTAAGGGAGTGATGAATGAAACCGAGGAGAAGATATGAGATGTACAGGCGAGATTCAGGAGAGGAATGGGATGCATGAATCAGGTATTTTCAAAGTCATAAGATCTATTGCGCACTCGCAGACTTGGAATAGGCTTATAACAGAGTGGTGAGGAATGAATTGTGATCGACAATGTGTATATATGGAGTGAACGAAAGTGCGTTTGTATTAAGAATGAAAGATCTGACCGTCAAATGCCTCCTTTACGCCGATAATCAGGTTATATTAGCATCATCGGAGGAAGAGTTGCAGGCGAAGGTTAATATTATGCATGATGCTCTACAAAGCAAAGAAATGAACATTAACGTAGATAAGACGAAAGAAATGGTTTTTGTAAGAGAAAAAAGTATGACGTATTAAAGGGTTCTGATTGAAGGAGAAAGAGAGGAACACGTGAAATATGGTCCCCACACTTATATACGGTGGTGAATGTTTGGTCTGGCAGAAGAAGCATGAAAATAAGATTAATGCTGTGGAAATGAAAAGTTTGCGAAGTATAGCTGGAGTGACTTTGATGAACAAGGTGAGGAACAGCGTGATAAAGGAACTTTGCGGTGTGGTAGAAGATGTAGTGACAAAGTTAGAGAAAGGGATGCTTAGATGGCTTGGACACGTAGAGAGGATGGATAAAAGAAAATTAACGAAACGGATTTATGAGGTGAGAGGTGAATGGGCAAGCCGGTAATGGTTGACTTAGGCGAACGTATCACGATCAGATCGAAGTCGTTTTAAGGAAAAGCCACGTCAAAAGTACCCGGAACCGACAAGCTTGTATGAAAACACTAATGGAAGTAGAGGAAGCTAGAGATGTCAGGATCGTTGCAAGTGGAAAGATGGGGTTTTGCCTACCCTTACGGGAAAGAGGAGTGACAATCTATGAATGAATTAAATAGAAACAAAAAATCTCGAATGAAACTCTTAAGACACAGTTAGTTATTTCTGCGTAGATCGAACAACATTAAATAATTAAAAGGTAAAGGTACCCCGGATTAACTAATACATCAGGACATCTATCACTTTAATCCTCCCGTGACCATGGGTGCTGTAAAGCACTCGAAACGTCGGGTGGTAAATAGTTTAAAATTAAAGGAAATTAAATTCATAAAAATTCGTATTATTAAATTCGTGTAAATATAAGAAATCTTTACAAATAAAACTCTTTATGACTTTGAGCTTCTTCAACTTAACCGAATTCCTATTTATGTTAGAACGGTAACCAACTTCATGACCTATATATTCTAGAAATTTTAATAGAATATTACTGAACTAGAATTTTGAAGAATGCCTCCTCTGACCAGGCTTCTAAGCTAAATTAATTATTATTGAGCATTTCTAAAAGTAGCTTCACGAAATTTATGCGAGGGCTCATCATTTAACGTCAAAGGAAAATGTGATTACATTTAAAATAACGACGATGGAATTATTGTGATTAGAAGCTATTAAGTGAGCAAAAAAACGAAATGCCTGTACTAATAAAACGAAATAAATATTAAACAGCCTAAAGTTATTATATATATGTATATATTTGAAATAATTAATAGTTTGATAGCGAAACATTTCCTTATATTACACTATATCCATATATATTATTATTATCCATATTTACTTGTGATCATTTAAAGATTAGACATTTATTACCCACTTAGTTAAAAATTTATTAATTTATGTAAATGAATAATGCCATAACTTTAATACTTTATCTATCTATAGTCAACAATGAAATGTAACAGCTAAATACTCACCACTGTATAACGTCAGTATCGTGTAATTGTAATTTTTAATAATTAACTATGTACCGCGTATATTATATTATATTTGAATTTCTTACAGCTGTTATGACATTTCGTGCATATTCATTGATAAAGCACACACCACCGTGTAATCCTCGATACCATACGAAATATTGTTTGCTGTTTGCGTCTTCTTCTAGTTTAGCGTATTTTCTTATTATTTGAGTCATATAATTAAAAGAAGATAATAAAAGAGTTCAATTAAAAATGTATTAAAGGTAACATCGTATTTTCAAATAAAACAGATATAGAAGTGGATACAACATTTTCTGCATAAAAGTTGAAACATTTCCAGATGAATGATAATAGAATATTGAATTAGTAATACGTGTTTCCGGCATTCCCTTTAATGACCGCTAGCAATCTGCTTCTCATTGAACAAACAAGTCGCGAACAAATATCCGTATAGACTCCCAGGTCTCTCTGCAATGAGTTTGTTTATTTATAGAGGGCAAACGAACAGATGACTCACGTGATGGTAAGTGATTATAGTTTCACTTGTTCTCTCATTGAGGTGATTCTATCTTTCCGAACCGATCCGATCCGATTTTGAAGGCCACGGTATCAGCCTAGTGTATTGGTGTCTTTGGAACCAGTCGCGAGTAATCCTAGCTAATATGTAATCGACAGTTTCTAAATAGTAAAATTAGGGAAGCTCATTTTCTGGGTATACGTCCCACACGTTGGGCAACATGGCGTTTTCTAAAGTATTAACATAATGCAAAGCTGTTACTCTTGGAGCTAATCCGCATATTACAACGTAATTTATTAATTCTTTCAGACTCAGTGATAGGCACTACATAATCTTCATAATATATTGTATTGTTACAACGCCAGAGATTTAGACCCGATTTCACCGATCGCTTTGGAAACCAAGTTTAATAAAACCACGTTTTACTTAACTGACTTCAAATGTATCATTTGATCTCGGTTTTTGTCTAACCAATTTCACCGTCCATTTTGATCGCGTTTAGAAAAACGAAGTTTAAATGAAAGATAGTCACAATCTAAAACAAAAAGTCGATGTATTTCGTATTTTGCTACATCAAACTGCCTGTTTTTATGCATAGGTTACAAAGGTATGCAAACAATAAACAATACGAATTAAAAATATTTTTTGTGTTTACATAGTTGTGCAATTGACAATGACAGCTCTGTAAACGCGTCTAAAGAGCTGAACGTCGAAAATTGGGCGTCGAGAATTTGAACCGCGTTTAGCATTGAATGCGTTCATTTGATGTTGATCTAATGCAAACTGTAGCATTGAACTCAGTTAATCGCTTAAACTTCGTTTTGCTTGAACTGATCGCGTTTAGTTTCAACAGTGAAATCCGCTCTTAATCGACCATGTTAGCTGGATTTGAAGGTATTTTAGTTTGAGTGAAATGAAATTATTTCTGCCTTTTCGGATATATTTAAATAACGTGACATTTACAATTCTTATAAATAATAAATGACCTACCACTACTGTCAGAAATAAATATGAATTATGAAACGATTTTATTTATGAATGGTTTTTAACATTGAAACTCTATAGTTTCTTATGACATTTAGATTATATTAGTAGAAAAATAACAGCGATTTCTTTGGAAGAAAGATTAGAACAAATCTTTTAACCTATGTTTTCCGCTATATAGTTAGAGAGGGAAAATAAAAAATATCTTTTATGTTTGTATTTCTAACCACTAGTTAGTTTTGCTTTAGGTGTTAGAATTGTCCGGAAAACACAGCAATCTATATTTTTAGTTTCAAAATGGTCGGAGCATAGTACACTTAATAAGTAAGGTTGCAAATTATTCTAATAATAAACAATAATAAAAGTAATATTTATTTCTCTTTGACAAAATAACAAAAAAATAAAATTACAGTATGTTAGGTACAGTATATAAACAGTACTTTGTGAGAGACTGGTATCCGTACAAGGTTGCCCTGTCTTACAGATTATCAGACGCTCGTCGATCGAACAATTAACTGTTTACTATTTATAGATAATAAGAAAATAAAAAAAAAATAGACAATATAGGTCTGGGTGTGTTTGTGTGCGTGTGTGCGTTGTGTGTGTGTGTGGGTGCGTTCTAGTGTACATGTGTATGTTAAATATAAATTACGTACAGAACAAGAAGGGACGAATTCAATGAGTGAGTGTTTTCTGACGACCGTTTGTAATATGAAAAGTTGACGGACAGTAAGTACTTTAGTGATTTGGTGCAATTCTGTTGTAGGATAAAGAAATGGAAGACAGAAACTAACTTTAAAAACAGCTTTTGATCGCGTTCTAGTTGGAGCATATGGGTCTCAGAAGCTCCGCCCCAAACTACGAGTATAATACAATATGTCAGTAATGACTGACACTGGGCATAATAAGCCATTTTAATAATTCTGACTGATTTTTAAAAACAAATATCAATTTCCTAATTCTTGATGTTAGAACATTTATATGCGAGTTGAAATTCATATTATTATCAATTATGACTCCAAGGTTCTTTATATTTTCTACATTTTCAAGTCTGGGGCAAGAACGTATTGTCGTTGATAGTCACATTTATGGACTGTCAAGTAGTCTAGTTATGTGGTCGTTTGAAGTTTGAAATTTTTAGAGTGAATGATATATATTTTGTTATGTGGACGTTAAGCGTAATTAGGTTGTTATCCAGCCAGTTTATCACAGTATTAAGTCCCAGTTGTGCATATTTATAAGTATCTTGTCATGTCTCCCCACAAAAAACGAGAGCACTAACGTCAGCTAATGTGATTATTTTTCCTTTGTGTAATTGTAGTTGACAAAGATCATTTACGTATATGATAAACAGTGTAGATCCCAGTATACTTACCTGCGGAACTTCATACGTCACATTTAAATCATCACTTACACAGTTTTCAATTTTCACACATTGTGAGCGATCATTAAGATAGCTTTTAAATAAATTAAGTTGGGTTCCTCTTATGCCTATATGATGTCCTCTTAGCTTTACTGTGCGTGACCAAGCCACAGTTACTAAGCCCCCCCGCCACGACAAGGTGAGAACCCATTGAGGGGGGGGGGGACTACCGAATGTCCTAGAGATCAGAGTACCTGAAATTTATGCCGCGGATCCTGGGTTAGAATCCCAGCCGGAGTGAATTTGTCCAAAAACGCAAATTGTTGATTTTTGGGTCTGTTTGTGATTGTCAGCAAGTCTCTGCGTTTACGCGTACACTTGAGGAACTGTAATATCCCCTCCTCTTGGAAGCTGTCGCCGCCGTCAAAAATCGGCCTGGAAGATGATATCCTTACTAGATGCGGAACACTCTCTCTGTCCCTCTGTCTGTTTGTTACCTTTTCACGACTCAACCTTTGAACCGATCTTTACGAAATTACGGCACAGAGATAGCTTCCGTCTTGGAGATGGACATCGAATACTTTTTGTTTTGGTAAGTAAAAGAATTCCCACGGTATTTCTCAAAATCCTAAATCCATCGCGGACGTAGTCGCGTGTTTCGGACGACGAACATAAGAAGTTACGAGTATATAAAAAGTATCCCGTGTCCGTCTCCAGGACGCCAACTCTGTGTCGAATTACGTCAAGATCGATTAACGGTGAAGCCGCGAAAAAGTAACAAGCAGACAGAGGGGCAGGGATAGTAACTTTCGCATTTATAATATTAGTATGAATTTCAGTTCAGTAGCAGTGATGTTTAAAAACGGGAACGTTTGCCCCAAAACTTAATTAAATTTCAATAATTTATTTTAGCATTTATAGCTTTTATTTAATCACTTACTTTTTATGTTATCTGATATTTTGTCTTTGACTATTTCCTATGCAGGAATCTGTGTAGGTAGGGCCACCCAGGGCCAGTTATTCTGCGGTGAAGCAGTAGTGTGCAAACATTACTATGTTTCGGTTTGAATGGCACTGAGAGCTAGCGTAATCACTGGGCATATGATACTTAAGAACTTATGTCTCACAGTGATGGGTACAGTGTGGTGTCACACAGATGTTCCGGGTGACATAGCATTTGTGTTATCGGTAGACGTTGCTTTACAGCAGGTGAACGTTTTGCTCGTTTCGTCACTCAATCCAATAAAAAAAAACTTTTTTAAATTATACTTCCATTGCAAAAACAATAGTAACGCCCTTTTTTATATCATAAAAGTGCCGGAACGAGCAAAACGTTCACCTGATGGTAAGTGTAACGTCTGCCCATAACATATGCTGTGTCACCCAGAAAATTACACCACACTGCGCCCACCCAGAGACATCACAGTTCTTAAGTCTCATATGCCCAGTGATTACGCTAGCTCTCAGTGCCCTTCAAACCGAAACACAGCAATGCTTGCACTCTACTGCTTCACGGCAGAATAACTGGCCCTGGGGTGGTACCTACCTAGACGGATTCCTGCATAGGAATCCTACCACCAGCCTTACTGAATAATTACTTATAATTGAGTCACAGAATAGGCAAAATGTTGCACTGAGATGTTAAAGGAAAAACACTAAAACATTAAATAAAGAAAACGAAAACAAAGCAGCAACAATCAACTTCTTGAGCAATTACAACGTTACAACGTAAACAAAAACCAATAACTTTGTGTACTGTTAAACAGTTAGAGCATTGCTTTTCTATTCCCACTCGTTATTTGAGTTCCCGCGGTGGCCAGAGCGCATTACAAAGTTGCCAAGTACACTCTAAACTGTACCGCAGTCGCCTACACGAGCGAACGGAACAATTTTAGTTTTTAATCTCGAACCTGAAGTTTTCCTGAAACTAATTAAGTGTTTCTTTTTCGTCTGCCCACCGTAATTTTGTTAATTTGCAAAATGAGGATAAAGTTTCTTTATTAAAATGTTGGACGCGTTACTCAGAACTAATTACTAAAGAAGTGCTTTGCTTCCACTTAGTGATATCCAGTAATGTCTGGTCTTAAAATAAGTGCTTCGTTAAATTATTCCACTGTTAATGACACAACATTTTTTCCTTTACTTGAGACAGTTTCTTCTGCGATTTTAACAAATTGCAAAATTTTTAATTGAAAAACCCACATTTACTTTATACATTACGGTTCGACGTTAGCAGAGTTGTCTTTCATATTATGTATGTAATATAAATTGTATATCTCAATTGTTAATAAATATTCGTATCATCTTTGATTCTGAACTTTTGAATAGACTGCGAGTATACAAGTTTACAAAGGTTTATTATTAGACGAAATAAAAAAAATCTTTCATTTTCGCATTCATCTTTCCTAATCTCCTTTCCTTCGTATAGAATATAAATTCTACATTGATCTTGAAGAAGCCTGCGGCTTAAAACCTCACACGAATAGATAATCGAATTGTAAAGAAATAAAAGAGTAACTTTACGATAATCATCATCATCATCATTATGATAACATACTAACACAAGTCTACTAGGATGCATGTGATGGTTCTGAGCCACATGCATCCATCGAATTACCGTAAAGTGGAACAGTCTTCCCTCCAGGGAAGGGTAGTTCTACCCTGTCATTACCTTTACGAGGTTGGCAACAAACTAATGTAGCCGGCCCACTGCCACATTAGTTTGTTGATTATTAAGCGTGAGTTAGGTATCTTAGTTCTCTTTTGCGAACTATCAGAATATCAGTCCTACGACGGGTTTTCCCATTGGAAGGGAATATTGGAGTGTAGCCGGCCGCACTACTTTACGGCATACATTGGCAGACTTGATTAATATTTTGGGGTAAATCTAAACTAAAAATTTACAATTTAGGGTTTTTCACCAAAATAACAACTCAGCACTACATTTCATGGAGAAGAAACTTAACGCATTCACCGCTTATTCTCAACGGTTCCGTATATCATTTCCGTATCAGTATTTAACGCAACGCCCGCCTATTACAATACCACCGACACAAAAAATTTAACTGTTTTTGGATATTCCGTATTCGAAAACAAATGTATTTTTTTTTATTATAGATTAGATACAGATATTATCCACAAAGTCAATTTCGTTTTTACTTTTTAATTATATCCTTATGTATCCAGAGTATATGACAGCTGTATACAGAATAAAGTAGTTTATTTCATTTATCATTGATTTCTATTTAAGTTCAATTAGTTTTTATTAGTATTTAGTAACGTAAGTATTTTATTTTTCTGTTAAGTAATAATAATACCGTATTACATGTGCATAAATGTTGTGTCCAGAGAGGTTCTGCCCGCAAACTGTTTCACAGTTTCAGGGATTGTTTGTATTTAAGTACTTAGTTTTAACATAAAAAATTGTAATTTCGGGGCATGCACATGTACCTAAAACAGTTTCCGACTCTCTGTAATCGTATGGGTTATTGGTTTATTTTATTGCGTAGTTTCTGTATACGATTTGATATACACAGTTGTACAAAGCGTAGAGCACATTTTTAAATATATAACTAGTGTTTTATATATTAAAAAATAAACAAGTACCGAGAAAAAATCGCTACTGCCATTTTGATGATAGTTATTTTAATATAAAATATGAAAAAATTATAATTAATATAACCAAAGTCTTCAACCAATGTGTGTTGCCAGTGATGACATACGGAACCGAGACGTGGTCTTTCACTGCTCAGTTCCTAAACAACGAATTCATCGAACATACATAAAAAAGCATAAAAAACATACAGACTGATTGAGAACCTCTTCCTTTTTTGTAGTCGGTTACAAATTAAAATAAAATATCCAGAGAGGTCATTTATAAGTTGTAGAACGTATAAACTGTTTTTTAAGCTTCTCATGTGGTGACACTACACCCCTAATATATAAAAGCGTTCTTACACCAGTTACCGTGTACATTGTGACAACAGTAAAAATCTTGTCGCCGACTTTATTATGGATTATTTTACGACCTAACGGAATCGCTGAAGGCATTGATACACATTTATGATTTTATTTGCAATATAAAGATATTAAACGAAATCTAACAGTCAATTCAGGCTTTATTACATGCTTTCATTTAACTTGTAATGTATGTATATACCTAAAATTCAAATCTTGCAAGCCAAATTCGACCTACTGTCCGATGTCAGATTGAGCTAAACTTTAGCACATCTATGTATCTTCGGTGACAATATAATAATGCGGTACCATGGAGATGGTATGATAATGAAGCCGGAGGTTGGTCATGGGAACTCCTCAACTAAGCAAGATAGCTTCGTCATATTTGGGCTCGTTAGTTTTGTTTTGTCAAGTACCGTAGCCCTAGCAAGTGAGGACATAGGTCTCTCAAATAATAGCTTTTAACAAAAATCTAACAGTAAATTTATGATTATAGATATGATTTTTGTTTCAAACTTATTTTAATTTATAAAATGCATTTATTTTTTACATAATTTGCTATTGCTAGTCCAATGTCCGTTGCTTAATGTATAAGTCAATTTTAATAAAATAACAGAAAGCTCTCTGTAATTTTCGATTTTAAAAAAAATCTAACAGTCATAATAACCTGACGTATGAAACTTTTTAAGATCATGTGTGGTCAGAAAAAGACTGAAGCTCATTATATTTGCAGAAATTATAGATAGAATTCCTAAAACTCACTTGGTTTTTTTTTAATGGAAGTAAGTGATGAGATGATCAAGTCGTACACCTGATAGTAAATAGAACGCATGCCGATAACTACTGCCCAGGCGGTTTACTGCATAGGAATCTTATCACCAGTTGTTAAAGTATATATTAATTAAATTAAATTACCTTTCAACAATTTACGAATCGCATTTTTATAGTTAGATAAAGACTAGATAGCAATACCCACAACACTGTCAACAAGTTATTTCTCGCTCGTTGTACGTAACAAGAAATGAGGAAAGAAAACACTTTGTACGTTTCCGTATCACTTCGGCTATGATAAGATTGAATTTATTCGTGCTTTTAGACATTCGATGAAATATTGGGAGTGAAGGAATTAAAACATATAGTTCATCTGCACAATTTCCGAAATGTAACCTGTGCAATATTAACATATAACTTTGCGCCATTGTAGGAGGGTTTCCAGTAAGCTTAGCAACAGTAGCTTCAAAAAACAACAAACATTTTAACACGTCCATAGAATAAACTTCTATTTAGCAGCGCCCGCCCATTTAACATTTAGATAAAGATTATTTTTAATACCGCCAACCGAAGGGTGCTATATGATAAAATTTCACAAAAGATGAAAATCATGCATAGGTGCATTACAAAGTTAAGCCGGCTTTTACGCACAAGCAGGATCTGTTACGGTTCCTGCAAAGCAACAACGCCGCATGCAGAGACATTTTTGTACATGTATGTCAAACTCAGCTTTACCATGCAGAAATAATTTCCAAGAATATTATCCTATTTTTAAAGAATGTACATATAATTGTATAATGTGTAATTTTGTTAGTGGAGAATTTACAGTGCATTGATGTAATATATATATAATGTGGCTTATTGCTATTAGAGTAATAAGGATAAGCAGCGTGTCATTATGAATGCGTTCCGGACGCTTTCTGTAGTTGTCTTCTGGGAATATGACATTTATCATTGATGACAACCATGAGAACCATCAAACTGACAAAAATATTTTGTAATTCGTTACATAATAATTTAGCTCCGTGGTAGCTCAGGGGCTAGGCGCTCGCTTTGAATTTCATAGTACGCGAGTGACCTGGGTTCGATTCCCGGTGCCGGCACCGCTAAAATTGTTAATTGCAATTTTAAGTGCTGATGTCGGCTCGGTTGGCGCAGTGGCTAAGCCCATGGCTTCTGCGCCGCGGGTCGCGGGTTCGATTCCCGCACGGGACAAATATTTGTATGGCCTACAAATAGTTGTTCCGGGTCTGGGTGTTTGTGCATGTGGAATTTATGTCTGTAAAACGCACCCACGACACAGGAGAAATCCTACTGTGGGGCATCGTTTTAAAAAAAAAAAAAAAAAAGATTTACGACGTGCTCGGCGGTGAAGGAAAACATCGTGAGAAAACCTGCATGTCTGTGGAATAAAAAATATTTCGAAGACATGTGAAGTCCGCCAACCCGCATTGGTGCAGCGTGGCGGATTCTTCCAAAACCCGCTCAGAAATGAGACGAGGCCTGTGCTCAGTAGTGGGACATTGATAGGCTGAAACTTTACTTCTTTTACTTTTTTACATAAAAATTTTAATTATATATCTTTGGGTTTTTTTTTAATAGTAATAAATAGTTTTTAACGTATTTTTTATAAATTTTAGATCTTGTTATTATTATTTAAACAAACCTTCAACTTACTGACGTACATAATATTTTCTTATATTTGCGAATACTACTTATTTAAATAAAATTAATATTTACGGATTTTATCGATTGAAAATTAATTCAAATATTTATAGCCCGATGTTTCGAGCGATGTACTGCATCCATGGTCACGGAGGGACTGAAGTGACAGATATCCTGACGGGGATATCCGATCCGATCCGGGGGACCTTCAGCTTTTGATCATTATTTTTGGTCCGCTACTACGCTGTAAGAGCTAGCTAGAGTATGCTTGGTTTTTGATTTAATTTTATTAATTATAGGATCCCAAGCCAACCATTACATCAGATTTGATAAACCACAAATCCTTGTAAAAGAACACCGATTCAAGAATGATTCGCGAGGCTATTGAAATTACGAATAAATAACATCCTAATTTAAATGGAGAAGATGGTTGGGTATTACCACCGGCTTGGGATCCTATAAATAATTAAATTAAATTAAAAAACAAGCATACTTCTGCCAGACATCAAGACACAGTTAGCTCTATCTGCTAAAATCGAACCAAAAATAAAATTAATATTAATAAAAAGCTGAAGGTACCCCGAGTTAACTATGACATCAGGACATCTGTCACCTCAGTTTCCCGTAAACATGGGTGCTGTAAAGCGCTCGATACGTCGGGTCGGGTTATAGATAGTTCAAAATTAAACGCGATAAAAGAATTTAAGTTTTTTTTTATTGAATTTACTGACTTAAACATTGATGGAGACGGGTTAAGATAATTTCAATACCAAATGAGGTATATCAGGAAAGTTGTCAACACCATTATATCTTATCTATACATACATTTATCAAATATCTTTATAAACTGCGATCAAAAATTATTAAGTATTGATCACATAAACATCTTAAAGTTATTGTAATTATTCTATAAACTACATAAACATCTACATTAATACCTTTAGAAGTTCAACACGATAAAGCTCTTACCTTAAATGGTTCTATAAAAAGAGTTGTGTATGTGATTTTACCCGCTTTTCAGGTAAAATATCAAATTCTCCTCTGTAGCGTAGCGTCTAAAAATAAAAGACCGTATCCGTTGTTTCGGTCGAAAGGGTTAAAATACTCAATGGCAGCTATAAACATTACCCTCATTCAACGAGCCCAAGACACTCCCAAGGGTTTACGTTAAAACGCGGACTATCGTTAAGGACGCAACTTCGTGATGGTAATAGGTAAATTTGACAGCTTTTAGCATTATCTTTAGTCTATGAATTTAGCAATTTAAGCGTTGTTTTTAATTATGAAACAGCTACAGCGAACCATGCTGCGGCGTTAAGGTAGACAGTTTGGTTTTACTGAACCCTATATCAAAATTTTACCGTGGTAGCTCAGGGGCTAGGTGCTCGCTTTAAAATTTCATAGCACGCGAGTGACCTGGGTTCGATTCCCGGTGCCGGCACCAATAAAATTGTTAATTGCAATTTTAAGTGCTGATTTACCACGTGCTCGGCGGTGAAGGAAAACATCGTGAGGAAACCTGCATGACTGAGAAATAAAAAATATTTCGAAGACATGTGTAGTCCGCCAACCCGCATTGGAGCAGCGTGGCGGATTATTCCTAGCTCCAAACCCTCTCAGAAATGAGAGGAGGCCTGTGCTCAGCAGTGGGACATTTATAGGCTGAAACATTACATTACATTACATATATCAAAATTATTAGTTTGTACAACACAGCGGCTTCTTCAATAATAATAATTTAATTATATACGTCTGTCAGAACGTATAAGACATACGTTCTGCAAGACGTGAACTGTATGCTTTACGAACAAAATTCAAATTCAATGATTGTTTTCTTAGTAAAGTAGCATATTTATGTGGTTAGAATATATTATTCCTATATATTTAGTGTAAAATGAAGAGCGACTGTAAGGGACTGCGTAATGTCGTAACGTATTTAGAGGTGACATAGAAGCGGCATATCATCGCATCTCATTTTGTGGTCGTAAAAGGCAACTACGGAAACTTACCACTAGCTACTAGACAAACAAGATGATGGTCAGAAGCATACATTTAAACAACAAAATAAATAATAATTTAAAAAATATACCGAAATGTTCGAGAAGGCAATAGAATGTGACATTTTATTACATGACAAGATGTATTTTATTACATGAAGCCAATAGGTGTCCGGCAGAGTAGAATAGCACCTACCTCTTTCTTACCGAGGTGTCGTAAGAGGCGACTGGGGTAATGTACGGACGGCCTTCATTCGTGCAGAATAACGCCATAATGCAATGACGTCTCTAAACTTTATTATACTGCTCGTGGAGACGCAATTGGGAATGGGGAAGGAAGAATTTTTTGACTCTTACCAAAATGGCGGCGATGTGGTTCGCCTCCCGTCACGTCTCGTTTCCCGCGAGGACGAAAATTAGGCTACGTGAGTGGCCTCTTATGTGGGAAAAAAGCGTGACTCTATGTATGTACGTGATAAGATGTAAAATTGGCAAACTGAAGCGTAGGCATGCTCCTATTCGGTAAAAATTAAATCACATCAAACTTTTGCACAATTTTGTTTATTGATTTTGAAAACATTTTCGTTTACAATATTATGTAAATATTTTAAGGTTAAATGAAATAAATAAACATGCCACTGCGTTTTTATTATTTACATTTACTGTCACTGTGTGTAGATACAGTACAACTACCAAACATAGACATAATTACAAATAATGTGTGGAATTTTATAAAACTAGAGAAATGTCTGCCAAAGTCTATCAATGTTCTTTTCAGTTTACACGCATAATACCTAGAAAAGAAATTTAAACCGAAAACGAGTAAAATAGGTTTAAGTATGAAAATCAACAGCTATACCCACCGTTTTGCTGACGATATCGTCATCACCATATTAAACATAGTAGCGCCTACAGAATGATCGGAAATGTATAGTGATTGTTATGAGAAATAATAGCTATATGTACATAATATAGCTTGCCACGGTACAGAACTTATGGTCTATTCCGATCTTATCGCATTAGCGTTACATCGGGCGCGGGTAGGTTGGGACGAGTGAGTGCCTCTGTGTTTGCTCGTACACTTGTGGCACTATAATATCTTCTGCGCAATTGATAGCTATCGAAAATATTCGAAAGTTGTCGCCGTGGTCGAAATCGGCCAGGAGAATATCATGTCGCTTCGACGTCAGAAATCGCACTGTCTTTATGCAGCCCTGTTTTTCGTCGTTGGAGATCCAACTCCAAACTCTGTGCCGCTTCCTACACAATATAGTGATATTAATTAGCAGCTAGCTTAGGTGATAAGCGGACTCATTGTTTTTACACTTGGGTATCATTTCCGGTTCTGAACAGCTTTATCGTGTCGTTTATCATGAATGCCCTGCACGGGAAAACCCTGAACGCTAAGTTACAACTGAAATTAGTGGCTCAAAAAACAGTTGGAGTACAAGGTAGGTAACACAAACAAAATAGACGCAAAATATGCTCAATCTGTCCGTCTTTTCAATCATATACAGCATAAAAACCGCTAAAGTTGCTGATGTGTAATTTACACAAAGTATAAATAAAAAGTCCAAGACTTCACTATCTTATACTTTATTGTAAGACACCTTGATATCTAAATCTAACGGTTATAATAGAGTTTCTCCAAGAAAAGTATGACCTGAAGAATAGGAATCTTCAGAGCGTAAGTTTCGTGGTGAAAAGTTGATTAAAGAAATTGGAAGTTATCTTAGTTGAGATGGAGCAGTGGGATCGTTTAAAAACAATTGCACGATTCTGGAGCTATCGAGAAGGCGCTAAAGGCGGGGAATTAACTGTTCTGCGAGTGACGACAGCGTTCATAAAGTCGTCAATAACTCTCAACAATATTAAGAGGTATCAGCACACCATACTAAAATTATTATTTTAGTATGGTGGTTACATAATGCTGAACGTCGGAAAGTACAGTCTACGCTTCATAGAACCTGGAATAAAACGTTATACGAAAAGTATGGCATCATCCTTTTGGGTCCACACGTCTGTATAAAAATGTTTATATTATTGAAGTTAGATACTTTGTAACTCAAAAAATACATGATAGTTTATAGTTTTTTATTATTTTTAAAATAAACATTGATTAACGCAATCTACCAAGTATATAAATCATACATTTTTAGTTATTATATAGATATACACATGCATAAATATACACATTTATACATAACATAGTATAAAAGTGACATGAGGTGCTGAAAAAATGTATGATAAATTAAAACATCATACATTTTCCGCCTACTTTCGTTTCGATAATCTTCAATGTTTAACATTAACCAAGACTGAATATGCGTTACAAAACTGAAAAATTCATGATTGACCCTTAAATAGGCTTCGTTAAAAAGTTTTACCTTTATAATAAAGAAACAAAAACAAACAAACGTGGTATAGTAACTCTTTTTATAATAATTATGCTCCTAATTGGACATACGCAAACACCTTTACGTTAACTATTTTACCGACCCTAATTTGAAGGCCCACCTTGCCTTGTCATTACACGAAAGGCTCTCATTCATAGCTCTCTTAAGGTTAACTTTACGTTAATAGTTAAGGGGCTAATGATCTGTAGAGAATTCAGTTCTTTATATAGTGAAATACTAGTATTACGATAACATAAAATAATATATAGATAAAATTTGGATCTTAAAATTTGAGTTCTGGATTTTTTGTAATGTTTAAATAACACTTAATATATTTTATTTTTAACTACGCCCTACACTAGGGTTTCTTATGTGTAATGAGGGCGCTTTACACACATACATTCCACATGCACAACACAACCAGACACGAAAACCAACAATTTCTCATTTTAAAAATGTTGGCTCCGGCTGAGATACGAATCCAGGACCTGTAACGTGTTAGTCAGGTACTCTAACCACTAAGCTACGCGGTCGTGTATTGTGGCTAGATGGAATGCTTTCTAGGTATTTATTGGGTCTCCAATAATTAGTTATTTAATATGAGAAACAGCAGCGTTATACTGGCTCATGGGCGTGGTCCTGTTCGAGTCGATGATGCCGCTACATTTGTATGCTTTTATAGACATACGGATAGTCACGCCTTTTTCCCATATAAAGGGTAGGCAGAGATCACACCCGTACCTCACTCGTCGGCCGCGCGGGAAACGAGACATGACTGGTGGCGAACCACGTCGCCGCCATTTTGGTACGGATCAAGGAATTATTACTCCCTTTTGGGTTCCTACGACCACTATAGTAACAGCATTGCATTTTATGGAGTTGTTCTGCACGATTAAAGGCTATCCGTACAACACCTTAGTCACCTCTTGCGACACCGCGGCCGGAAAGAGGTGCTATTCTACTCTGCCGGAAACGTATCCGCTAGTATGCTGTTAAGACTTTAGAACTTATGTAAATCTAAGATTATTATGTTGAACTAAGATGATCAGCTACAGCTGCCTTATCTGCAAAAAATTAATATTTATTTTATCAGAACTTCAAAATTGCTTAAGCATATATTTTTTTGGTATATACCCACTAAAACGTCCGGCTACTAGAGTGGTTTATAAATAAAAACAGTCAAACGTCCAGGCCACTAGAGTGGCTTCGCCAACTCGCTCGGCTATTTTCGTATTTTAAGTATTACAACTTTCGTAATGATACACGATGTTGCTACTAGATGGCTCTAAGATAAATTACCTTTGTTTGTGTGGATAAAACATTCTACTGCTACGTAATAAAATAATTAAGAAAAAAATGTTAAAGTCAGTGAAAGTGAGTGAGAGTGAATTTTAAGTGATTGTGCCGTTAAAACTGTGAGTATTGTTTTATTAATAACTAATTGTAACATGTTTTATATCAAAATGATCGGCAAGAGTATTATCTAATTATGTTTACAAATATCAAACGTGGAATGTGTTTTATTACGATAAAATGAACATGCAAACACATAGCCATTTTTTTTTTTATGAGGTTATAAATCTGACCTTATATATACTTTGATTTAAGCAAATAAGAGTTAAAGTAAGTTAATTTAAGTACATTAGTGTTTCAAGAAAATAAAACAATCGCAATACAATGAAAACAAAAGACATAAACATCTGTCGAGCGTTTGTTTACATTACGGTAGCCGTTCCGCTCGACCGGTTTTAACCTTGAGAGGCTTCAAGTGGGTGTATTGTTTACGTTTTTGTGCTATAAATAAACTTCGGTAGTATTAACGTACTGATATCATAAAAAAGGTTATATAATCTAGTTTTAGAATGAATAATATGATTTTGATATGCAGAAACAAAATGTTTCTTAAAATTAGGAAGAAAAAATATGTTACTCAGATTTCAACTGTAATTGTGATTTCTATATTTTTTTTATATACTTTACATTATTTACTGTTGTTTAGTGTTTACGTTTATTAATTCTATATCTAATTATTATATTGCCTACATTTCATCATTTTAATATATTGCCTACATTTCATCATTTATACTATAATTACGCAACCGAGGCAAAATTTTAGACACGGAATTACTCCGCTTTCGTTACCCTTCAAAAATCCCTAATAGGATTTGCCCGAGTCCATTTTCCGTATCTTTTCGCTCTGATGAAATTAAAATTTAACTCCCTGTCCACCATGCTACGTACCATAGCAGTGTGCGTGAGTAGGGATTTGCCGCGATAGGGAAGGTTATGTATGCCCTTTCTGTTTTTGTCACTTTCCGTGTTATTATGAGAGACAATATATCCCTACTCGAGACTGCACGTATAAAAACTCTCGTCTCAAATGTATGAAGCTACTCAGCTTTTTCTAAGTTTATTTTTAATGTAGTACTTGTATGTGAGAAAGTGCCTCTTCATAATATGTAAAGAAACAGACTACATTTCTTTGTATGATTGTAATTAAATAGATTCCGCTTCTCCCAAAAAGGGTCAGTTCGCCTCAATCACGCATTTGGGCTTATTGGCTTATGGGAAGTACCAAAATCAGATTAGATTCCCTAAGATGCAAGGCACTGATTTGTATGTTGTCGGTCTCGTTTTATTCGAGACTAGCTTTGCCCCGTTATTTCATATGTGTAAAGTAAGCTGAGCACATGATTGCGCCCTACATTCCTTCCGTCTCAGGTAACGTTCGATTCTCAGCTTAGTGGCACGCTGAGAATCGATCTTAAGATCTTAGCAAGAAGTTTTATAACCTTTCTCAATGAATAGGGCTATCTAATGCAACAATATTTTAATAGCGCACTAATCTCAAGTAATACATTCGTATTACTTGTTATTAGTGCGTTGAAAGCGCCCTTAGATTCTTACGAGATTAACCATGTTGGCAGATGTTTTGACAGCGCCACCACACGAAAGATCTTTTTATTCATATTTCGCATTATATTCAGCATTAAACCGCCACTAATTCCTATCATTATCCTCATCATCATCATTTCGGCCTATCGCTAGTCCACTGCTGAACGGAGTCTTACCCCATAGATTGCCACAAAAGTTAGTAGCTCTCATTTTAGGGGGATTTTGCCATAGTTGCAACGCTTGGCAGGCGGGTTGGTAAACGCAGTTTATTTATTCAGAGGATCCAGGACGCTGCTGCTCATCTCCTGTTTTAATTTTTTCTCTGTCAACTTTTACGACACCTACGGGATGAGATGTGGTGGTAGATTCCCTTAAGCCGCCAACACACTGCGGCAATTCCTATATAAAATAATTATTTATTGTTAACAATTTCAAATAAAGTTCGCCCTCATAAAAATGTCGTGCAATATGAAATGAAATATGCGATTAATTGGGGAAATTTTTTTTCTGCTAACTGACCAACTGCTTTACAAGTCTTAATATGTATCACAACATTATATCACTTTTGTGTTTTGGTTTTATCAAAGGGTATTATTGTATTCCCTCTATTACAAAAATGCTTAGAGGTAAATAAATATTTAATTTAACGCCTCAAAATCACGCTCTCGTTATAATTTCTGAAATTTATATTCAGGTCGAATTCCCATGCAAAGGCAAATATGTAATAGCTAGAACACGAAAACCAACCTATTAAAAAAGTAAAATTTTCATTAATTACAGACCAAGCAATAAATAATATTGTTTAGTAGCATTTTAGGTTGCAGGTTTATCGCTTTTTTAACGATGAGATTAAAAGCGATAAACTTTACAGAATTAAAGCTCGTATGTTTTCTATGACAATATCATAGCGTTGACAGCGCCCTGCGCTCTTTTACCGACTTCAACCCATTACAGTGCCATCATGTAAATACTTTTAGCTCACATGTATATGCTTTCACACGGTACCGGGGTATAAAATATATGAACCCTTTTTATTGCTAGTACTTTGCGAGTAGTACTTTGCGAGACCCACAAAATATTAGGTATATATATATAAAATAATAGGTATGGTATTTGCGATTTTGTCCATTTTCGGATTCTTATTCAAAGGCTTGCTTGAGATATGAGCTATGAACTATGTTTTTTTTTTAATTTAATTAGTTTACATTTGTTTCTTTTATACTTACACGGTTACACTTACACATAATTACAGATACTTCCATCTTACTTTTAAAGTAGAAAATTGGTGACGATGTATGTAATCTCAAGGGAATGTAGAAATTCTGAGTACGCTGAGAAAAGTACCAGGTCTACTTAGTAAGCACCATCCCTAGTTGGTAAACCCCCATCAAAAACGTTGTTCAACGTGATATTTGTAGATGCTAAACTCGATGCCTCCTACGTGGTTGTAGAACAATTCAAGGATTAGGAAGATTACCAAATTCAAGAATTAGTAATTAAATTTCTGTCCGGAGAATCTTAGCACGGATTATCACGTAACCAAAACCTAATAATCCGTGCAAATGTACGCAATTAAAATATTCATATTTAAAGGGTAGTCAATCAAGTGAATTCCACATTAAACAGTACATACATAAGATCACGACCTTATCCCATAAGGGGTAGTCAGAGACTGGGCATTCACTGCAAATACAGATGACTGTCACAATCCGCGTTTCACCAAAACATAGTGCACTTGGTGTGATAGGATGGTGAGCCCATTGCCACCATGCGCTGTTGGGTGCACAGTGCAGTTTAATTCCTTACTCGCCTTTTACGAGATCCATTGGATGAGATGGAGTGATAGTATTCTTTTAACGAGCCGATACCACACGGCACAAAAATCCAAATTAAATGACATTGGTATTTGTCCAAAATTGTTATAGACTTACGAGTACCTCCTTATGAACTGAGTACGAGTACTCGCTATCCTAGACCCGAGTCACTAGGACGATAATTTTCATACATCATTTCAATTAAGTTAAGGTACTGCATGCTCAACTGCTATTAATGTGAATTAAGTTACAGTTTATTTATTTTCTTCAATTATCAGCATAATAAAAAGTTATTTATTTCTTAATATTATCCGTCGAGTTGTGGAGATTGTTAAGTTGCGTGTGTAACTGTGACCAGAATTTAAAGGTGAATGTACTTCTGGAACTCGAATCTAAGAAACGTTATTTAGAAAATATAAAAAAAATAGAAGGATTTTACCACTAATTTAGAATAAACACAAAGGTATATAACAAGGGCATGAGGCTCCCAGGTGTGTCGGTGTTCGCGTGATTTATAATTTAAGTCTCCATCTGCGAGTGGCTAAGTTGGTACTACACAGACAGTGTTTGTTTACTCGTATATGTAGACTGTGTAATAAAATTTGTTGTATACACATTATTTTTTTAATTATTATTGTTAACAAACAGTAAACACAATATTAATTTATAAATAATAGTTATACACAATTATCAGTTATTGTGCTACCAGCAGCGTTAACCGCAAATTATTAACCAAAAATATGAAGGTGGTGTAACAGTATGTTTTTAAACTATTACAATTAATTAAATATTGAGGTCTAAATTTCAACTAAGTGTTAATAATAAAGTGAAAACTCATAACTAACAATAAATTCTAAAGGCACTATATTTTCTCTGTTACTGCCTTTTAAAACAGTCCGATTATACATAATATAATCGTCGGTTAAGCTAGCTTTTAACTATGGAATATAATTAGATATACTAAACGTTTAGCCCGCGATTAAACCTTAAGAGTATGAGATATATCTTCACGATCAGTTCAGAACAAAGCAAAATGGGTCGATGTCCACCATGTAATATATGGATAGCCTTTATTTGTTCAGAATAATACCATAATGCTGTCACTGTACTGGTCATGGGGGCGCAATTGAGAGCAGTCATTTTGATTCGTACCAAAATGGCGATGATGTGGTTCGCCACCTGTCACATTTCAATTCCCGCGAGGGCGAAAAGTGGACTACGGGTTTGGCCTCTACATATCCCTTATATGAGAAAAAGGCGTGATTCTATGTATGTCTGTTAGTTTATTCGGCCTATTTTCAGAAACGATTTCAATGATAATAATTACTACACGCAGTTATATCATTCAATTAATAAAAAAAAATATTCAAATAATACGGCTTTTTTATATGTTCGATTAGTTCAACTAGTGTTTGATAGGCAATCTTATTTAAAGAAATTAAAGGAAATAAGTGTTTCTCATCAGTCAATCCGAATTATCTTTAAATAACCGATTGGAGATAACTAAAGAACCGGGGACCCAATTATTTTCAACGAGGCATTGGATTATAGTCGTCAAGGATGACAATGCGCCTAACTCTTGAATCGTGATCGAAGATAAGCGTAGACGTCTGTCTGCCACAGTGGCCATTCATCTTCTAGTTTACCGTTTCATAGTTTGCTACTGCTATTTAAAAAAACGTAAATAAATAATGAATAAGATTTTTTAACCATTAATATAGCAGTGAGACCGCGAACGGTTTATGTTAAGTTGAAAATGTTGTTATGTACATAAGGTAAGAATGATGACAGTGTGGCTTAGTAATAGGTTCTGAATTTGAATCCCATTCGAAGTAAATATTTGTAGAACATACATCTTTAGGACAGATTGTGTTGTCACTCATTGAATCTTGTTATTGAATTTTGTCTAACATTTTGTCATGGAGCGTGCTTTGGTTTTCTATGAGACTGTTCTTTGTAAATTTATTTATAATGTACTTCTGACTAAGATAAAAAAAAAATAACAAAAAATATATACATACGGAGTTATTATATTATGTTACGATATTTCTTACGTTGAAGAGTAAATAATTTTAATTTTATTTTATTTCACTGTCCCACTTCTCTCTATATCTCTGACACCATAAAAATAATTTGTCCCATGCCCACTTGTTGAGGTTTTACATACATACAGTTTATTTTCCTTTAGGGCAGGCAGAGACCACATCTTTTCACTTCTTCTACTTTCATGAGCGTTTTCATATAAGCTCGTCGGGTGTTTTCTCGGATACTTTTGACGTGGCTTTTCTGAAAAATAAAAAGTAAAGTAACAGCCTTAATCCCTCTTCTGAGCACAGGGCTCCTCTCGTTTCTGAAAGGGTTTTGGGACCGGGAAGAGGCTGCAAAGCTGGGAGCGGATCCAGTGTTTTTCACATGTCCTCGAAATATATTTATTCCTCAGACATGCAGGTTTCCTCACGATGTTTTTCCTCACTGCTGATGACGAGGTAAATCAATACTTAAAATTACAGAAAAAAATTAGAGGTCCGGCACCTCTAAAATCTTTTCGCATTCCCCGACCTCTCCGATAGAACTCAAGGTGACTCGCGTACTGTTATTGTAAATTTAAGGCGAGGGCCCAGCTCCTGATGATGCCCTACCATGGTCCAGAAACATAAATTAAATAATTTAAAAAAATGTAATCCTTTAAGTCAGCCTATATTATTATTTATTAAGCTACTATTCTTTCACAGTGCCAGAGTAATGCCGCTCTGATTCGTATGGTTAGTGTCGAGGACAGGCCAACTAATTCCAACTAGTAATTGATTAAAAATACTCGTACTACGTGGGCTGGGTCAGCGCAGTGGCTTCTGCACTAGTGAGTCGCGGGTTCGATTCCCTGCTGGTACAAATATTTCTATGGCCTTGGAGGATTGTTGTTCCGGATCTGTGTGCTTGAGTAGTTTAGACCTGTAAAAGACCCATAATACAGTGTACATCGTAGTTTGATTGGCTTGCTCCTAGATGGCGCTAACATATTATTTAGAGAACCAATGTTTCAAATAAATTTATTGTAACCGAACATACGGAACATTTGGCACCATACCGCCATCACATTAAAATTTGTACTTAATGTAAACAACTATACGATATTTCACGATTACAAAAAGTAAAAAAAAAAAAGTAAAGTAACAACCTATAAATGTCCCATTGCTGAGCTCATTTCTGAGAGGGTTTTGGAGCGGGGAATAGTCCGCCACGCTGCTCCAATGCGGGTTGGCGGACTTCACATGTCCTCGAAATATGTCTATTCCTCGGATATGTAGGTTTCCTCACGATGTTTTCCTTCACGCCTTTTACGACACCTCGGTAGCAAAGAGCTATTCTACTCTGCCGGACTCCAATATTTACTGGTCAAAATATTTTTGTTTGCGTGTCAAAAATATGTTTATTGTTCAGAATTACTTACGTCGTGTTTAATGAGGTGGAGAACGTAACTTATTAGTTATTATTTAAAACTTCTTGTAATAGTTTCAGCTCTGGTGACTTGCGCAAAATTGATACACTACTAAAGTGAAGGTCTTATACATAAGTCAAAGTCAAAATTTTATTTGCTGAGCACGTGGTAAATCAGCACTTAAAAATTTCGAACAATTTTAGAGGTGCTGGCACCGGGGATCGAACCCAGGTTACTTGTGTACTATGAAATTAAAGGCTAATCTATAAAATTATCGTGATTTTTGATGTAGACGTGTTATTGATTACTGTTTAGCCTTATCTTTCTAATTTTAAATAAAAAGGGCGCCATGTAATTTAAATTCACTTCCTCACATCCCACCAATTAATTACCAATGACAGACAAGTGTACATACGTGTAGTTTGTTTTCATTTTCAATTTACACGATTTTGTTGAAAACAATAACATCTGTTAATGTCTTAACGAACTAGTTTTTCACTTAGTTAACCAAGCAAAATACTCAATAATTTCAGCTAGTTTACTTTTTCTGTTATTTAAATATTAATCTTTATAAAAAAATACGTTATATACATATTTTTATTGGAAAAAGAGACGAGACGAGCAAAACGTTCACCTGATGATAAGTGCAACGTTTGCCGACATCAAACGCTGCGTCACCCAGAACATTTCTGTGTGACACCACACTGCGCTCGACACCCTGAGACATCAGTTCTTAAGTCTCATATGCCCAGTAGCCCCTAGCTCTCAGTGCCCTTCAAACCGAAACACAGTAATGTTTGCACACTACTGCTTCACGGGAGAATAACTGGCCCTGAGGTGGTGCCTACCTAGACGGATTCCTGCATAGGAATCCTACCACCAGTAAAATCATATTTATAGCAGTTTCATAGATTCAAAAATGGTATGGCTGTGTTTATTTACTAGCTGTGCCCAGCGATTTCACCCGAGTAAAAAAGCCGACCCCGATCGATGATATACGTATATACTTCCCTATTTGAATCGGATTTTGGGGTTATAAATTTTTGCGCGGGACCCTTAATTATTTTCTAAGATTAAAGTAGCCTAAGTTACTCGCTATAATATCAGGTTACTGTCAGTGAAAATCATGTCATAATCGGATTAGCCGTTTCGAAGATTAGCCGGAACAAACAGACAGTAACAGACAAAAATTTAAAAAAATATATGTTTTTTCTTATAAATACCGTGTATACTTTCATAAACATTGAGTGAAAAGCTGTTATTTTGTTATTACAAACGGACACTTCTATTTTATTTATTCGTATAGATTAATTTAACGTCTTAACTTGACTTGTATATTGTTTATATATTATAATATTATCCATCTGTACCATGGCGGCGTTAGTGAAGGGGGAAGTCGACGGTTACGGTGCCGTTTCTGCTCGATTACTACCCGGCGGCCGAGCGCGCTACGACGCTTCTAAATATTCGTTTCGAAAAAGAAAAAAGACTAACAATGTATGTTCCATCTCACTCCCTAGAGATATGACACAGCTACATCTTCGTTCCTGATCGAGAATGATTGCGACAACTACCGAACATTGTCGGAAGCAATCAACTGCGTATATTATAGTGCCACAAGTGTACGCGATAGTACAAGTAATGTCATAGACACAAAGACAATCACAGCACACCCAGATCCGAAAACTAAAAAATTGTGTATTTGCACAAATGTTGGCTCCAGCTAGGATTCGAACGTCGACCCCCGGCGTGGTAGACAGTTACTCTAACCACTATATCACGCAGTCGTCAAAGAATGAATCGAGAATTATTGTATGTTAAATTAAAAAAAGTACCGTTTTAATAGTGTTAATATATATGAATATAAAGTTTTTTTTCTATTCCGCCCACTCTGTTGCAATTACATTCTAAAATAAACACATAAACATCACACACACGCGTCAACAGACACGCACACACGCACATGCATAAATTAAAGAGCCGACAGCGGAAGAGTTTAAAAATATCTTTATTTAACAGCGTCACAATGAAAACCAGTAATTAATTAATTCTACAAAATACATATCTTATATACTAAATGAATGTTAATGCGGCACTGTTAACAGTGACGCATGTCCTACATAATAACTGCTTATTTTACAATCCAACATTCTAGAAATCTAAATATTAATTTGTTAACAAGGCCTATAATTTGTTGCCTAACAGTATCGCATATTTATTGTATGCGATACTGCTAGGCAGTGTCCTACATAACATATGCTGATTCTAATGGAAAATTCTGTAAGGTATAATGATGAAGCTAATATTGGGCGGTTAGGGTCCCGTTAACACACTCACGCACGCACACGCGCACACACACACCATCGCACAGGCATACCTTTGACTTTTGTTTATTTAATGCATATTTTCTTATTGCTGTTTGTTTATACGTTTACATTTACAATTGTTACTTCATTGTCATAATTTCATCTCCTTATATATTTTTTTGATTTTTTTTTGTTAACGCAACTGACAGTGTTTGTTCAATTTTCATTATACGGAACATATTTGGGAATATATTAGTCCCCTCTAGCACAGGGTATCCTATTACACTAGCCGCTCAATAGGGCTAGTGTTTCTCAAAACTTTATTAAAGAACTGTCTTCAAAGAAATTACAAAGTACTTACGTAATGATTTATTACTATTATGAATACTTGCCTTATAAAATTATAAAAATAATGAAATTGATAAAATTTGTGGTAATATTTTCTTGACTTCAATGTATTTTCTCTTCGATTATACGTTCTTTTGATTGTGAAAATTTTGTTAAGTTTCAGTTTGCATTCATGATATATAATAGTTTTGTTATTGTGCAAGTTTAAGTACTGTAACGTGCATGAATATTGTGAGAAATAACTTATACAAAAATTCATTTTAATTTTGTTTAAAATTTGTAACAATTTAAATAGTGAAAAAATCACTGTAAATCTCTTTTTATGCAAAAAATTGTAGGTACTATAAATAAACAATTTGTGTAAACTTATGGTATATAGGACGTTCTATGATAACCTACTAAGTTGGTTTCAATTTATCAAAGAGCCTGCGAGTATTATCATGTTAACACCGATTTATTTACGCTTGCAATTACTGATTGCCGTAATGTACGATGTAATTATAATAATAGTTAATACTACAGAAATACTCCAGTATAGGTACAATTTTTTTATACTATTTGGTTTTCATAAAAATCGTACCTACTCTACTACCTAAAAAAGGGCAAAGACCTATAGGCCAGGATAAGTATATTGCAACCCTTTCAGAAGTAAAAAAAAATCCCAAACTGACACTGTTTACGAATAAAATCTAATAACTAAGATAAAATATGATTAAGGCTTATATAAAGGCAATCTGTGTGTGTGTGTGTGTGTGTGTGTGTGTTTGTGTTCTTTTTTGTGTTCATGCGAGCTTGCGTGCGTGTTTGTACATGTTTGTATGTATATACAATATTTTATTGATGAACAAGTAGAAACGTTTTAAGTTACATCAAAATATAGATTTAACAGTCCTATTGTTAGATCGTACGAGTACATAGGTCTGTTTAAAATGGTTTTTTTCTTCACCTGGATTTAAATCTATTCAAAAAACATCGTCGCAAGCTTTTTCTTATACATAGTCCGGGTCACGACTGACAACGTTTATTTGTGAATGTACTTGAAAACAAAAATTGGAAGCAATTCATTTTTTATTGACACAAATCATTTTAGTCGGCGCCAGATCTTATCTCATCTTTTCTTTGATTGTTATTAAAGCAGACATCAAAGGAAAAACGGGGCTTTCAAAAACTTTTCAATAGCTACTCCAATACTTTGTGAAATAACTTGAATATGACGAGAGTTAGGTGGGGGTTACACTAATACAAAGACCATTGTGCTTTAAGCTTTTGTATTACTTATAAGAGAACAACTTCCTCCATATTGCGGCATAACTTAATGAATTAACTTAAGCCAAAAGACTTTCATAAAATTATGAACTTTATAGTTTTTTTAAACTTCCTACCTGTACTGACTACTCGTCGTTCGGTCGTTTCAGCCTATCGCAAGTCCACTGCTGAACATAGGCCTCCCCCATAGATCCCACAAAAGTTTGTAGCTCCCATTGGGGGATTTTGCCATAGTTGCAACGCTTGGCAGACGGGTTGGCAACCGCAGTCTTTTCA
The DNA here is from genome assembly GCA_019845155.1 of Luehdorfia chinensis. Lineage (NCBI taxonomy): Eukaryota > Metazoa > Arthropoda > Insecta > Lepidoptera > Papilionidae > Luehdorfia > Luehdorfia chinensis. The sequence continues at coordinate 368,969 of JAHVAK010000164.1, read as the reverse complement.
TTCAGATGTTACAGGAAGATGCTGTTGTCCATCTCCTGGTTTTCATTTTCCCTCTGTCGACTTGTACGACACCCACGGGATGAGATGAGGTGGTAGGAGAATTTATAATGTCATCTGGTGGGTATCTTTTAGGCCGCCACCACTCGGCGACGACGACCTACTCATATATTGCTAAACCCTAAGTTTATCATTAATAAAAAAAAATATTTCACGCAAATATTTTTTTGTAGAATATCTCTTAATATCGATCAAAACATATAAATGTCAAATTACCTCCCTCGTAAAAACCTCTTGCGGGAAGTCGATGGATGCAGGTGGCTCAGGATCGTGTGTTGTGTCAAGCTATGGTGGATCATGTGTTCAACAGTGGACTAAAATAGGCTGAAATTATGATGATGATGAATCAACAAAATACGAATATCGGATCAGCCACGCGATACAGCGTGGCAACTCGGCAAGCTTTCTGGGCACGCTGCCCACAGACGGCGGCGATTTGGCCAGCATTTTTTATCTAGTTTAGTTTTTAAGTGCTCTCTTTTTTTAGTCATGTTTTTGTTAATAATGTCTTTTCATTGCTTATAAACTCAAGACAAAATAAGAAACAACATAGTTTTGAATTAAATATTAAAAAAAAATCGTAACGTTTTCCGAAAATCGAAACTAATGGAAGTATTTTTAGTTTGTTGTTGGCTTCAAAGTGGATTGTTGCCAGTTTATAACGATTCCATTGTAGAAAGAGATCCTTTGCTTTGCTCGCTACTATAAGCATTAATTAGTCCGAGCACGCACACCCATTGTTTTGGATCGTGATATTTTTTAATATATTATTTATACGTATGTCGTATGGGCATGTCGGTGAAATGGTCTTTCATTTGGCTCCTATTTCAGTTGCGCCGGCTATTTCAGAAGCAATGTGTGCATATTTGTAAGGCCAAAAATGTCCCAACCACATACTGATATTTAAGTGTTTTCATACATACAGTCACGTTATTTTTCCATGACCGATCCGAGACGTGTTGGGTGGCGAACCATGTCGCCGCCATTTTGGTACAAGTAAGAAAATATCTTGCTCCCCATTGCGTTCCCATTGGCAGCTTTGCATATTATGATGTTATTCTACACGAATAAAGGCTGCCCGTGCAATACCTTAAACGCCTCTTACTACGCCTCGGTAGGAATGAGGTTACACCTATCGGCTGTAAGTAGTTAAGTTTTAATATACAATATTTACTTGAAATTCGTTTACACAAAGTTGAATTCACAGAATCAAGTCTTATCATCAGTTAATGTATAATTTTAATGCATAACCATCGCATAAACACCGCGTGGCTTAGTGGTCACAGTACCTGTCTACGCCGCGGGTCCTGGTTTCAAATCCCAGTTGGAGACAACATTTGTGCTAATACAAAAATTGTTGGTTTTCGGGTCTGGTTGTGTTGTGATTGTCCCCGTGTATCTCACACTGCATCCTAGCCTAACTACGATCCGATCTCCGGTCGTATCAACGTTACATCGGGCGCGAGTAGGTTGGGACGAGTGCCTTTGTGTTTGCGCGTACACTATTTTTTTGATATACATATTTTTGATGTTATATATATTTGATATATATATATGTTAACATTCCGCGTGGTGACAGCTTTAGTGAATCTACCACCCCCTCTCATCCGGTGGGTGTCGTAAAAGTCGGCAGAGGGAAAATTAAAACCAGGAGATGATCAGCAGCATCTTCTTGGAACATCCAAATAAATAAACTGCGGTTACCAACCCGTCTACCAAGCGTGGCAACTATGGCAAAATCCCCCCGAAATAAGAGGTACAAACTTACGTATTTTGTTGCAATCTATGGGGAGGCCCATGTTCAACATTGGACTAGTGATAGGCTGAAATGATGATGATAATGATAATATATCTATATCTATTTCAATAAAAATCAATTGCCGCATGTATGAAAGATCATCACTTGAGAGCGGCTCGATCGATTTCGTTGCTTTTTTGTTATATTCGTAATTGTCAGGACAAGGTTTTCTGAAAGATTTTTTTGAAAACACCGGAAAAGTCGAAAATTTCGATGATTTGTTTTATATAAAAATCTCAATAAAAACAAAATGACGTTGAGTTTGATAGTTCTAAAATAAGCATACTTAATATTTATTTGCTAACCGCACTTCCCATTTTCTTCATTAGTCAATTGCACTCATGCGAATCCGGGGCGGGTCGTAATTGATAAATGTATTTGCTTCAGATCGCAAACCTTTAAGTTTTACATCGAGGTTGACAGTATGCGCTGCGGAATCGATAATCAGTCAAATCTAATCCGTATTCTTTCGATGATATACGAGTAGATGTTTGTTATTAACGCCAGCTAGGCAGAGTCAGTAATCCATTTATGGAGCAGAGTGTACGTTTTTACAATAACATCTCATATAGTTAATAGAATCAGGCGTTACTTTGCGGAAATCCATTATAATGAAGGAAGGTAAGTTACTTTGCTAAGATCCGCATGCAAAATATAAAAATGGTGTATATTACCTAGTTTTTTGAAGAGCACCGCCCGCCTTCCCTCAATAGCGTGCACAAGATAATGCCTGGTTTGGGGCGAAACACGTGTCGTGTTGTCGACTTCAGTGGTGTATATTATCTAGTGGTGGTATTGTAGTGGTTGGTGGAGGGTACCTGGTGGCGGTTCCTGGTGGCGGTGTTAGTTTGCTTGTGCACGCTACTGAGGGAGGGCGGGCGGTGCTCTTCAAAAAACTAGGTAATATACACCATTTTTATATTTGGATGCGGATCTTAGCAAAGTAAATAACATCTCAGAAAGTGCGCAGTCTTTCTACCAATATGTTCAAAAAGTTTATTAAACAAAGACTTTATAATAAGGGTTATTATAATATAAGAGAATATATGCACGGTAATAACCCGTGGGAATGAGTTGATCGCTACTTGGCTTTTTCTAAATACTAATAACTAATGTACTATTTATTTTGTAACATAATTTGAATTATATTTTTTTTTTAAATATAAATAAAAAAGACGACGCCCTCGGAGTTTCTTTCGCCTCATTACGGAATGGTGGCAGTTTATGAAACAAATGTCATTTGACAAACGAAATTTGTATTTCTTACGTCAGGGAATAAATATATTTGATTTTATTTCATTAATTTGCTTTAAGAGTAAAGATAGGGTGAAACTGAATTAAAAAAGTAGTATCATAGAGAAACCACATGAACTTAGATAATGAAAAACTTCAAGACCGCGCTTTCATAATGACTCAGTCCCACATATTCAAAAGTACATAAGCAGAGTACGTATTAAACATGCTTAAAAGTGTAATTATGGCGAGATTAACTATGTTATAAGTTGATTTAATAAGTTATACATACATACATAAGATCACGACTGTATCCCATAAGGGGTAGTCAGAGACTGGGCACTCACTGCAAAAACAGATGATTGCCACAATCCACGTTTTACCAAAACAATATAATGCACTCGGTGTGATAGGTGGTGAGCCCATCGTCACCATGCGCTATTGCACAGTGCAGTTTTATTCCTTACTCGCCTTTTACGAGATCCATTGGATGAGATGGAGTGGTAGTATTCTTTTAACGAGCCGCCACCACACGACCAACTTTATTTTTATTTATACAAGTTCAAGTACCTGGACTGCACTAGAACGGATACAAAGGGAAGAAGAGATAGGAACCCTGCACAAGGTATTTGGTCTCTAGGCGGCACAGCAGACGCAGAAGATTCGTATAAACGAAAGCATCATTAGACCGTTTTTGATATGCAGTTTTGAGGGTACTGACTCTTAATAAAAAAAAAAAAACCGCTTGTGACAGAAAGAAAGCCACTAAGAAAGACCTCGGGTCCAGTACGAACAGAGGATCGGGCCGTCCCAGGTACCGCTGCATAGATTAAATCGAGAAGACCCGAAGATCGACTTACACGAGCTTCTAGTGGGAGATTAGCATGAGGTGGCGCGGGTAAGACCAAAGTGAGGGCTCTTATTATTAGAGGCCAAGACTATTTTGGGTTACTGCACCATCCCAGTTAATTTTGATCGTAAATATACTAGTGACTTTACCAATTTCTATTCATCGCTATGCTCTGCCTAAGAAGAAAACTACAAAATCTTATAATGATTTCTTATATTTACGCGAACACTACACATTTAAATGAAACTAATTTTACGGATTTTATCGCTTTAATTTTTTACTATTTATAACCCGACGTTTCGAGCGCTTTACAGTACCCATGGTCACGGGAGGACTGAGGTGACAGACGTCCTGATGTCATAGTTAACCTGGGGTACCTTCAGCTTTTAATTATTATTTTTGGTCCGATCTACGAAGAAAGAGCTAACTGTGTCTTGAAGTCTTGCAGTGGTATGCTTGGTTTTCGATTTAATTTAATTTATTATTGGATCCCAAGCTGGTGGTAATACCCAACCATCTTCTCTATTGAAATTAGGATGTTTTTTGATTTCAATAGCCTCGCGAATCATCCATGGTAGGAATGAATGAAAAAAATGGTAGGAATCTGATGTAATGGTTGGGATGATCCAGAACATGGTCACAGACTGCAGACTTCCTAGAACGACGATGCTTCACGTCAGCTATGTGTTGTTCTTTTACGCGGGTTTTAATCGATCTTTTTGTTTGGCCTATGTAAGAGAGACCACATTCACACTAAATCTTATGTTTTAAGACCGGGCTTAGAACTATCGTTCATAACAAAAGTAAGCAATCTAGCATTATTTGTGTTTACTATAAAAATGACTAGTTCCAGTTTCTTATACGTAATGACAAGAATTTATTTATTTTGTTTCTTGATTTTTTGAAAATTAGTACGTAAGGTAATTGTAACTTAGGTAAGTGTAACATGTTTTAAAATGTTTAAAAGTGTGATATCGTGGGTTTTTTTATTGTATAAAGTGATGAAACGAGCAAAACGTTCACCTGATGGTAAGTGCAACGTCTGCCCATAACAAATGCTGTGTCACCCAGAACATTTCTGTGTGATACCTCACTGCGCCCATCACCCTGAGACATCAGTTCTTAAGTTGACGATATCATCATCATCATCATTTCAGCCTATCACTAGTCCACTGCTGAACATAGGTAGATTACCACAAAAGTTTGTAGCTCTCATTTTGGGGGGATTTTGCCATAAGTTCCACGCTTGGCAGGCGGGTTGGCAACCGCAGTATGTTCCAGCAAGATGCTGCTGCCCATCTCCTGGTTTTTATTTTCCCTCCGTCGTCTTTTACGACACCCACTAGATAAGATGGGCGGTAGATTCTCTTAAGCCGCCACCACACGGGTTCTAGGTCATTCAATGCTATCAAATCTAATTATCTGTATTTCTCAAAGTTTTTCCTTTACCTGTTAATGAGTTCTTGTTGTAAGGCGACGATGTTAGCTTTTATACATCACACAACAGTGACACGCTTTCATTGTGATAGACGATCATTTAATAACTAATATATTTTTATTTGAACTACGTTTTTCTTGGTCATTAAAATTTAAGTTCCGATGTTTTCATTCACAAATACTAATTAGTATTTTATTATTCTGGACTAGCGCGGTGTATCCCGATTTTTTACAGATTTATATACATTTCTTATGTTCCAATTAAAAGTTTTCTTATTTTAAAGGCTTAAACAAACATATGCCTATTTATTTACTTTCATAACTAAACATATGTAACATATACATGTAGGTACATATAATAGAGAAACTGTCAACAAAAAATCTCATTTACACTCAGACATTACCAACATTTGTCCTTCGATCTCTCAGACCGTTAGTCGAGTGGAATAAGTTAATTGTGACCTAAGGCAAAGGCGGTCGCGATTTACGTAAATAAATGTGAATACGTAAATTAATTTCATATGCATGGAAGTTCCTGTATGTAATGCATAATAAGTTTGTTTGTTATTAAACATTATGCTCACATATAAACCTAAAAATTAGAAAGCTGAAGTAGCAATGGGCCGGCCAAATAGCTCCTTTTTTATTGGAATAAGTGATGAAACGTGCAAAACGTTCACCTGATGGTAAGTGCAACGTCTGCTCATAACAAATTCTGTGTCACCCAGTAAATTTCTGTGTGACACCACACGGTCCCATCATCTTGAGACACAAGTTCTTTAGTCTCATATGTCCAGTGATTACGCTAGCTCACAGTGCCCTTCCAAACCGAAACACAGTAATGTTTGCACACTACTGCTTCACGGCAGAATAACTTGCCCTGGGATGGTACCTACCTAGACGGATTCCTGCACAGGAATCCTACTAAAAACCGAACTGATGGGGAAGAAACGTTCTCGAGTGGCAACCTCATACCGGCAGTGTAAAGCGACTACCCAATATATGGTGCAACGATCTGCACGGTTTTGTGAGATGTCGATGGATGCGGGTGGCTCACGACCGTATTTTGAGACAATCTATGGAGGAGTCCTATGGCCAATAATCACGCTCGTTTATTTAAATTCTCCGCATATGCATACTGCAATACGAAATTTACACTACTCTGTTTCTTTATAGAAAAAAGTGACGAGACGAGCAAAATCTTCACGTGAACATTTCTGTGTGGCGTCACAATGCGCCGGTCACCCTGATACATAAGTTCTTACGTTTCATATGCCTAGTAATTACGCCAAATCTCAGTGCCCTTCATACCGAAACACGATAATGTTTGCACACTACTACTTCACTGCAGTATATCTCGCCCTGAGGTGGTACCTACCTAGACGGATTCCTGCATAGAAATTCTACCACTGGTAAAGTTTTATGTATGTGTATACCTACACAAAACTTTACCGGTGGTAAAATTTTGAAGTCTAGACGTGCCATAGTATGAAGCTTGTAATTGTTAAGAAAAAATAAATTTGTAATGTTTGCATGTCTTTATGTCAGAATGTACTAAATAATACGATCAACTAAAACATCTTCCTACAACCCACATTCCGGCAAATTAAAAATTATGATTATGATAGGTAGTCAAGCTACCGTATAATTTTGTGGTAGTAAATAAAAAAGACATGAAACTCACATAAATACTTAAAAGGCTTGTGCTTAGACAGCTTATTTGATTGAATATCGTTTTAAGTCCGAAGAATTACACAAAAACCGCGGACATCAAACTATATGATTTTTGTTTCAAAATAAAAAAAGCTATTTTCATTTATATTGTACCACATGACGTCTAGTGGTTCGACTAGCTCATGTCGAGTACCCATTTGTCCGTCACACTGACCGTTTGAAGAGGCTTCGTTGAGAGCTCGTCGTGTTTATGTTTATGCCTAGTTCAGTCGAGGGGAAAATTCTTGACTTACGGCTAGACAGTCAACAAAGCCTTTCACCACTAGTCAGTGAGTCCTAAGGGTTTTTGTGAGCTACTAAAACATGATTTTTAATCAATATATTACATTATAATTAATTATAAAAGCTTCACTTCAGCAATGTAGTCTGTTTGGTGTGGTGGCGTCTTACGAGAATCTACCATCTTTTTACTGTTGGTAGGATTCCTATGCAGGAATCCGTCTAGGTAGGTACCACCCCAGGGCCAGTATTCAGCCGTGAAGCAGTAGTGTGCAAACATTACTGTGTTTCGGTTTGAAGGGCACTGTGAGCTAGCGTAATCACTGGGCATATGAGACTTAAGAACTTATGTCTCAGGGTGATGGACACAGTGTGGTGTCACAACGAAATTTTCTATGTGATACAGCATTTGTTATGGGCAGACGTTGCACTTACCATCAGGTGAACGTTTTGCTCGTTTCATCACTTAATACAATAAAAAAAATCTCATCCCGCGGGTATCGTAAAAGTCGACAGAGGGAAAATTGAAACCAGGAGATGGGCAGCAGCATCCTCCTGGAATATCTGAATAAATAAACTGCGGTGCCAACCCGCCTGCCTAGCGTGGCAACTATGGCAAGATCCCCCCAAAAAGAGAGAAACAAACTTTTGTGATAATCTATTTGGGAGGAATCCTACTGTTCAGTAGGATAGTAGCGGTGGACTAGTGATAGGCTGAAATGATGATGATGAATGTAGTCGTTATCATAACATTACATTACATTATATTAAGAATAAAGCGATTTCTTTTTTAGTTCATACGATTATATTGCACACGCCGACTTTCACGACTTTCTGTCGGTTTCGTTAAGATAATTTCATTAAATTACCCGCAAATTAAGTAAATATTGTATGCAATGGCCTTAAATATGTTTTTAATTATATTAAATCGTTTTGACATGTTAGTAAATTATATAATTCTTAAGAGAAACAAAGATTTTACAACCTTTTCCAAGTCAAAAGTCCGGCAAAAGTTCTTGTACAAACATTTTTAAATTTTGTCGAGCTATTCTTTTATTCCTAGTTTTAAAATTATATTCTTGATAATTTAACAATTTTATGTTAAATTATCAAGAATATAATTTTTAAACTAAGTGTTTTAATGCAAGTCATAAGTCCGTAAAGAGTCCTTTTTTCTAACATCAATCATGACAAGGGTTATCATCTCATTTCTAGCTGTTAAATTATACCTACTTATCATTGAGCAAAATTATACTTAATAAATACATTCGAGATACTGTGGTTCTTTCAAATTAAAAACTGTTACTCTTACCACAATTTCATGTCTTCGGAATTAGTTAAGAAAACATAATGGTAAAACTTTTTTATTGTATCACTGTAGTAGAGCAACTGTTTTTGTTCTATTTTTATAAAAGAAGAACAATACGTTCATTGCGATAGCGTTGATTGCAAGTGTTGTGGAGGAAATATCGACTTTATGCAATTGGTGAGTGGGTTGGTGATTGAATTCTGATTTAATTCGCTCATGATAATGTCTTCTGGTTGTTAAAAGAAACTGTAATTTACTAAATATTATAGTGTTTTTGTTTTTTTTATAAGTTACTAGCGATCCGCCCCGGCTTCGCACGAGTAGATAGATATTAGAAAGATAAATTAGTACTTTATTTGGACAAATAGAACAACCACAGTTCCTTACACTAACATTTTTGTAGCGACTATTCTCATCGGCGGCTCTGCAGCTGGTCAGATAAGATTACGTTATTTTACCAAAATAATCTTTTATATATGGGAAAATAAGCCATGAAATACAGAGACACCGCGGCCGCTGTATTTTTTAAAAAGCGTTTTTAAGTTTTAAATAAAAGAAAATATATAATTAAAATTGCAAACCACTATTCAATTGTTTCTATTTTACAAAAAATAATATGAATAGGTAAGTAATTAATAGATCTTAGTATATTCGCGAGTAGCGCAGGCGAGCGTAGAGCTGTTCGCTTACACCGCGGCATTTTTCTTACTTTTAGCATTTTTATACCTGTCGTAACTTCTAAACGATAGGTCCGATTCAAATAATTTAAAGAGAACTTTACATGTACATAATCAACGTTGACTATGAAACTATTTTGTATAATAAGGATTAATATCATGATACGGATGTCATCATCTTTTGATTCTACCCGTGTTTTGATAGACTAATTTGAACAAAAAGCGGTTATTGTGACTTAATTATAATAGTTAGACATATACCCTCCCGGACTTTTTTGTGAGTAATTATGAGTAATATGAAAAAGTAGTACATTATTTTCTTTATCATCAATAGTTTTTGCAGCGTACGCCAAATAATGACTTAAACAGAAAATGTTTGATACCTTGAGTTGCATCACAGCAATTTTCGTAGGGATAACGGTTTTTTTTCAATTAAATACAACTCATGTTACTCGGTGATAATGTAGTTGTATACAGGTAAAAAAAAATTAAAATCGGTTCAGTGGTTTTTGAGTTAAATCATTACAACCAAACATACAAAAAATCAAATTTTTCCTCTTTATAATATTAGTTTAGACATACAGATGTTTTGTTTAATCGAAGTTTGTTTGAATTATGTTTGTACCGAATAATCTTATTTCTTTCTTTCTATCTATCGTTAATATTCACGTCTACGAAGTAATAATAACTTATTCTTACTTCACGAAATATAATGGTTCGATTTAGATGCGACGGTCGTAGAAAGGATGGTGAGGAGTACACGGGAACACAATTGAGGCCATAAAACCAATAACTTGTGAGGTATAGAAATATTATTATCGATCGCGGACTCAGACCTTCTACATAGCAAAACTCTTACTACTATGGTATGCAAACATAACATGGGTAGAAAAGTTTACTTAAAAAATGTATGACTGATGTTGACACATGTATTGCGTTCATTTCATTTATTACTGAAAAAATGGATTTCCTAAACTTTTTAACTGTTCGAAACATTTTTAAGTTATTAACAGTATGTATGAAAATTTCTATTTCATGTGGTATCAAAGTTTATCTATCATTATCATCATCATTTCAGCCTATCTTAGTAGACTGTTGAACATAGGCCTCCCCCATAGATTACCACAAAGCACGGTCCTAAGCCACCTGCATCCATCGACTTCTCGCAAAATCGCTCGGGTCGTTGCTCCATGTAGTGACGGGCGTCCTACACTGCGTTTGCCGGTACGAGGTTGCCACTCTAGAACGTTTCTTCCCCAACGGTTGTTGGTTCTACGGGCTATATGGCTGGTCAATTGCCACTTCAGCTTGCTAATCCTTAGGGCTATTATTATATTGTTTTGGATATTATCACGCAGAGAAACTCCGAGCATAACCCTTTCCATAGCTCGCGGAGCGACACTGAGCTTCCTCAAGCGTCGAGAAGATGTGACGTAGTTTTCTGAATACTGCCCAGCTGAGTTGAATCCGTCGATTGACTTCTTGGTCGAAATTGAACTTACCTAGTCGGACAATCTGTCTTGGGTATACATATTCGTCAAACTTTGAGCGTAGTATTCCCAACAACAACCGGTATAGGTGTGACATGGACGTTAGACATGATCTTCGTCTTGTCCATGTTCTTCTTAAGACCTACCCGTTGGGAGACACTACTGAGGTCATTGTGCATAGTGCCAAGCTCCTCCAGCGATTCTGTCATTATGACTATTTTGTCGGCAAATCGAAGGTGGGTGATGTATTCGCCATTGATGTTAATGCTGTATCCCTTCCAGTTCAGTAGCTTGAAGACATCTTCCAATGCAGCGGTGAAGAGTTTCGGGGAAATTACATCGCCTTGTCTTACACCTTTCTGCAATTGGATCGGTTTCGTACTCTGGTTCTGTACTCGGATAGCCATCGTAGCCTTATTGTACAAACACTGCTGCACCTCGACATACTGACAAACATTTTGGCACCGCTGAAGTGACTGTAGCACCGCCATAGTTTCGACGGAATCAAAGGCTTTTTCATAGTCCGCATACGCTAGACATAGCGGGAGATTGTACTCTTCGATATTTTGTATAATCTGGCGAAGGGTATGTATGTGGTCTATGTTACTAAAGCCTTTTCGGAATCCGGCTTGTTCGGGAGGTTGGAAGTCGTCAGTTTTCTGCTTGCTAGACGATTGGTAATGACTCTCGAAAACAGCACATAGACGCAGTTCAGAAGCGATATCGGTCTGTAGTTCTTCAAGAGGGCATAATCGCCCTTCTTGAAGAACAGGACAACCGTGCCTCTGCTCCACGCTTCCGGTGTAGCGCCGCCGTAGATGACGGAATTAAATAACTTGTGAAAGACTAAAAGTACCGGTTTTTCACCCGCTTTCTGAAGCTCTGCTGTAATTCCGTTTTCACCCGGCGCTTTGTCATTCTTGGGCTGTTTGAGGGCCATACTAATCTCGCTCAGACTCACGTCCGGGATATCATCGGAATCGTGTCGGACCAGTCTCGCTCTTGACGGACATAACTCACACTAGTCTAAGGCTCCAACGACGATGTGTACAGCTGTCCATAGAATCTCTCGATATCTCGATACGTGAACATAAAACTATGTACACCTTTTTAAGAATAGGAAAGAGTGTGAGATTATGCATAGTTAAAGTTTGTATAGATAAAAAAACGAGAAAGTTAAAATAATATATATCACATCTTACAAATACATTAAATTGAATACAAAAAACATTCATTATTAACATACTGAAACGTTAATCACATAATAAATAGTCTGTCGTTTGTTTACGGCTATACTACCAATATAAAACACATTATAGTCTGTGGCCAAACGGTCATACAGAGTGGAGATTGTCGGTAAGGAATTTTAAAATGTTGCCAACAAATAGTTACTCAAACCTAAATAATTATATATAAAAAATATATAAAAAAGTTTTACGTAAACATTTTACGAATTATGTTTAAGTTTGAACATAATTCGTAAAATGTTTACATAAAACTTTAAATAAATGAAATACCGATAAAGGGCAAATGTATTATAAAAAACAGTATAATAGCATAATTAAAGATGCCCGTTTAATAATACGAATGCAAAAAGTAATTTATGGAAATCAAAACGAAAAAGACTAAATGTATAAAATCGTAGTACGCTTCTGTTTATATATTAGTATGCATAAGGAGTTATTATTTTAAAGTATTAAAAATAAAAATATTAAAGTAATCAATAAAAATAGCAAAGATAATGAAGCCCTTCTACGTTGTTTCTACTAAAAAATATTGTTGTAGTTTTATATAACTTTTCGTTCTAAAATAAGATAAAAATAAGTCGTCCTTAACTAGAAACATCTAGAGCGGTAATATTTTTCTTAATGTTCTTTCTCAGTACAATGTTCCGTACAAAAAGTCCCTTATTTGTAAAGTGTATACAGTTTTCTTATTAAAACCATAGATTTCGTTGTCCGGAGTATTGCAGTTTAATTGAAACTGAGCTATTTACTAAGAAAGAAACCAACAAGCCGCCAAGGAGTTACTTTTACAAAAGCAGCTGTTCTAAAAATAACGGATAACTGGATGTAAAGGCTAAGTCCCGAATTTTATATGATTTCAAAAAGAGCCGAGCTTTGAGTGAGTTGTTCAATTAAAATGTAGCTTAAAATAAACTAACAAAAGTAACTTGAGACATTAATTACTACTATTAAATTACTAGTACTTTTGTACTTTTATTTTATTTTTATTAGTAATGCTTTCTACCTAATGATTTTTTGCATTTAAGAAAAAAGAGATAGTCAATGAATAGGAATAAAACTACGTTTATGGATTTTCTCGCATTTAATTTCATTATTATCCAACCCTTATAGGAGCAGTGTGGCGGACTCTACCCGGCTGTAAACCCCTCTTAGATAAGATAGCGAGGGCTTTGCATTTCTGCACAGGGAGCCCAACACCGAATAAATAGATCAATAAGAGTCTGTGTACTTCTAGAGTCGTACGTTTCATACGTGTCGTTAAATAAATAAGATACAATACGAATAGAAAGTGAGAATAAACTAACATTAAACTTGCTAATAAACAACCTTCAACTTGAAAATATTTATTGGATAAAAGATCTGAAACGTGGGTGTTTACCAGATTACCAGATTACCATACCAGATACAGAAGAAATATTAGTGCGGGGCAACGTATAAAATATTCTTATTCTCAGTAACGGTGGTAGGATTCCTATGCAGAAATCCGTCTAGGTAAGTACCACCCCAGGGCCAGTTATTCTACCGTGAAGCAGAAGTGTGCAAACAGTACTACAGTACAGTTTGAAGGGCACTGAAGGCTAGTGTAATCACTGGGCAAATCATGAAACTATTACGAACTGATGTCTTAGGGCGACGAGCGCAGTCTGGTGCCAAACAGAAATGTTCTAGGCGACACAGCATTTGTTATGGACAGATATTGCACTTACCATCAGGTCAACGTTTAGCTCGTTTCATCACTTTATCCCATAAAACAAATCTTATTTAATTTACAAAATATTTTTTAAAATTATTTGTTTGTTTGTTGGTTACTCAATTACGCTTAAACGGCTGAAGGGATTTTAATGAACGGCATAGAGCTTAATTTTGTTATGAAAAATGTTAAGGAATACTTTTTATAAAAAAAAAATATCATATAAAAATCAACTATCCTAAATTTTAATTAACGCCGAGCGAAGCGGGTGGAAAATGTACAACTTAATGTTATGTTATACTTAATGATACAGATAATGTACTAAAAACTGAATAATAATTAGGTAGGTACCGTTATTTTAGTATTGATTAGATTGATGAGGAGAGTTGTGTGATGACTGGTACCTATCTAAATATTTTTTTAGCTTTTAGTTTTTTTACTTACTATATTTTTGATTACTTTAGGTTTTTTTTTAATTAATAAACTAGCGCTTAATTACGAACCCACCTGATGGTAAATGGGGATATAGTTATGGATGGTAAACGCACTAGCTTTGAAAAAGTCCATTCACCCTTTTCTTGATAGACAGATTAATCGGACGGGATGACTAATGCAGGCAAAGTATTTCAGTCCTTTGCATTCTGAGCGACGACGCAAAATACTTCGTCCACAGCAAAGGAACGGAAACCCGACATGCGTCATGTCCGATAATGAAAATGGGAAGGCGGAATTAACTCGTGTCATTCCTGCGCACACTCCACGATTTCCACTAAGTCCAAGGCTGCCAGTTAATATTTGGCAGCGCAACAGTACTGTACAGCCGACTGGATCTGAGCTTTATACAGGGTTAGAATCTGTACCGGAGTAAAGTACCGCCGCACTTTTGCCAAGACTTCCAGGTTCCTTGAAGCTGAGATTCTTTGAAAGACTTTCCGAGATTTTGTTTAAAAACGTATATATTATAAAAAAGTTACTGACTCTGTGAAGAATATAGAATATATGTTTATATATATTTTTTGTGAATATCAAAACGTCCAGGATTTATCAACATTATCAGCCTTTGTACAGTCCACTGCGTACCCTTCTCCGAAGTTAGGAGAAATTGCTCTTATCGCCACGCTTGGTGGCGGAATGGCATCTGTGGTACCAGGTTAATAAAATTCCCCGCGCTGGTCTAGATCATTTTATGTTTGGCATATTCGAGATAGGAATTTCGCCATCTCCCGGACTATGACATATTTTAACTATGAGAGATGGGGGTAGCAGATTCTCTTACCCCTCAAATGCACAGCAAATTATTTATGCTATGTAAAATACCATTGCTTAAAGGTTATCTTTCATAGATATATAGCAGTCATTGTGGTTTTTTTTTTTCTTATTGATAATGGCTCTGTACTGGTTACTCATACCCAGACCAACTTTTGTTGTTATGTGTCTGTTCGAAACCGCGACCAATAGCATAGAAGCCTCCCATACCCGGGCAACCAAAGGTATGAAGTTTCTTTTTTAGAAAGAAAATTAAAAGTTGTTCTTTGTTTCAGACGATGTGAATAAAATACAATGATTACTCCACAAGAACAGCGAAGAGCAATAAACTACAGGCGGTATCCGTCATGTAACATCGTAACATGAATCCTAAATGTCTCGTCGTGTACATCACTAGCCTGCTTTGGCTTAATTTAACAGATGCTAAAATCGGTCAGTTACATTTTGTTTAATTATTTTTAATGCTGTCGACGAAAGGAAACTTTTTTATGGTATTTTTGCCCACGGCGAAAACTTCTGCATGCTTCCGGTAGCTACCAAAGCGTAGGAGACGTGCAAACACGAAGGCAGTCACTCATCTGAACCTACCTTGCCCGATGTTATGCGCATGCGATATGATTGAAGTCAGGAAAACTATTTTTTTTATTGGGTAAAGTGACGAAACGATTAAAACTTTCACCTAAAGGTAAGTGCAACGTCTGCCCGTAACAAATACTATGTCACCCAAAACATTTCTGTGTGAGACACGAGTTCTTAAGTCACATATGCCCAGTGATTACGCTAGTCTCAGGGCCCTTTAAACCAAAACACAGTAATGTTTGCACACTACTGCTTCACGGCAGAATAAATGGCCCTGGGGTGGTACCTACCTAGACGGATTCCTGCATAGGAATCCTACTACCAGTATATTACAACATAAGTAACCAACCAACTGTTTATGTTTTTGCAAAAAAGTTGTCTGTGAGGATTCATACCAAGGGTCGACAGCGTAAAAGATAGGTACTCTGGCAACTGATACGATCAATCAGCTTATATAATTTATATAAAAACATTTAGTTTAATATTTTTTTGTTGAGTCATTAATTGTAAATTCCAAAATAAAAATGTTATAATTTAGTACCTCAATAAAATAATTTTATTGAACATAAATTTACGCTCTAAAAACATTTTCACTTAATTGTAATTTCCTCCACAGGATACTTTTGGCACATCACAGATCTTCATTATGACCCATTTCACAACTCCCCAGAGTTTCATAAAGGTATGCCTCTTTCAGTAGAAACTTTTTCCCTGTAATGTTAAATTTTGATTACAAAAATATTTTTAATAAGAGGTACATATACATATTACGAGTATAGAGAAACATCTAAATATTTACCGTACATTACCGTTACTCATGCAGATTACGAGCTTACTTTTTGAAACATAAGATAAGTAAGCTCGGAAAAATATAGATAATCTTTATCACACAGATGGAAATGAAAGCCGGATTTTATTTTCATAGCAAATACTCGAGAAGACTAAAATTTCTTCTTAAATTATGTAAATACATTTACTGTACTATCCTTTTGAAGAATATGTTACGCTTTTTAACCGACGTCAAAAAAGGGGGCGGTTATGTTCGTCTGTTTTTTTTTTATATGAATGTTCACCAATGTTTTTGTCAATCGTGGATTAAGTTTAAAAAAAAATTGTTTAAAGGAGATACCGTTAGGGTGATCCCATATTTTTTTTCTGTTCTGATTATGGGATTCATGAGAAAATTATGAACCTCTTAAATTTCTTAAGCATTTTTGGAGCGTTGAAGTTGTCGGTTTTTTGATTAAACAATTATTAGTAGGTAAATTTGACGAGAAAAGACTGGTCAGGTTTTAACACCTCATTTGATTCGTATTTTAATATAACCCGCGAAGAACAAACGTTAACTATCCGCAAAGCTAGTAACTAACATAATTATATTTCTGTCACATTTAATTATTGATATATTTTACAAATTATTATTGAAATCAGCTCGTTAATAGTTCTGTGTATTGAACTCAGGCCTCTCACAAGAAAGAGGATTTGCCGTATTAATCACACTTGGCCGATGTTAGAACTCTCGAAACTCGTTCTTATATTAAAGTTATATTAAATTATACATACATATATACATATTTTTAAATATGTTAATGGGTATTAATCAACATACTACAGGATGCAGACACAATCGTGCCAATGTAGACCACAATCATCGAAACGGCCGTCATCGTGATCACACATGTGACAGTTCCTGGCCACTGATACAGAGCGCGGCCGCTCTTATGGCTGAACGGCATCCGGATACCTTGGAATTTGTTCTTTGGACAGGGTTAGTATATCCATCACTTAAATTACCTAGATATGACCCTTTAACCGATTTCAATTACAGTTGTTGTAAACTGCGCTAAATTTATTATAGTGCTGCAAATGTACCCGGGAATACTAAGACCACATCTTATTCGCCAACTTCCCGTATCCGAAGTAACATGCCCTAATAATGGTTCGGCTGTGATTCGAAACCTGGACTACTGGAGTCATGAACCCTGAATTCTAATCCACGTGTTTCATTACTTTGATTAACTCAAAGTCAAAATTTCTTTATTCAATTTAGGCTTGCTTAAAGCTCTTATCAAATATATACCTTCTCAGAGATATAATCTATTAATTATAATAATACTATAACTTTAGCTGCGTTAAGAAGTTATTTGGCCGACTAGACTGAGCTAATTATTTACGCTGAATATATTTTATGCAGTCCTTCTATTCCGAATTTCAGTATTGAGTGATTTGCTTTTTCGCTAATATTTTTTATTGTATTTCGCCACTTCTTACTGATTTAATTATCATTTAATATTATTCTATAATTTTGATAAGAAAAAGACCTAGAAAAAGATGGAGAGACATTTTCAGTGACAGATGTGGATCTCATTGGATGCGAAAGGCACGTGAAAGAGATGTATGGAAAGGTTTAGGAGAGGCCTACGCCGCAGAGGCGACTACTAATAGCATGCATTAATATATATTTTTTATTTTTTATATTTTACTACTTATTAAACATGCATTTTTATAATTGTTATTTACATAAACTGATTATACATAATATTATTTTCACATAGGCTTAAGTTTTCATACAAAGTTTCATTGTAGTAGTTGTAGTAGCAAATAAAGGCTATTTCTATTTTATTTATAATGTTGATTACTTCTAATTAATCAAAAACATGTAGCATACAATGTATTGAATTTGAACTTCGCATTTCGCAACATCAAAGCTCTAAATGCCCGTGTCTAGTTTGCGTCATACCATATTTAGTATTATGATGCAGAATTACCGAGTCGCTCATGGTTTAATCTTCGTTACTCGTAGTATTCATTGGTTTCATGCTACTGTAAAGGATAATATTGTGGAGAAATTTTAAGGGAAGTTTTCAATAATAAATTTTAATGTATTAAAAATGCATAATAAGAAATTTGAAAATTCCAATAAAACAATATATATAATAGATATGGCGATTTATTATAAATAGTTTACAATAAATAGCACTCGTAACCAGTATACTGATGAGTGCTCCAGAACAATTGATAGCTTTCAAGTTTTTGTTTTTGTAAGAAAGTGATAAACGAGCAAACCGTTCACCTGATCGTGCAACGTTTGCCCATAACAGTGTGTCTTCCGGAACATTGACACCACACTGCGCTTGTCACTATGAGATATGAATTCTTTACTGGTGGTAGGATTCCTATTCAAACCGAAACAGAGGAATGTTTGCACACTACTATTGACGGCAAAATAATTGGCACATTTGCTGGCGGAAAAGTAGACTATATCACTCTCAAAAATTGAAAAAAGACTAATGTATTTAATTTTACCACGACCATCAGACGAATAAAAATAAATGATTAATTCGAGGATCGCACTAATAAGCATATATTCTTCATCCGTCTATTGGACATATTAAAATATATTATTCTTTCTTTCACTGAACTAATAAACTTTCTTTTAATCGTGGCCTATAACTTTTTATTGGTTCACTTCATTCACATATAAGAACATGCTTGAATAAAATATCAGTATCTTTAGCTATTTAGAGGTAAAACTATTGAATAGATAATACTTACCAAATTTTGTTGGATTGCTAATCCATACTTAATATTATTAATGCGAAAGTTACTCTCTCTGTCCCTCTGTCTGTTAAGAAATTCAGTACAGAGGTAGCTTTTATCTTGGAGATGGACATACGATACTTTTTATTCAAACAAATCCCACGGTATTTAAAAAAAAACAAATTCCATAAGTTTATTAATATCAAATTTTTGTTTTAGTGATATTCTGTCATCATCTATGGAACACTTAAGTGAAGAAGTAAAGCTGGAAGCTGTCAGAAATGTCACAGATATTCTAAGCAGAACGTTCAGCAGTCAGTTTGTATTTCCAGCATTGGGTCATAACGATCCACCGCCATCAAAGAAATTAGTTGATATGTGGATGCAGTGGCTACCGACAGAAGCTTTGCAGACATTTGAAACTGGTAAAATAATTGTTAACGAAAAATCATTGTATGCCAGTAGCCTAAATTCGATCATCAGGTGTTTCACGAAGAGTGTATGAGAAGCATGATTGTTAGAGATTCGTGAGGCGTAAAAATGTATGAGAAAGGATCATATTCAAAATCAGTTCTGGAAATATGCATGAAATCGCCATATTTCCGCACTAATATTATTAATGCGAAAGTAACTCTTCCTGCCCTTCTGTCTGTTTGTTACCTTTTCAACAGGTCACGGCTCAACTGTTCCATCTCTGAATCGATCTTGACGAACTTTGGCATAGAGGTAGCTTGTATCCTGGAGACGGACATAAGTTATTTTTGGGTACAGAAAGTGAAATGGTTTCCGCGGGATATTTAAAAAATCTATAACGCTGACAAAGTCGCGAGCATCAGCTAGTAGAGTATACTGGTTATAAAAGTCTGTCTAATTATACAATTATGCTTTTATTTATTTTGTTTTAAAAACATGGACTGTTACTACTGTTATATGCTGATAGAATCAAAGGGTATTGTGACCATTAAGTGACCTGCTTAAACTTAAACGCAAACATTTATTTGCAGAGGTATAAATACAAAAGGGTCTTAGAATGAATACGATATAGATTAAGGTGTAGACATAGGTATTACGAAACCCAATATTATGTATTATTTTTATCATTAATTATTTTAATACGTAATTGGGAATAATTTTTTCTGTATTGGTTTTTTGTAGGTGGCTACTACACTATAGAACAATCTCATAGTAAGCTACGCATCATAGTATTGAATAGTGTTTTATGGGCTGGTGGCGCAGCTAGAACTGATGGCCCCCATAGAGGTAGAGCCCAATGGGAGTGGCTGGAACACGTATTAAGTAAAGCCAGACGGAAAAATGAAATGGTATAATTATTTATTACCTTTATGTAATGTATATATAATTTATCTAACAACACTATTACAATACTAAAAATTCCAATATAACATTTATTTTTAGAATCTATGAAAATTATTTAAACAAATTATTCTGCAACATATTCAATGAAAAAAATTATTCACAAAAAATAATAATTTTACTAAATTCTTGTTTTTTGTTAAACCAGGTTTACCTGGTAGCACACGCGGGTCCAGGAGTAGAAGAACGTCACAACGCTGGAAGTGCTTCTGCGGCTGGTGGTGGTGAACTCACTCCGACAGCAAACGCCAGATTGCTTCACGTTATCAGAGCCTTTAGTGATGTAATCGCAGGACAGTTTTATGGGCATCGCCACGCTGATACTTTTCGACTTATTTACAGTGAAGGTAATTTGATTTGAAAAAATATACTTTTTTTTGCATATATCAAACCCTAAAAGGGTATACTGATACTATTGAATGTGTAAAAGATAATATGGGGATATTCATTTACTTTTTAAGTATAAAAAAAAATCCAAATTAAAACTATACAAAAGTAATATACGTGTAATAAAAATTAAGTTACTACATTTCAACAATTTCTTATTGGCCTAGGTCGACCAGTATCGTGGGCGCTACTCGCACCGTCTTTAACACCTCGTGGCTCAGGCAGTATATCAAATCCAGGGTTAAGGCTTTACAAATTCGACTCTAATACTGGAAAGGTAAAAGAATTTATACTAAATTATTACATTTACTTTTATCCATTCGCAATAACTTTATCATTTCATTAATATTCATTACCATATTGTTCGAAACATTTGCATATTAATTGTTAATAGGAATCCTATTTATTAACGAAGGTTTTCTTCTCTTTTGAAGTACTATTTTACATATGTATATACATTCACATACATTAGAGAATCATGCCTGTACCGTACAGGCAACCCTATGTAGGGCAGAGGTTGCCTTCTTGTGAGTGTATAATGAAAGTCGGCTTTTGCTCTGCATAGTGGCGTAGAAGCACTGACATTATTTATTATTTCCGTCCCTTTTCAATCTGTTGGAAGATGTACGCGGGAGAAAAAGCTTGCAGCTGATAATTAACATTTAAAATTTTTACTTATTATTTTTCTATATTCGCAGATCTGAAACAAGTTAATGTAATGACGTTTCCTTTTTTTAGGTATTAGACTACACTCAGTATTATTTAGATATAACGAACACAAGAGGAGAGCTACATTGGGCTATAGAGTATAATTTGACACAGTACTATAGTTTGAGAGAAATAAGTGCAACCTCTTTAGATGCATTAGCCGATAGAATCCGAAATTATCAGGATCGGACACTTTTCGCGAAGTAAGTTGCTACATTTGTTGTTTACTATTAGTTGTTGTTATACAAGTTGTATTATTTGTTTGAATAAAAATATTAAATATTCCAGATAGTACGAATGTGTAATATAAAATATGTTCACCGTGAAAAATAAGCTTGAGAATGTAAAGTGACGCGACATTATTAAAAACCCATGATTTCTTACTCTTTAAGTTAATATCACAAAAATAACGCTTTTCTTAGAACTAACAGAAGTATCAACGTGTTACGTATAGGAATACACTCGAGGATTGAGGTTCGAATCCCAGTCGGAACCAAAATTTAAGCTGAAACACAAATTGTCGGATTTCAGGCCTGGTTGTGCTGTGGTTTTCGGGTCTGGTTGTATTGTCCCCGTGTTTTTAACACTGCATCCAACCTCCGATGTTATCACATTAGCGTTACATCCGGGTGTTTCTGTGTTTGGGCTTACACTTGTGGCACTAATATAACTTCTGTGCATTGCTCCCCACAATATTCGGAGTTGTCGCCGTTGTCGAAATGGGCCAGGAGGACATGATCATCATCATCATCGTCAAAAGTATTTTAAAGCAATAAAATATGCTTTTTCGAAAAAGTATATTTTATTGCTAACTAACGTAAAGTTAACCTAATGGGTAACGCTAGTAAATACACATGTGTGCGTATAGTGCAAAAGTAGTCTCGTTAGCATTGTCAATGCATTACAAATCTACCTGATATGTCCAATTCATACAAAACTCTCAAGAAAGAATAATAGTTTTATCTTAGTGTAATAATAATTATAATATAATACTAATAGTCTTTATTTGCTCTTGAATAGGGTATTACAGTGATAATAATTAAAGTGTCTCCTAATTCAGCCAATTATTACAGCATGCAAATATATAAGATACATCACAAATAAAAATTAAAAAGTAATATATTAAAGTCACTTCAAATATGTCAAAAAAAATTAATTACCCATTATAATAAAAAGCTAAAAACTTTTGTGGCTATCTATGGGGGAGGCCTTCGTTCAGCAGTGGACTTGTGATAGGCTGAAACGACAACGTCGACGAAGGTCCTCTATAATTCAAAAATCCGTTTACAGAATAAAATGTATTTTAAAGAATTTATAAGAAGGATGTAGGTGGTTCAGGACCGTGTTTTGTGGCAATCTATGGGGGAGGTCTATGTTTAGCAGTGGGCTAGTGATGGGCTGAAAATACCACATAACTTTGTTCATCCAAGGAATTGACGTAAACATCGGAAAGCGCATGAAGATGGAGTGAAATGAAACAAAATGCAAGCTTGGATGACAATTTAAAGTCAAAACCAAAGCCTTAGTTGAATGTTACTCTAACCAAGCGAATATTGCACATACCTGTGTAACTTTTTTTTTTTAAACGATGCCCCATACTATGGTCTATTCAGGGAGCCGTCAGACAAAATGTTAACAAACCATAAAAATGATTTCTTCTTACAACCAGGTATCTAACAGCTCTGCGAGTGCGTCACTCTACGGACGTGACGGATTGCGATGCGACGTGCGTCCATGTACATTACTGTGCTATCACGCGCGCTGACTATCACGAGTTCCGTGCTTGTGTCCGCAATCCAGCGTCGGCACTAGCGTCGCGTGCCGCACACACCTCCGCCGCTGTTTTACTCTACGCTTTACTTATTATTATCACGTCTTAGAGTTACGAAGTAACTGAAAATATTTTGTTCTTATTTCTCATCTATGTAAAACGATGATTTAACAGTGTCATATTTAAAGAAACTAGTGAAATTCATTTATAATAGTTTGTGTATACAATAGTCAATTTGTTGTGTATTGTGATTGCTTTTATACAACATATTGTATGTTGGTTATTTTACGGTCAAGTAATCAATATTTTTTCTCGCTTAAGTAGATGCGTGAAATTTGTTATATATACTTGATAACATAAATGTTTCGTGTTTTAAAAAAATCTAGGACCAAACGTTGTAACTGAATAAATGCTTATTTATCTATTTAGTAGTCCCAAATTACACAACAAAGTGTTGTTGCTCATTTTGAAAATTAATTTTAATATTAACGATGTTTACAAATTTAGAATTCTTTATTACGTAGATCTGTAAGTGTACAGTTATTATTAAACAATAGTATACTGCTCATAATTATTCATAACTTTTTTTTTTATAATAAAACTGCAGATTTATTTATAAAATGTACGTAGCCACTCAATGTAATTAGTATTGGTTCTATAACTTTTAATTGTTTATTTCTATGTGATATAAACGAAAATTTAAGATGTAAATAGCGAAAATTATAAATAAATAAATTGTAATATTTAAATAGTATTTTATTATTCCTCTGCTCTATTTATTTTACAAAATCCATATTTTTTAAATACGCCAGTCATATGATGGACGCCCTTAAAAAGTCTTTTTTATAGAAGAAAGTGACGAGACGAGCAAAACGTTCAACTAATGGTTGGTTAATTACCCAGACAAGGATTTAAAAATTAAAAACTTATATCACAGATTTTTTTATATCAGAAAGTGACGAGACGAACAGAACGTCAACCGGATGAAAGTTGCAACGTCCGCGCATTACACACGCTGTGTCACCCAAAACATTTCCGTGAGGTGGTGCCATTCCAGACAGTCAGTCTGAGACAACAGTTCTTTAGTTTCCTATGCCAAGTAATTACCTAAGCTCTCAGTGACCGTCAGACCGAAGACAGTAATGTTTCTACACTACTGCTTCATGGCAGAATAACTGGTCATGCGGTTCCTACCTAGACGAATTCCCGCATCGGAATCCTATCATCAAACTAATTAAAGAACTGTCATGTATTGCGATCGATATGATCTGCCAAGTCTAGCGATCACGACATATTTTCCGAGTAGCTACAAGCTACGAGTCCAATGATATATTATTAACTATAATATATGCATGACAAAATAAGTTTAGTTTGAAATAGTATTATAAAGTTGGTTCGAGGTTATTTATTAAAGAGTCATGAAAAGAATAATAGTTAGTAGCTGGACAACGATTTAAGTGTGCACTTATTTTGTTTGTATTTATGTGTAATACTCGTATGTATGAGGGCTCATATATATGTACGAGGGAGAGCATTTATTTTAATATTTATTTAGTGTTTGGTTATATATGAAAACGTATATTATATATATTTATTTATAAATATATACGTGCCGTGTGGTGGCGGCTCGTTAAAAGAATACTACCACTCCATCTCATCCAATGGATCTCGTAAAAGGCGAGTATGGAATTATACTGCACTGTGCACCCAACAGCGCATGGTGGCGATGGGCTCACCACCTATCACACCAAGTGCATTATATTGTTTTGGTGAAACGTGGATTGTGGCAGTTATCTGTTTTTGCATTGAGTGCCCAGTCTTTGACTACCCCTCATGGGATACAGTCGTGATCTTATGTATGTATGTATGTTAATCTTTATTCAAGTGCTAAAGCTTCATATGTAAATTAACATAACGCCTCTGTTAATAAAGTTGTTGCGTAGAAGGCGCTACGTGATTCAGTGATAAGTCGCCTTACATACATACAATCTACATATCACTCTACACGAGCGTGAAATTCGACAGTATAGTTTATTTGCATGAAAAATACCTTACAGGAATATTAGCTTTAATGAAATTAAGAAATCATTATGGAGTATTAGCGACTGTAATTGTTATTGTATTATTAATCTTGAGTATTCAATTCTAAGTAAGACTTCGTAAGATAGGAGTGCATTCTTAAATCTGTTTTTGTAATTTTGTTGTACACTTCAATGCATTTGGTTAAGAAATAGATAGTATTTCAGCTGTTCTTATCTAGGCAATATCTAATTTATTGCGGCATGGTGTACTTTTATGGAAGGCATTAATATTTTATGCACGTACATTAAATCGTCATATATACAGACACGGAAGTGTCGGTGTATTATCATCTTCAAATACATCTCGCAATAACTCCAGAGATATTTTATTGTTTACTTTTATACTATAAATATGGTTTCAAAGCATACATTTTGAGGTATAAAGTTTCGTAGTCAAATCTTTCTCAATAAAGGGATAGTTTCTAATACAAAAATATTTTTTTTGAATCTGATAAGTTCCCGAGATCAAACACATCCTCTGAAATGGTGACCTGAAAAAGAACCGTTAGACTTTCAGCTTCCCACCGGTAAGCGAGGTTATGCAGTTTTAATTGAAAATAACGGAAAGTCACACGCTCAAGTCTTTAAGTAAGACCACTAAGTCCAGTGCAGTGCTCTATGCGCAACCGGACTCGAAGAATTAGGAATGTAAAGAATTACGAGCTTTTCCCGTGAAGATCCGCCTTATCTTGGTAATAATACTACGACTTAGTGGACCTTCCTCAGTTAAATTTAGATTACAAGGAACTCCAACGGTTGGCTATTTCTAAGAATTAGGGAAAGTAGAGGTCAAGATAAAATAACTGTTATGTTGCATAATGACACACTTGCGTTTCGTTGCTTCAATCTCGCCTCCGAAGGGAATCATGATGCCATTATTCCTCTCGGAGGTCGCCTGTATTATGCCATTCAAACGCTCCGCCGTAGATTTCTTTTAAAATTATACTATCGCGACTAACTATTACTAACGCGAAACAAGGAGAGTCGTAGAAAGAACTGTATGTATTAGTGGAGATACCACGAAGGGGTAAAAACGATACAAATCGATGGAGAGAGCGAGTGATGATGACAGGAATTTGTATACCCCAGAAATATGCATTGTTACTGCATGATGTATTCCCAGCCGATTTCGACCACGGCGCTAACGTGGAGCTGTGCAGGAGAACATATAGTGTCACAAATGTACGTGAAAATATAGAGGCACTTTTATAAACTTTCGGCGCCCGATGTGACGCTAATGCGCTAGAACCGGGGTAGACTAAAATGCAGTGTTAGAAATACGGGGCAACCAGAAAACCAGACCCGAAAACCAACTATTTGTGTTTAAGCTCCGGCCTAGCTC
The DNA here is from genome assembly GCA_019845155.1 of Luehdorfia chinensis. Classification (NCBI taxonomy): domain Eukaryota; kingdom Metazoa; phylum Arthropoda; class Insecta; order Lepidoptera; family Papilionidae; genus Luehdorfia; species Luehdorfia chinensis. Next base: position 342,180 of record JAHVAK010000164.1, on the reverse strand, counting down.
CTAGCTAGTAGTGCTCCGGGTGGGATTCGAACTGGTGCTTGGCTAGGACATAGAAGTTAGGTACTCTGACCTCCAGGCGACACGGCCGTCAAACCAGCCGTATACATAAATCGCAGGTAGAAATATTCTAGTGCGTTGATAAATGGCGTCGATCTGGAACAACTGAAAAGACTGGGACACTGTCCAAATTTATTGCGACAAAATTAAAGACGTTCTTATAGTGTTATTACACAGTGTAGTTAGTACATAATGAAAGAAAGCAATGGAGTATATATTTTCAAATTATTTTATTTATAACTTTGTCAGTGCTTGTGTGGGTTGTGAATTTGTGATGCAGTGAATAAAGTTTCTTTTTTTGTCGTTTTTTAACATAAACACATTTTTGTATTGAAATAACTAAACTAGCAAAACGTTGGCCAACGTCTGCCCATAACAAATGTTGTGTCCCCTAGAACATTTTTGTGTGACACCACTCGGCGCCTGTCACCACGAGACACAAGTTCTTTAGTCTTATATGCACAGTGATTACACTAGCTCTCAGTGCCCTTCAGACCGAAACACAGTAATGTTTGCACACTACTACTTCACAGCTGGATAACTGGCCTTGCGGTGGTACCAACCTAGACGGATTCCTGTACAGGAATCCTACCACCATTAAAAAACTAATAGTGGTGCTGATTAGTCTCATATCATTCTTTAAATTTCAGAATTGTTACTAAATTGTTAATTGATAATATTAATTGTTAATAGGAATCCTATTTATTAACGAAGGTTTTCTTCTCTTTTGAAGTACTATTTTACATATGTATATACATTCACATACATTAGAGAATCATGCCTGTACCGTACAGGCAACCCTATGTAGGGCAGAGGTTGCCTTCTTGTGAGTGTATAATGAAAGTCGGCTTTTGCTCTGCATAGTGGCGTAGAAGCACTGACATTATTTATTATTTCCGTCCCTTTTCAATCTGTTGGAAGATGTACGCGGGAGAAAAAGCTTGCAGCTGATAATTAACATTTAAAATTTTTACTTATTATTTTTCTATATTCGCAGATCTGAAACAAGTTAATGTAATGACGTTTCCTTTTTTTAGGTATTAGACTACACTCAGTATTATTTAGATATAACGAACACAAGAGGAGAGCTACATTGGGCTATAGAGTATAATTTGACACAGTACTATAGTTTGAGAGAAATAAGTGCAACCTCTTTAGATGCATTAGCCGATAGAATCCGAAATTATCAGGATCGGACACTTTTCGCGAAGTAAGTTGCTACATTTGTTGTTTACTATTAGTTGTTGTTATACAAGTTGTATTATTTGTTTGAATAAAAATATTAAATATTCCAGATAGTACGAATGTGTAATATAAAATATGTTCACCGTGAAAAATAAGCTTGAGAATGTAAAGTGACGCGACATTATTAAAAACCCATGATTTCTTACTCTTTAAGTTAATATCACAAAAATAACGCTTTTCTTAGAACTAACAGAAGTATCAACGTGTTACGTATAGGAATACACTCGAGGATTGAGGTTCGAATCCCAGTCGGAACCAAAATTTAAGCTGAAACACAAATTGTCGGATTTCAGGCCTGGTTGTGCTGTGGTTTTCGGGTCTGGTTGTATTGTCCCCGTGTTTTTAACACTGCATCCAACCTCCGATGTTATCACATTAGCGTTACATCCGGGTGTTTCTGTGTTTGGGCTTACACTTGTGGCACTAATATAACTTCTGTGCATTGCTCCCCACAATATTCGGAGTTGTCGCCGTTGTCGAAATGGGCCAGGAGGACATGATCATCATCATCATCGTCAAAAGTATTTTAAAGCAATAAAATATGCTTTTTCGAAAAAGTATATTTTATTGCTAACTAACGTAAAGTTAACCTAATGGGTAACGCTAGTAAATACACATGTGTGCGTATAGTGCAAAAGTAGTCTCGTTAGCATTGTCAATGCATTACAAATCTACCTGATATGTCCAATTCATACAAAACTCTCAAGAAAGAATAATAGTTTTATCTTAGTGTAATAATAATTATAATATAATACTAATAGTCTTTATTTGCTCTTGAATAGGGTATTACAGTGATAATAATTAAAGTGTCTCCTAATTCAGCCAATTATTACAGCATGCAAATATATAAGATACATCACAAATAAAAATTAAAAAGTAATATATTAAAGTCACTTCAAATATGTCAAAAAAAATTAATTACCCATTATAATAAAAAGCTAAAAACTTTTGTGGCTATCTATGGGGGAGGCCTTCGTTCAGCAGTGGACTTGTGATAGGCTGAAACGACAACGTCGACGAAGGTCCTCTATAATTCAAATATCCGTTTACAGAATAAAATGTATTTTAAAGAATTTATAAGAAGGATGTAGGTGGTTCAGGACCGTGTTTTGTGGCAATCTATGGGGGAGGTCTATGTTTAGCAGTGGGCTAGTGATGGGCTGAAAATACCACATAACTTTGTTCATCCAAGGAATTGACGTAAACATCGGAAAGCGTATGAAGATGGAGTGAAATGAAACAAAATGCAAGCTTGGATGACAATTTAAAGTCAAAACCAAAGCCTTAGTTGAATGTTACTCTAACCAAGCGAATATTGCACATACCTGTGTAACTTTTTTTTTTTAAACGATGCCCCATACTATGGTCTATTCAGGGAGCCGTCAGACAAAATGTTAACAAACCATAAAAATGATTTCTTCTTACAACCAGGTATCTAACAGCTCTGCGAGTGCGTCACTCTACGGACGTGACGGATTGCGATGCGACGTGCGTCCATGTACATTACTGTGCTATCACGCGCGCTGACTATCACGAGTTCCGTGCTTGTGTCCGCAATCCAGCGTCGGCACTAGCGTCGCGTGCCGCACACACCTCCGCCGCTGTTTTACTCTACGCTTTACTTATTATTATCACGTCTTAGAGTTACGAAGTAACTGAAAATATTTTGTTCTTATTTCTCATCTATGTAAAACGATGATTTAACAGTGTCATATTTAAAGAAACTAGTGAAATTCATTTATAATAGTTTGTGTATACAATAGTCAATTTGTTGTGTATTGTGATTGCTTTTATACAACATATTGTATGTTGGTTATTTTACGGTGCAAGTAATCAATATTTTTTCTCGCTTAAGTAGATGCGTGAAATTTGTTATATATACTTGATAACATAAATGTTTCGTGTTTTAAAAAAATCTAGGACCAAACGTTGTAACTGAATAAATGCTTATTTATCTATTTAGTAGTCCCAAATTACACAACAAAGTGTTGTTGCTCATTTTGAAAATTAATTTTAATATTAACGATGTTTACAAATTTAGAATTCTTTATTACGTAGATCTGTAAGTGTACAGTTATTATTAAACAATAGTATACTGCTCATAATTATTCATAACTTTTTTATTTATAATAAAACTGCAGATTTATTTATAAAATGTACGTAGCCACTCAATGTAATTAGTATTGGTTCTATAACTTTTAATTGTTTATTTCTATGTGATATAAACGAAAATTTAAGATGTAAATAGCGAAAATTATAAATAAATAAATTGTAATATTTAAATAGTATTTTATTATTCCTCTGCTCTATTTATTTTACAAAATCCATATTTTTTAAATACGCCAGTCATATGATGGACGCCCTTAAAAAGTCTTTTTTATAGAAGAAAGTGACGAGACGAGCAAAACGTTCAACTAATGGTTGGTTAATTACCCAGACAAGGATTTAAACATTAAAAACTTATATCACAGATTTTTTTATATCAGAAAGTGACGAGACGAACAGAACGTCAACCGGATGAAAGTTGCAACGTCCGCGCATTACACACGCTGTGTCACCCAAAACATTTCCGTGAGGTGGTGCCATTCCAGACAGTCAGTCTGAGACAACAGTTCTTTAGTTTCCTATGCCAAGTAATTACCTAAGCTCTCAGTGACCGTCAGACCGAAGACAGTAATGTTTCCTACACTACTGCTTCATGGCAGAATAACTGGTCATGCGGTTCCTACCTAGACGAATTCCCGCATCGGAATCCTATCATCAAACTAATTAAAGAACTGTCATGTATTGCGATCGATATGATCTGCCAAGTCTAGCGATCACGACATATTTTCCGAGTAGCTACAAGCTACGAGTCCAATGATATATTATTAACTATAATATATGCATGACAAAATAAGTTTAGTTTGAAATAGTATTATAAAGTTGGTTCGAGGTTATTTATTAAAGAGTCATGAAAAGAATAATAGTTAGTAGCTGGACAACGATTTAAGTGTGCACTTATTTTGTTTGTATTTATGTGTAATACTCGTATGTATGAGGGCTCATATATATGTACGAGGGAGAGCATTTATTTTAATATTTATTTAGTGTTTGGTTATATATGAAAACATATATTATATATATTTATTTATAAATATATACGTGCCGTGTGGTGGCGGCTCGTTAAAAGAATACTACCACTCCATCTCATCCAATGGATCTCGTAAAAGGCGAGTAAGGAATTATACTGCACTGTGCACCCAACAGCGCATGGTGGCGATGGGCTCACCACCTATCACACCAAGTGCATTATATTGTTTTGGTGAAACGTGGATTGTGGCAGTTATCTGTTTTTGCATTGAGTGCCCAGTCTTTGACTACCCCTTATGGGATACAGTCGTGATCTTATGTATGTATGTATGTTAATCTTTATTCAAGTGCTAAAGCTTCATATGTAAATTAACATAACGCCTCTGTTAATAAAGTTGTTGCGTAGAAGGCGCTACGTGATTCAGTGATAAGTCGCCTTACATACATACAATCTACATATCACTCTACACGAGCGTGAAATTCGACAGTATAGTTTATTTGCATGAAAAATACCTTACAGGAATATTAGCTTTAATGAAATTAAGAAATCATTATGGAGTATTAGCGACTGTAATTGTTATTGTATTATTAATCTTGAGTATTCAATTCTAAGTAAGACTTCGTAAGATAAGGAGTGCATTCTTAAATCTGTTTTTGTAATTTTGTTGTACACTTCAATGCATTTGGTTAAGAAATAGATCGTATTTCAGCTGTTCTTATCTAGGCAATATCTAATTTATTGCGGCATGGTGTACTTTTATGGAAGGCATTAATATTTTATGCACGTACATTAAATCGTCATATATACAGACACGGAAGTGTCGGTGTATTATCATCTTCAAATACATCTCGCAATAACTCCAGAGATATTTTATTTGTAAATGGATTTTATTGTTTACTTTTATACTATAAATATGGTTTCAAAGCATACATTTTGAAGTATAAAGTTTCGTAGTCATATCTTTCTCAATAAAGGGATAGTTTCTAATACAAAAATATTTTTTTTGAATCTGATAAGTTCCCGAGATCAAACACATCCTCTGAAATGGTGACCTGAAAAAGAACCGTTAGACTTTCAGCTTCCCACCGGTAAGCGAGGTTATGCAGTTTTAATTGAAAATAACGGAAAGTCACACGCTCAAGTCTTTAAGTAAGACCACTAAGTCCAGTGCAGTGCTCTATGCGCAACCGGACTCGAAGAATTAGGAATGTAAAGAATTACGAGCTTTTCCCGTGAAGATCCGCCTTATCTTGGTAAGAATACGACTTAGTGGACCTTCCTCAGTTAAATTTAGATTACAAGGAACTCCAACGGTTGGCTATTTCTAAGAATTAGGGAAAGTAGAAGTCAAGATAAAATAACTGTTATGTTGCATAATGACACACTTGCGTTTCGTTGCTTCAATCTCGCCTCCGAAGGGAATCATGATGCCATTATTCCTCTCGGAGGTCGCCTGTATTATGCCATTCAAACGCTCCGCCGTAGATTTCTTTTAAAATTATACTATCGCGACTAACTATTACTAACGCGAAACAAGGAGAGTCGTAGAAAGAACTGTATGTATTAGTGGAGATACCACGAAGGGGTAAAAACGATACAAATCGATGGAGAGAGCGAGTGATGATGACAGGAATTTGTATACCCCAGAAATATGCATTGTTACTGCATGATGTATTCCCAGCCGATTTCGACCACGGCGCTAACGTGGAGCTGTGCAGGAGAACATATAGTGTCACAAATGTACGTGAAAATATAGAGGCACTTTTATAAACTTTCGGCGCCCGATGTGACGCTAATGCGCTAGAACCGGGGTAGACTAAAATGCAGTGTTAGAAATACGGGGCAACCAGAAAACCAGACCCGAAAGCCAACTATTTGTGTTTAAGCTCCGGCCTAGCTCCTAGCTAGTAGTGCTCCGGGTGGGATTCGAACTGGTGCTTGGCTAGGACATAGAAGTTAGGTACTCTGACCTCCAGGCGACACGGCCGTCAAACCAGCCGTATACATAAATCGCAGGTAGAAATATTCTAGTGCGTTGATAAATGGCGTCGATCTGGAACAACTGAAAAGACTGGGACACTGTCCAAATTTATTGCGACAAAATTAAAGACGTTCTTATAGTGTTATTACACAGTGTAGTTAGTACATAATGAAAGAAAGCAATGGAGTATATATTTTCAAATTATTTTATTTATAACTTTGTCAGTGCTTGTGTGGGTTGTGAATTTGTGATGCAGTGAATAAAGTTTCTTTTTTTTGTCGTTTTTTAACATAAACACATTTTTGTATTGGATAAATAACTAAACTAGCAAAACGTTGGCCAACGTCTGCCCATAACAAATGTTGTGTCCCCTAGAACATTTTTGTGTGACACCACTCGGCGCCTGTCACCACGAGACACAAGTTCTTTAGTCTCATATGCACAGTGATTACACTAGCTCTCAGTGCCCTTCAGACCGAAACACAGTAATGTTTGCACGCTACTGCTTCACATCTGGATAACTGGCCTTGCGGTGGTACCAACCTAGACGGATTCCTGTACAGGAATCCTACCACCATTAAAAAAACTACTAGTGGTGCTGATTAGTCTCATATCATTATTTAAATTTCAGAATTGTTACTAATTGTTAATAGTTATTCTCTGTTAAACTGTTTTCAATAATAATATGATGAACTCATCAAGGAATGTTGCACCACATTTTTCTAACCTCTCGGTTCAGCCTTACAAACTTCCGCAATTTGCGCGAACCGCAATCTAAACGGTCGCAACTTTATTTACTTTTCCAGTCACGAGGGCAACGACTACAGTGGTCGGACATAAAATTAAATTAGCGCACGTATAAACCAAAGGCAATCCGCTTTTAAGGCCCGATTTAATATGCCAGCTGAGTACTACGTTCACGAGAGGCGTTATTTATTTTACGTCTTCCAGTACATGAAATGTAAAGTTTTTTTTATATTAAGTTCGGCAGTGTAATATAAGATACCACTACCGGGTATCGAACATACTCTTAATTTTTTTATTAAATATTGACGACCTAGCCTAATTTCGAATGCCGACCGGTGCCAACATTTTTAAAAAACACAATTTGTTGGTAAAGGAATGAAAGTTAATTTCCTAAGATCTGCATGCAGTGATCGCGGCTATTACTTGCAAATTAAAAAGTGTAATATATTAAAAAGAGAAGTCAGTGACAGTAGTCAGGGTCGACCCAGCTCAGTGTATATACAATATTACAATGGAGTGTGGTCAAGGACTTTCAAAGCCTTCACATCCGAGGCTGATCATCGCTGCCGACCAACTGTGAGTTTACATACTTTTCTAAACTTTCACTGGTGGGCCAGAACATTTTCTCTCGCTATAGGTGAATAGAGGTAAGCCAAAGTAAAGGTCTGACTTCTATCTATCAATATTTATCTATTGGAAGAATATCGCGATTACGTTAAAGTTCAATACGCGCATTTTCTACCGTTATTTAGTAGTCGGCCGATGAATCAATATCACTTGATAATGCCTCGTTTTGAGGTAAAACACGCATCGTTTTGTCGACTTTATTGGTGTGAATTGTTTGATATAGTGGTGGTGTTGCAGTTGTCCTAGTGGTAGTGTTGTATTGGTGGAGGGTATCAGGTTGCGGTATTAGTTTGCTTGTGCACGCTATTGAGGGAAAGCGGGCGTTGTTTCTCAAAAACTAGGTAATACACATCATTTTAAATTCTGCTTAGCTAATTTTCGCAAAGTAACGCCTGAATTTATTGACTATACAAATTGTTGGTTTTCGGTTCTGTCTTAATGTGAAATTTAAGTCCGTCAAACGCGCCCATGATACAGAAGTAATCCTATTGTGGAGGAATCGTTCTTTGTAAATAAAAATTATAAATTTAAACAAAAATATTTTTTACGGATTAATATGTAATATATTATTTTTATAATCATTCTTTATCAGGACATCTGTCACCTCAGGCCCCCGTGACCGTGGGTGCCGTTAAGCGCCCGAAACGTCGGGTTATAAATAGTTTAAATTAATCTCAATAAAATCCGTAAAAAATTAGTTTTATTTAAATGTGTAGTATTCGCGTAAATAAAATAAAACAAAAATTATAAAATTATGTCTTGATTATAGGCATCATTGAGCTATTATTATGCAGCGTAATAATAAAAGAGCAGGAGCGTTATTTGGTATGTATATTTGTTTTAGTGTACTATTTTCAAAATCACACAACAGTATAATTTGTTGGTACTATTCAAATAACTGCACGGTTTTGCGAGAAGCCTGTACTGTGCTGTGTTCTGTGAAAATCTATTTGAGAGGCCTAAATTCAGCAGAGATGTAATGGACTGAAATGACGACGATGATGATGATTTCAATATGACTAATAAATAAATCAATACCTATAAAGTTGAGTCAGTTTAAATATACGCATTTTTAACAGACTTCAAAATGGCAAGAGTTTCTCAACTAGTCTGTAATTTTTATGTGTTGTTAGGGCATAACTTTTTTGTTTATTAACCGATATTTATGATATAGTATGGATAGTTTCATGTTGGTCAAGTTCTGATGATGACATCCATGAGACAATCATGAAACTCTGCTTGGAGCTGCTGCGTCGTTTTTTGATTAAATTTATTAAAGGTTGCATGAATTAATGACGTTTAATGTTAAATACTAAACGATTCACTTGTTATTTATATATATTAAAACGTAAATTTCGATGCTGAAATACGTTATACGGAAAACATGCTTACCCCTACGACTCACTTCCTCACAATGCCTGCATTGAAACAATGGCAACAACAAATCGCATTGTTTTGCTCTATACATCTGACAATACACTTAGGGTTTGCGGTTGCACGATCAAGTATAAACATGTATGTGTTGATGCTATGTAGACATTCATCACACTTCTCATATACGTATGTGTGTGCGTGAAGTAAAAAAAGTAAAGTGTAAGCATATTTGTGTGTGTAGTATAAGCTTATTTTTTATAGACATCTCTGTATATATATTAGTAAGTAAGCAGTTTATATATATATGTTTAATTTAAGAGAAATTGACCATTTAGTGGCAGCTTAACAGAAACTGCCACCCCATCTCATCCCGTGGGTGTCGTAAAAGTCAGAAGATGGGCAGCAGCACCATCTTGGAACATCTGAATGAATAAACTACGGTTGCCAACCCGCCTGCAAAGCGTGGCAATTATGGCAAATACCCGCAAAACGAGAGCTACATAATTTTGTGGCAATCTGCTGAGAGATCAGTGATGATGGAAAGAAATATTTTAGATTCTAAAAGAGCTTATAACATAACCTTAATATTGTTGGTAAATGTTCCTTAATCTATAGCTGTCAGCGACGTAAGTTATATCTTATAACTTTTTTGGTAACTGTCTAGAAACTTTTTGAACAGATACTAACAGCCTTTAATAAAAGTCAATATTCTATGTAGAACTACATATTTTGAAACTAAGTATTTACTTTATTAAACGTTTATAGTGGTAATATTCTCAACGACTTAAAACCAAAATATTCTTTACAGAGGAATATTATCGATTTCTGTTTATTCCCGCCCCACTTTGCTACTTGCACATCTCGACACGTTTTTTAGGACAAGATATTCATAAAATATGTACTGTATCGGCTCAATTGGTCTAGACAACGATGGTGATCTGGATGATAATATTTTTATCTTTCAAATATTTGTTTTCCATTTTGAATTTACGAAATTCACTGCTACATCGGCTCCTTCGTTCTGCTGTTGCGATACTTTTTTTTGACCTTCTACTGTCCGTCAGGATCAAGATTGTCTGGTTTGTTTATATTATCATAATTAAATTTATTATAACAATTATTTCATATTCTGTATAAGGTATTTTTACTTGCGTAATCTACGTTACCTAACAATGCCATATAAATATAGGAATTTGCTTGATAGTTAAGAGAAAACACCGACGCAGCTTGATTCACCAAACAGCTTAGCCTTCTACGGCCAGAGCTATGACAGGCAAGGTCCTGAACATATTTTTTCAAAGAGGGTAAGCGACGGACAACTGATTGAGATGTCACGTCTGCCCTTATCAGTTGCGATGTCACCCAAAACTTTACTTAAAAGTTCTACGCAGCACCGCACTGCGCTCGTCACTATAATAGAACGGTTCTTAAGTCCTCGTGGTCTAGTGGTCAGAGTATATGACTTTTACGCTGCGGGTCCTGGGTTCGAATCCCAGCAGAAGCCAAAATTTATGTCAACACACAAATTGTTCGTTTTCGGGTGCGTTTGCGTTATGATCGTCCCCGTGTTTCTGACACTGCATCCTATCCTAGCTCCGATCTTATCGCATCAGCATTTCATCGCAACAATATTCGGAAGTTATCCTCGTGGTGGAAATCGGCAAGGAGGACATCATGCCCGTTGCCATTCCAGTTAGTGTAATTAAAACTTCAGTGGCCTATACAACCGAAAACACAAAGGCGTTTGGACACTTATTGGCGGTAGAATATTTGCCTCTGCAGTGGTACCTATCCAGGCAGATTCCTGCATAGAAATCCTACCATCAGTATAACATGTTTTACTTAAGGTTGACGTCTAAAATGAAGCGAAGTGAGGGCATACAGATTAACGGCGATTGTTTTCGAAGCCGTCACTGCGCAGGATTTATGTGCCACAGACGCGCAAACACAGAGACACTCATTCAAACTGCGCCCGTTGCTGATGCATAAGTCGCGGTAGCTGGGATGCAGTGTCAGAAACGCATCCAACAAACAGACTAAAGCAATTTTAGTAGCCAATATCGGTGGATTATAACCATGACCCGCGCTAGTCAGTACTCTATAGAGCCACGCGGCGTCACAACATTGTTATTAGATTGCCAGAAACACATAAAGTGCCGTGAACATCTTATCGACGCATCTTAAAAATTTTCGTACTATAATAATGGAGCAAAGAAGCGCAGTATTAAGTAGCTCAACTGTGTTGATTTTTACTGGCCTGAGAGCCAGTGTAATAACTTGGCATATGAGATCTAAGAACTAAATACCAAGGTGACGGGCACAGTGTGCCACACAGGAACGGTTCTGGGTGACACAGCGTTTGTTATGGGCAGAATCTTCGCTTACCATCAGGTGAACGATTGCGCGTCTTGACACTTTTGTCAAAAAAAAGAGTATTGTAAAAAAAAAGTCTAAATATTTTTAAACTTTACTAATTTATTTCCCATTCGAGTTTTTACGACTTATATTTTCAGCAACGGCTAGAGAAAATTGTCAATAAGACATTAAAAGTGGACTCAGTAAAAGGGAGGATCACTTTTCAGTGTATTTATACAACCGGTTTCACCGTTTTCATCGGGTTTTATAAGCCATGAATTCGAACGACTATCTCATCGGCAAATTTAGCGGAAACGATCATCGAATCGTATGAATTGCATGTGGGTTAACACGGTCAAATAGATACGTAATTTATATTTGAAATGATTAATTCATTTTAAAATGATATTCACAGATATTTTACTTTTATATTAATATGTAAAAAAGATATTCGTAAAATGCTGAATTTTATGATTAAATAATACAGTGTATATGTGACTAAATTGCGCAAATTTCGTTAACAAAAGTCATACATATTTTTTATTTAATTTTGAAGTAAGTCAATGGACCGTAATACTGAGTGTAGCCACAATAAGCTGTAACTGTCACGCACACAAACAATTATATTGAAAACACAAATAAACTATAAATACATACAAAGACATGAGAAATTATGGAATGATCCAATAAAATAATAAAATTTCTAAATTTTAAATTTTTTTCCAACAAAATCACGGGTCCGGCCTTTTCAGTACAGTAACGATCTTTCAGTGCGACTCTGAAGGGTTTCGGGGATACGTCATCGCTCTGTGTTACACATTTCTGCAATCCAATTACGGTTTGGTAATCTGGTTTTAACTCTGATAGCCATCGTAGCTTCCTTTTAATATACCACTGCAGCACTTCGATAAACCGACAGTAAATCTGCCAAGGTGGCTGCAGCACTGCCCAAAATTTCGACTGTATTGAAGGTTTTCTTATAGTATATATATACGCCAGACTACTGTGTAGATTGTACTCTTTGTTTCTTTGTATTAAGTAATCTGGCGAAGGGTATGTACATGATAAATGGTACTTGAGTCTTTTCGGAAATCTATCTATCTAGGATATTGATCTATGCTTTTATTAACGCCTTCTTAAAGAATCAGACTTGAAAGCGCAGTGCCATGGATGACAGGATTGAATAGCTTGAATATCTACTAAACTTACCGGTTTTCAATCCGCTTTCAGAAACGTCGCTGTAATTTCGTGATCACCCGGCGATTTGTCTCTTTTAAGCAGTGTGGGACCCATTCAAATCTATTACAGACTGACATCAGGGATAAGTTATGAGTAGTGTCGGATGAGCTCTGATCATGTTAAAAATACAGTATGATTTAAAACTAAATTTTTTTATTAAGATGCGAATTTAAGGTTATTTTTTTACCTTATTTTACAAAGTCTTTTTTTCATCTCTCCAAAAAATTAAGGGATCGAAAACAGGTTTCATTATTTTACAACATGGTTCTTCGGTGAGCTTTTAGGCTGTTATTAAATCCGTCGTAGAAATCTATTAATTAATAAATCAAGTTTAGCCTTTTATTATCTTCGACTTTAAACACTAAATAAAGTGTAGGACGTTATTTAAAGTAGGATTCAGAAAGAATGACGCGCTAAAGGGTTGCGCCTTAATTTCTATTTCAACGGCTACTAAGTACAGTACCAAATCTTGAGACCTTATAAAGGACCTTTTATACAAACTGAAGTGCAAGGGTTTTAAACCCTTTGTTGTTTCGAGGAGTATAAAGAAAACATAATAGTAAAGCATATACACATTTACAGAAATTTGTAGGATGAACGAAAAAGGTTTCTCAAATTTTTAGATTAGTTACTTTATTCTAATTTTTACTATCATAAATATATTTATATCTATCATGCATGAATGCAGCATAAGTCGTTGATAATGTCAAATGATAGTAATTAAAATCTACCGTAGAAGTATAAATCAAAAATAATTATTAAAACTATTAATCAATAAAAGAACTCGACCAAAAGAGCTCTGTTGGGAGTGTAGCTCTATTACCAGGAATCACAGGCAATATACCACCTCTGGCGGGATATACACGCAACTAAAGCTATTTGTTATAGTGTAAAAGACTTACTGCTGTAAACAACATACCCTGCCCTTTCCTGGAAAACTCTTTATAGACTCCGAGCCCAAGACAGAGGAGATAAACTGTTTTTAATCACTTAGTCCGGAATTAATATTTGTAAATACTAGCGGGTGAGGTTGAGTTTTGGCCAAACAAACAATACTACAACAGAAACTCGAAAGTGTATATTTTCAAAAATTCAGACATTTTTATGTCATAAAAATAATAATACTATTTTTGACATCTCCAAATGTAAAATTTGTGTCGATCATTAATAATATTGTATAAATTTAAGCTTTCGTCGTTATCGTCGTTACAGCCTATCACAAGTTCACTGCTGAACTTAGGCCTATGGGGGACCATAGATAGCCACAAAAGTTTTTAGCTCTCATATTGGAGGGATTTTGCCATAGTTGCCACGCTTGGCGGGCGGGTTGGCAACCGCAGTATATTTATTCAGATGTTCCAGGAAGATGCTGCTGCCCATCTGCTGGTTTTAATTTCCCTATATCGACTTTTACGACACCCACGGGATGGGTTGGTGTAATAGAATCTACCACGATTCTCTTATACCGCTACCACACGACGGCTTACAAAAATTTTTAGCTTTACAAAAATATTTTCGCCTTTTTCTTCTTTTATGGATTTGACTGTCTATACAATAAAATTAGCACAAAATAGACATAGAAACGTCGATAGTTTTAGTACTTCTTATTTTAGGTTTAGCTGTTAAGTCTGTGACATTACATTACGAGTTATGAATTAACAGTAGTCTGTGTAGTTAGGTACTACCGCAGTGCCAGTTTTTCTGCAGTGAAGCAGTGTTGTGCGAATATCGCTGTGTTTCGATTTGAAGGGCACTGAGAGCTACGAGTTGTATAATAACTGGCCATATGTCTTAAGAACTAATATATCGGGGGGACGAACACAGATATATTCTGGTGCATTTGTTATAGACAGACGTTTCATTTACCAACTGTTCTAACAGCTCTGAGATAATTCAAAAAGTCTGTCTTTTTATTTTACCATTAGTATCGTAGTTCCAGAATTTATGTATTTTTTTAAGAAAGTACTAAGTATCTGTAATTAATGCAACTGATGAGGGTTTTGATTATTTATTGTCCTAAGATTCGTATTAATAACAGCGTGAAATTCTTCAGCTTTTATAGTGTTCAAATAAAACTTTTTAGAATGCCTTCATCGATGACATCAAAAAGTATATGGTAGTATAATTTATGTAGATATTATAATAAATTGGGGAAGCTAATACTTATAGTAATTGTTATAATTATTAATTAACAAAACATTTAACTCAAACATCGCGTTTTAGAAATTTGAACCTACCTTTACCGACTTTAGACTTTCATGTATAAAGTCAGTGTTTTTTGTATTGCACAAAATGTGTCGTTTTTTAACATTTACGAATATTTCTTTACATTAACGCTCTTCAAGCTATGTAAGCTATTACGTCTAAGTGAAGGTGAATAAAAAAAGTTTTTCGTCAAATATCCTCATTTGTTCGTGGGCGTATTCTGGCAGTTTGCCTTTGTCCCCCTTCACTCCTTTTTACTCATTCCTTTTCTTCCCTCCCTCCTTAGGGTCAACAACAAACTCGCAACTTCCATTATGCTACGGATGTTTATAGGCATCGGTTACCACTTTTCGTCTAGTGACTTTAATGTTTTTTGCTGACTTGGGACATAAACAAATACAGCGTTAGAAACACATCTATTTGTTTTTTAAATTCATGGTATAGTGATGTTTATATAGAAAATGATTGTAAAATGTGAGGGAAAGTCTGTATGTTTTACGTGCTGTTACACTAATATGATAGATATAATATGATAGTAAACAATATAATGTAAACGTTATAGTCACCAGTTTTTATTTACAACTAAACAGAAGAACCTTTGCAGGAATCCGTTTAGATAGATACGACCCCAGGGCCAGTTATTCTGTCGTGAAACAGTAGTGTGCGAACATTACTACGTTATGTCTGAAGGGCACTGAGAGCTAGTGTAATCACTGGGCACATGACACTAAAGAACTGATATCTCTAATATATAAGTATATAGTAATAGGATTTAATTTTATTTATTATTGGATCCCAAGCTGGTGGTAATACCCAACCATCTTCTCTATTGAAATTAGGATGTTTTTTGATTTCAATAGCCTCGCGAATCATCCTTGGTAGGAATCGGTGTTCTTTTGCAAGGATCTGTGGTTTATCAAATCTGATGTAATGGTTGGGATGATCCAGAACATGGTCACAGACTGCAGACTTCCTAGAACGACGATGCTTCACGTCAGCTATGTGTTCTTTTACGCGGGTTTTAATCGATCTTTTTGTTTGGCCTATGTAAGAGAGACCACATTCACAATCTAGCTTGTATACTCCTGCGTCCTGTAGAGGGATGTTACACTTGACAGATGGTAAAAACTGACTTATCTTCTTCGGCGGCTTGAAGAATGTTTTTATGGAAGCCCGCTTCAAGATATAGCCAATCTTGTCCGTGACTCCTCTGACATAAGGTAGAACAGCAGGCACACGCTCGACTGTGGCCGGTTTCACTCGGTCACTGCGACGTAGGCGCGGAACCCGAAGCTTGTTGTCGTGCAAAACTTGCTTGACATGTTGAAGCTCGGCGGCCAGGTGTTTCCTGTCACAGATTCCTCGTGCTCTCTGAAACAAGGATTTACCCACGGTAGCTAACTGTGATGGATGATGGTGAGATTCACCGTTTAAATATCTGTTAGTATGGGTCTTTTTTCTATACACAGTGTGACACAAGGTGTTATTAGGATTTCGAATTACTAAAACATCTAGAAAAGCTAAAGAGTTATTTGCCTCTAACTCCATTGTAAATTGAATTTTAGAGTTTAGGGAGTTAAGGTGGTCTAGAAATGCAGTTACTTTATCTGATGGTAAAATTGTGAAAGTATCATCTACATACCGCTTGTAGAATCTTGGATTTACTGGAGAAGTACGGAGGGCTCTCTCCTCAAAGTCTTCCATGAAGATGTCGGCGACAATGGGAGATACTGGGGAGCCCATCGCCACACCATCTACTTGCTTGTAGTACTGTTCCTTCCACAATAGATAGCCAGATGTAAGGCAATGTCTTAGTAGTTCTGCATATTCCGCTGGCATGTTGTTCTCAGCTAGCTTCCTAGATACAATTGAGATGCAGTCGTCTACTGGTAGGCATGTGAATAGAGACTGGACATCAAAACTGACCATAGTTTCATTGTCAGTCAGGTGTAGGTCTTTAATCTCACTGACAAAATGGTATGAATCCTTTGTGTGTGCTCTAGTGTGTCCTCTGAGTGGTGAGAGTACTTTAGCCACATGCTGAGCCAATCTGTAGGTTGGTGAATCGATCTGGCTCACTATTGGACGGACAATGATCATAGATTACGCGCGGTCTATAATCTGTCAAAACAAATACTGGATGAATCTACATTAAAAGTATTATCGAAAGGCATGAATTTCGCAGTAACACCGCGAAGAATACCGTACGAGGAAATTATCTGTAGTGTCGAAGATTGTCTGTTTAAAAACAATATCAAGAAAGAAGATAATGCTACGGTAGTCATGGATACGTCAGATTACAATTTTAAAATACAAGAACTTTTGTCGGACGAAAGTACATATAAAAAGGTCAAATCAGACCCAACTACTAATACGCTTAAAACGACTAGCGATCTTATTAAGAAACACTCCGAAAAATTGAATCTGAACGTTAGTTCGATAATACCATCTTGTGCCAAATCACCGAAGTTGTATGGGTTACCAAAGTTACACAAACCAAATGCTCCACTACGTCCAATAGTGAGCCAGATCGATTCACCAACCTACAGATTGGCTTAGCATGTGGCTAAAGTACTCTCACCACTCAGAGGACACACTAGAGCACACACAAAGGATTCATACCATTTTGTCAGTGAGATTAAAGACCTACACCTGACTGACAATGAAACTATGGTCAGTTTTGATGTCCAGTCTCTATTCACATGCCTACCAGTAGACGACTGCATCTCAATTGTATCTAGGAAGCTAGCTGAGAACAACATGCCAGCGGAATATGCAGAACTACTAAGACATTGCCTTACATCTGGCTATCTATTGTGGAAGGAACAGTACTACAAGCAAGTAGATGGTGTGGCGATGGGCTCCCCAGTATCTCCCATTGTCGCCGACATCTTCATGGAAGACTTTGAGGAGAGAGCCCTCCGTACTTCTCCAGTAAATCCAAGATTCTACAAGCGGTATGTAGATGATACTTTCACAATTTTACCATCAGATAAAGTAACTGCATTTCTAGACCACCTTAACTCCCTAAACTCTAAAATTCAATTTACAATGGAGTTAGAGGCAAATAACTCTTTAGCTTTTCTAGATGTTTTAGTAATTCGAAATCCTAATAACACCTTGTGTCACACTGTGTATAGAAAAAAGACCCATACTAACAGATATTTAAACGGTGAATCTCACCATCATCCATCACAGTTAGCTACCGTGGGTAAATCCTTGTTTCAGAGAGCACGAGGAATCTGTGACAGGAAACACCTGGCCGCCGAGCTTCAACATGTCAAGCAAGTTTTGCACGACAACAAGCTTCGGGTTCCGCGCCTACGTCGCAGTGACCGAGTGAAACCGGCCACAGTCGAGCGTGTGCCTGCTGTTCTACCTTATGTCAGAGGAGTCACGGACAAGATTGGCTATATCTTGAAGCGGGCTTCCATAAAAACATTCTTCAAGCCGCCGAAGAAGATAAGTCAGTTTTTACCATCTGTCAAGTGTAACATCCCTCTACAGGACGCAGGAGTATACAAGCTAGATTGTGAATGTGGTCTCTCTTACATAGGCCAAACAAAAAGATCGATTAAAACCCGCGTAAAAGAACACATAGCTGACGTGAAGCATCGTCGTTCTAGGAAGTCTGCAGTCTGTGACCATGTTCTGGATCATCCCAACCATTACATCAGATTTGATAAACCACAGATCCTTGCAAAAGAACACCGATTCCTACCAAGGATGATTCGCGAGGCTATTGAAATCAAAAAACATCCTAATTTCAATAGAGAAGATGGTTGGGTATTACCACCAGCTTGGGATCCAATAATAAATAAAATTAAATCAAAAACCAAGCATACTACTGCAAGACTTCAAGACACAGTTAGCTCTTTCTGCGTAGATCGGACCCAAAAATAATAATTAAAAGCTGAAGGTACCCCAGGTTAACTATGACATCAGGACATCTGTCACCTCAGTCCTCCCGTGACCATGGGTGCTGTAAAGCACTCGAAACGTCGGGTTATAAATAGTAATAAATTAAACGCGATAAAATCCGTAAACTTAGTTTCATTTAAAAGACATAGCATTTGTTATGGGCAGACGTTCCACTTACCATCAGGTGAACGTTTTGCTCGTTTTGTCACTTTATCAAATAAAAGAAATGTTTTAGCTACAACTGACTGCAATATAGTACTTTTTGTTACTTACTTGTTGCTTATGAGAGCGTGTTCTTAAATACGGTGCGTTAGAGTGGGATCGTATTAAGAGACCATTTCCGAGTTCCTTTTGAAACCACTTCAATTTAACATTCAAGTACTTTTTTTATTAAATGTTCTTAAACATTAATATGTAATAGTCGCGATGAATAGACTCAACTTTGAGTGAAACTAAAGAAATACATATTAATTCATTTACTTGTATGAAGTTCACATTGATTTTGATTTACCGAACTTATTTTAGAATAAAAATAGTTTAGTAGTAAATTATATTTTCTGATTGGAGTTATTTGAATAGTTATTAATAAGTTTTGTTGTGTTTGTTATACACTAAAAAACTAAATTTGAAATAGAAAAACTGTAAAGTATAAAAAAGTAAAAACAACCTATAAATGTTCCAATCCCGCTGCCGATCACAGGCGTCCTCTTTATGGATTTACGTCTACGTATTTTTCTGGCTATGCATTAAACATCGCACTCTGGCTATCATCTAGTGTGTACTCGTAGTTCGTTTAGTAATGATAAAGGCGTAGCGAGTAGTTAACTCGTATTAAAGTAGATAATATAATAAGGCGTTTTTTTTTTGCGGAAATGTATTATAATGAAGGAAATAGCAAATTAACTTTCTTTCCTTCAATGCTCCTGTTAAAACGACATTATAAATAGAATACAACAAACTAGCGCTGCGGTGGAAACTTACGCACGAAGCTTGTGTTGTGTGTTACGTTACGACAATGCTGAAATTCCGCTCCATTGTCGAGTTCGTCGTGCCGGAAAGAGTCCGCCACGCTGCTCCAAAGCGGGTTGGGGACTTCACATGTCCTCGAAATATTTTTATTCCTCTGACATGCAGTTTTCTTTACGATGTTTTCCTTCACCAATGAGCACGTGGTAGCTCAACGTTAACTTAAAGTTGCAGAACGATTTTAGAGGCGCCCCTTTGCTGGCGCCTCGAAACTCGAACTATGATTTTTGAAATTTAAGACGAGCGGCCCAGATCTTCCACACCGTTCTTATTGTTTGCTTCTTTGCTGAAGGTGAAAGTTATTTCGTTAAATACTATTTAATAAAACATTGTTACTAAACTTGGATCAGCGCAAGAAATAAAACTTCTGGGGGTTTAAAACTCTATTTTATGTATTTTACGATAAAAAATATATAATATGCGGCGTCATTACAAAGCGGTTTGTTAATTGTTCTTCCTTGTTTTTATATCAATCCTACTCTTACAACAAAATGTGATGATGATGTTCTCCTAGCTGATTTCGGCCACGGCGATAACTTCCGAATACTTTCGAGTGCCATCAACTGCGCAGGATATAGTATCATAGTGCCACAAGAGTACGCGGAAACACAGAGGCACTCACACGTCCCAAACTACCCGCGCCCGACGTAACGCTGATGCGATAAGATCGGAGGTAGGCTAGGATGCAGTGTCAGAAACACGGAGACAATCACAACACAACCAGACCCGAAAACCAACAATTTGTGTTTTAGCACAAATGTTGGCTCCGGCTGGGATTCGAACCCAAGACCCGCGGCGTAGAAGTCAGGTACTCTGATCACTAGGCCACGCGGTCGTCGTTTGGTTACTCTAGCAACAATTTAATATAATGCTATTTATTGTGCACAATTTCAAACGCAAAGTCGGTGCTACTTAGTAATACGTTCGAAGAAGAGTCGGCAACACTGCTCCAATGCGGGTTGGTACGCCAACGGTGCACATGCCCTCAAAATATTTTCATAATATTTATATTCAGACATGCCGGTTTTCTCACAATGTTTTCCTTCATTGGTGAGGACGTGGTAAACCAGTATTTAAAATTGCAGAGCAGTTTTAATGCTGCACCGGGGATCGAACTCGGGGACTTGCGTATTATAAAATTTAAGTCAGACCAGTGCAAGAAAACATCTCGGTAGACTACATACCCTCTCACACTGATAGGTGCTCTATGCTTTGCAGTGTAAAACTTAGTATATTTTTCTCAAAGCACATGTGCTACTACGGGTAAGTCGGAAAAATAATATTAAATTTACGAACTCATATTAATATTAGGTACTCTGTAGTTTCTATTCAGTGCTTAAATATTTATAAGTTTCCTTAGCTTCTTCACAAGTAAAATAATCTTTTAAAAATGAAAGCAAGTTAAACGAACTACATCTATTTTTTTTAATTATTATCATAAGTTTAGCCGTGTGGTGGCGGCTCGTTAAAAGAATACTACCAGTCCATCTCATCCAATGGATCTCGTAAAAAGCGAGTAAGGAATTAAACTGCACTGTGCACCCAACAGCGCATGGTGGCGATGGGCTCACCACTTATCATACCATGTGCATTATATTGTTTTGGTGAAACGTGGATTGTCGCAGTCATCTGTTTTTGCAGTGAGTGCCCAGTCTCTTACTACCCCTTATGGGATACAATTTTTTACGTCACTTACTTTCTTAATTTCACAATTTCTTTTCAGTGATTTTCTGAAACTAGTGAAAATAACGGCCGTTTTTTAATTCGGTCATCATTATTTAAATAAATAAGTCATCAAGTCATTCACATATATTAAAACTTATCGTAAGTATTTAAAGTTATTTTGATCATTTTTATAAATAAAATATGACCATTTCTTAGACATTTTGTTGACAATTATGTTGCAAATTATGTTGTTTTTTTTAAGATGATTTCAGAGCTGAGAAACAGTCTGTCACGCTGGTTAACACGTCACCTCATAGGTTAACGGACGGAAAAGAAAGTCAAAATAATTATTTATACAAAAAAATACGACTTCAACGCAGTAGCTGCTAACAGATTTTTATAATTTTCTCATGGATCACATCATCAGAACTTGACCAAAATTATACGCGACCAACCGTAGAATAACCCCTTTCTAATAAAATAATAATGAAAATAGGTTCATAAACAGACAAGTTAAGTCTTAAAAGACAACTGAACAAAAATATACTTTGAGATTGGCAGACGACTGGATATTATTTACCTTACTCATTACATCAACCTTATCATTTAAACTTACTCATACTACTATACAAGTAATAGTTCGTTTACGGGCAATATTTCTTATCTCAGATGTGCAAATTTTTATGAGGTTCTTTGTCACATATTTTATTTTGTTATATTTTATAAATATTCTAGTCAGGTTGCCAGAATTGGAAACGTTCGTACCGATCTCACCACGAATCTCTATGCTTTACTGATTTGTATTCGCTTAAATAATGATATTATTAATTCTTGAATATTAGATGTACTGTACAAATAAAAAAGAGCAATGCAAAAGATAATAAAAGTTCACTTCTCGCTGTTACTACACGTGTCTCGGGTTTAACTACGTGACCGGAGTACCTTATAAAGCTGATTTTATTATGCATTTGGCCGTAGCCGACATTGTTTGATTAGGTGTTACGTTGAGGTCCTCCTGAAGGTTTTTTGTCTTATTTAAATACAATGTTTTTTCATTTCAAATAAAGAAGTATTTGCTTAGCTACTACGTGACGCTAAGGGAGCACGAGGTCCAAATAAGTGGAACTGAATACTGCTTCACTATGCTGTTTTATTGGAAGTTAATAAGCATGAAAGGTGCAATATACCAGACCTACAGCACCAGATGGCGAATACATAAGGCGGTTTGGATTGTGATCGTCAACTCGCCTGCCACGCATAGTAACTAAGATATATTTCCTTTGTAAGTGGCCTATATCCCTAAGTATCGCTATCGCTAATACGATCCCGGACACATTGTATATGAGAGAATAAGAATTGAATAGTGATTAATCACAGATGGGAACTGAAACTAGTTCTGCTTTTCTTGCATTGGTTCTGGGAAAATCTAGAGTCAGAAGTCCAGTTCTGACTCTCTCAACCGTTGCCGAAAATTCAAACCCCCTGATCCTAAGATAAGAGAGACACGCGAAGGAGCTCCTCTGGTCGAGGTATTAACCATTGGCCAGTAGCTACGCTATTGCAAAATAGTCTGCTCTTCCCCTTCGGATCGATATAGAGGGACTTGCAGCAATGAATGTACAAACATTACTGTGTTTCGGTTAGAAGGGCACTGAGAGCTATCGTAATCACTGGACATATGAGACTTAAGAACTGATGTCTCAGGGTGACGGGCGCATTGTGGCGTCACACTGTTCTGGGTGACACAGCATTTGTTAAGGGCAGACGTTGCACTTACCATCACGTGAACGTTTTGCTCGTTCCGTCACTTTTATTAAATAAAATTAAATTAATAATTACTTCACTTGATGCTAAGTGCAACGTTTGCCTATAACAAACGCTGTGTCACCTAGAACATTTCTCTATAACACAAGTCGGCGCTCGTCAACCTGTGACATCAGTTCTTCAGTCTCATATGCCCAGTGATTATGCTAGCTCTCACTGCCCTTAAAACCGAAATACATTGAGGAATCCTACCACCCGTAATTTAACTATAGCAAAAGTGTCGTGACGGTCGGAGTTTTGCATTTTATTGACCTAGCCCTCATTCTCCAAGAATCATGGACTGTAAAAAACTTAGTTTGAATTAAAAAAAAACTTTGATTTTGACTTACATTTTATTTTGCGTTTTGATGGTTTGACACTACAATATACTGCAATGGAAATGTATAGAAAAATTGTGAATGTCTTTTAAAATCAATACATTGAAAACTTTTAATTTAAATATCTTCGGTATTAAGTTTATCGATTAATGAGTTTCGTCATGCGGCCAGTATTATTTAACATTAGTTTTCTTGTTGCGAACTCGAGGAGCCATAACTGACCTTAATAGGAAGTTACATATACATAAAACATATAACAGAATTAGGAAATACAGTTCTTAAACCTACACTACTACTGACTAAAACTACATAGCTCCCGACCATATCCTACGTTAATTGAAATCTACTACAGAGGACATGAAATCTTAAATAATGTAGTATATATAATGTAGTGTATATAATGCAAAAAATAAATACGAAATAAAGTCATTAATTTCATATCTCACAAATGTCGCTGCCTCGAATGCGTCCTATTTAATCAATTTCTGTTTTTGTTTATGAACAAACTCGCTCTTTGTTCCAACTTTTTGTTCGGTTGTATGTCGAAATAATTTTTAATCCATAGTAGATTAATTTTAGGTTTCGGATAAAAAGTTTGTCTCATTTACCCCAAACCGTTTTTTTAAAATCGTTTAAGCTCACCCTTCATATATAGTCGTCTAACTTCACTCTAAAAAAAATTTCACATGTTTTTTCGTGATAATCATAGCACGGCTTATCTTCACAATTGGGTATTCAGCCATTGTTAATATTTTTAATTGTACAGAATAACCTGAAATTATATATGAATTGTGAACCGATAAAAAGAATTGTATGTTTATTGTTTTGGGTGTTTGTGTTTACCTATGGAATATTCGAATTACGACCGCGTGGCCTAGTGGTCAGAGTAACTAACTTCTAAGCCGCGGGTCCTGGGTTTGAATCCCAGCCGGAGCCAACATTTGTGCTAAAACACAAATTGTTGGTTTTCGGGTCTGGTTGTGTTGTGTTTGTCACCGTGTTTCTAACACTGCATCCTAGCCTACCTTCGATGTTATCGCATCAGCGTTACATCGGGCGCGGGTAGGTTGGGACGAGTGAGTGCCTCTGTGTTTGCGTGTACACTTGTGGCACTATAATATCTCCTGCGCAGTTGATGGCTCTCGACAGTATTCGGAAGTTGTCGCCGTGGTCGAAATATTTGTTTAATAAAGAGTTTTAGAAGATAATGTATGACAATGTTATCGACATATAAGAAGATGAAGTCGGTAACGAAATTGTGACATATTGTACTTTCAATTTTTTTTATATAGAATAGAGGGGCAAACGAGCAGGTGGCTCACGTGATGGTAAGTGATCACCGCCGCCCATGAACTTCTACAATATCAGAGAAATAGCAGATATGTTGCCGGCCTTTGAGTAAGGAATAGGCACTTTTCTTGAAGATCCCTAAATTCTATCGATCCGGAAAAACCGCTGACGGCAGCACATTCCATAAGGTACAAATGCGTGGCAGAAAATTCCGCGAAAAACGCAGTGTGGTGGAACGCCAACCATCAAGGTGGTGACGATGGAATTTTCAGTTGTGCCGTGAGGTGCGATGGTGAAATACAGCAGCTGAAATCAATCCGAACAATTAAAAACTAATTTTGAAACATAAAAATTAATCATATGGACAGAGCTGTATTTTCAGTGTTATATTTCTATATCTGCATGGAACTTGCATCGTGACTTAATTATACGAGTATTACTTAAACTTCAACCAAAAAATTCTTGACATTATCAAGGTTATCTGCTCCTGGTTTTTAGGTTGATATTAATAGATAGATGTTAAGTTAAATATTACTATTTAACAACTTTAAAAATCTTAGACACTTAACTTCGTAGAATAAAACGACAATTTATAGCAATTTATATAAATATTTCAAGGTCGGCGATGTGGTTTGCCATCCGTCACTGAATCGTTTCTCGCGGGGGTGAAAAGTGGACTTCGTGCGTGGCCTCTGCTTACCCCTTATATGGGAAAAATGCGTGACAATATGTATGTATATATACGAATATTCTAAATTATCACCACTCTCAACTCGACGTCTAAAATTCGAATTTCTCACTCTGGCAAGAACCATCAATATGTTCGTCACTACACTTAACACTTATCCAAAATTCATTGTTTTTATTGGATAAAGTGACGAGACGAGCAGAACGTTCACCTGATGGTAAGTGCAACCTATGGGTAACATAACAAATGCTGTCATCCACAACATTTCTGTAGGGCACCCGTCACTCTGAGACATCACTTCTTATGTCTCAAATGCACTGCCCATTGCATTACACTAACTGTTAGTGCCCTTCAGATCGAAACACTTTATTGTTTGCACACTACTGCTTCACGTCGAATAACTGAGCCTGCAGTGGCGGTGCCTACCTAGACGGATTCCTGCGTATGAATCCGTCTAGGTAGGCAAATTGACACCGAGTTTCGAAAAAATCGGTTAATTTTAGCAGGCAATTTTATTTTAATAAATAACGTACATTTATAATATTAGGCTTTATGTATTCTTACTTTTGACTTGTACCTGAAACCTGAAAATGCGTCCTCTTAAACATGCTACTATGGTAGAATTTTAAATAGGTCGGTAAAAACGGATTGCCGTTGGTTTATACGTGCTAATTTGATTTTTAGTTTGGTCACTGTGGATGCCGCCTTCGTGACTGGAAAGGCTAACAATGTTCGAAATTCGCGTAACTTTTGAGTGTTAAGAAAATAAAAGTGGTAAATACGTAAATATTCGTAAAATGTAGACAAAAAATCTTCATAATTTTTTAAAAATATTCGATGAAATAAGATGTTAATAAAATTGTTTCATTTCTTTATTAGAAACGTCAATAATTTTTTTTTTTTATTTATTTTTTTTTAAACGAAGCCCCCACCCTAGGATTTTCTCCTGTATCGTGGGTGCGTTTTACAAACATATATTTCACATGCACAACACAACCAGACCCGAAAAGCAACAATTTGTGTTTTTGCACAAATGTTACCTCCGGCTGGGAATCGAATCCAGGACCGGTAGCGCAGAAGTCAGGTACGCTAACCACTACGCCACGCGGTCGTCAAATGTGAATAAAATGGGTTTAATTTTGTAGTCTAAATTACTCATAAAAGCTTCTTTTGTTTCTTCACTATTATTTAAAAAAAATAATCCTTCAAACATTACGAAACTGTGTCTAAGTATGATTTCTGTATATCATTTTAGAGATGGACATTAATTTATTTTTTACTAACTGATTCCCATAACAACGTCCGTGTGGATTTAGGTTTTATAAAAATACCATGGGAGCTCCTTGATTTTCCGGTATAAAGAGTATTTTATGTCATACAAACACTCACGCCTTTTTCCTACTTGAGGCTGCACATATAACTCACTTTTCGCCACCTCGGGAAACGAGACGTGACAGGTGGCGAAAAAAGTCGCCGCCACTTTGGTACGAGTAAAAAAAGTCTTACACCCCATGCATTCCCACGAGAACTATAGTGTCAGCATTGCATGTAATGGCGTTGTACTGCACGAATGAAGCTGTCCGTACAATACCTAGTCGCCTCTTACGACATTACAGCTATTCTGTGCCGAATTTCGTCAAGATCAACGGTTGAGCCGTGAAAAGATAACAAATAGACAGAGGAACAGAGATAGTTACTTTCGTATTTATAATATTAGTATCCACTCAATAGAGCGTAGTCCACTGCGCTGCTCCAGTATGGATTTGCGCACTTCAAATGGCTTTGAATAATATTATTCTCGAGTATGCAGTTTTCCTTTCATCCCATAACGAGAACAGACCTCTGCGCTCCAGAGGGACGTATAAAGGCTCAAAAGCAGCTAAACTTCTTACGTTCATTCTTATATATTCATAATAAACATATCACATATTAGTTGCCACAAAAATTTGTTGTAGTAGTGTTTTTTTATGGAAGGATTTTACCATAGTTGAAACGCTTGGCAGGCGGGCTGGCAACCGCAGTTTCTTTATTCAGATGTTCCAAGTAGATGCTGCTGCCCATCTCCTGATTTTCATTTTCACTCTGTTCTTTTCTTTTACGACACCCACGGGATGAGATTGGGTGGTAGATTGTCTTAAGTCGCCACCACACGGCGACGATCATGTCAAAATAAATTAAAAAATAATAGAAAAAAAAGTGTTCTTTTAGCTGAAGAATTTGCTGTAACGATTTCTTATATTTACGCGAACACTACACATTTAAATGAAACTAAGTTTACGGATTTTATCGCGTTTAATTTTTACTTTTTTACTATTTATAACCCGACGTTTCGAGTGCTTTACAGCACCCATGGTCACGGGAGGACTGAGGTGATAGATGTCCTGATGTCATAGTTAACCTGGGGTACCTTCAGCTTTTAATTATTATTTTTGGGTCCGATCTACGCAGAAAGAGCTAACTGTGTCTTGAATGGTATGCTTGGTTTTTGATTTAATTTTATTTATTATTGGATCCCAAGCTGGTGGTAATACCCAACCATCTTCCCTATTGAAATTAGGATGTTTTTTGATTTCAATAGCCTCGCGAATCAATCTTGGTAGGAATCGGTGTTCTTTTGCAAGAATCTGTGGTTTATCAAATCTGATGTAATGGTTGGGATGATCCAGAACATGGTCACAGACTGCAGACTTCCTAGAACGACGATGCTTCACGTCAGCTATGTGTTCTTTTACGCGGGTTTTAATTGATCTTTTTGTTTGGCCTATGTAAGAGAGACCACATTCACAATCTAGCTACGCAGGAGTATACAAGTTAGACATCAGGACATCTGTCACCTCAGTCCTCCCGTGACCATGGGTGCTGTAAAGCACTCGAAACGTCGGGTTATAAATAGTAAAATAGTAAAAATTAAACGCGATAAAATCCGTAAACTTAGTTTCATTTAAATTTGCTGTAACGTTACAGAATGTAATAAGTTAAATGTATTCACTGCTTAAACTTGAACGTCAGAATTCGTAAACAACGCAATTTATGATTCTATTGTTTTAATGCCAGCATTGTGAACTACTGTGTCGTTGGCGAAAATGTTTCCGAGATGTACAATCCTGGAAAGGCATTTTCGCAGCGCCGGATTTACGCACGAGTAATCAGACCATAATGCTTTATGTTATAGACAATGAATTCAGTAAATGGTGAAAGCGTCAAGTGGTCACCGTATAACATAACTACTTAATGAACTACTTCTCCAAACTTGTGTATCGAATAGTTATGTAACGAAATGTTTCGATTTGTACCAAAGTAAATAATCTATTTGATCGATCGAAGGTCACGCTGCGTCATGGATACGAAAAAAATCACAATACATTCACGAACTAAAACCATTAATTCAAAGTCGGTGGGCGGGTAAGCTGACCGTTGGACAATGAGCCTATCAGTATAAAGAGTTACCGGAAAATTGCCTTTCTAATGTATTGTAAAAGTGAAACCGATCATTGCTCAGACTTAATAAAAAATTAAAAAAATCGTTAAGTTTTTTTTTATTGCATAAAGTGATGAAACGAGCAAAACGTTCACCTGATGGTAAGTGCAACGTCTGCCCATAACAAATGCTGTGTCACCCAGAAAATTTGTGTGTGCCACCACACTGTGACCATCACCCTGAGACATAGGATCTTAAGTCTCATATGCCCAGTGATTACGCTAGCTCACAGTGCCCTTCAAACCGAAACACAGTAATGTTTGCACACTACTGCTTCACGGTAGAATAACTGGCCCTGGGGTGGTACCTATCTAGACGGACTCCTGCATAGGAATCCTACCACCCATTTTAAAATGGACTTAGTAATGATGAGTGTAATTAGCAACAAGAGTTCTTCTTTTGTTGTGCAGTTTATTGTGCTCTGGAACGCTCTCCCCGATGATGTCAAGAAAGCTCCCTAATAAGAACATTTTTAAAATATTAGTTCGAGAATATTATCTAAAGAAGGATCACATTTGACAGATGAATTATATAAATTTATTTATTTTATATTATTTATATATTGATTATATTTATATATTATCATAAGTAAGGCATCACTTTTAAATAGATAGCACCTGCCACAAGGCATTAAGTCCGCCCATTGTAGCCCTTAGCTTAAAGTGTAAAAAATAAAGAATAAAGAAACAAATAAATAAGATTCATGCACTATTCATACGATTGATGACCGCGTGGTCTAATGGTTAGCGTGCTTGACTACTGCGCTCCGGGTCTTGGGTCGGAATCCCAGCGGGAGACAACATTTGCGCAAATACATAAACCGTGGGTTTTCGGGTCTGGTTGAGTTGTGCAATGTATGCCCATAAAATTCACCCACAATACAGAAGAAATCCTAGTGTGGGGCTCCGTTTAATAAATATAACTAAATTTATTGATCGGTAGGTTTTGTTAGACAAAATCTCGATATTGGACCGACTAAATCTAGTCAAACTTTAAGGAGAGACAAGTTTGCGAGTTTACCGCTAAAGATAAACCCTTCTTTGTATCCCCTCATTTTGGGAATACTCCCCTTGTTGCCCCAGTGCCTCAATCCTTGTCGTTGACAGATCGAGGGACGCTCAGTTCGGCGGCCAAATTGGCCTCCAAATAGCTAGGCGTGCTCAGTACAGGGGGACACACTCCCTGACCACCATACCCCTGACCACGATACGGTCAGTCACGATCCAGGCTACACTGTACACACAGTCAATAGCTTTAATGTGGAACGCACCATGACGCGCGGCCGCCGTAGAGAGCGGCGCGCAGCAGTCAACAATCACACTGCGTACACACGACACACCCGAATTACCGACACACAAGTCGACAGTCCGAATGGAAGCCCGCAGCCTCCCTCGGACGGTCATTAGACGACTTAAAATTATTTTGAGATATTCTAAATCGCGCAAGCACGCAGCGGACGCGACAGTCCGAATTTCGAATTTCGTGGTTTTTGTAGGAGTTTATTTATGTATTTATGTTTTGGTTAAACCAAACCTGGCACGCGGGCCCCTGGCCCCATGGCACAGTATCCGATGAAGCTGTAAAAGCCAAACAGGCTAACAGCAATTACATCACCGACATTATATATACAGCGGGACAGTATTTAACGCCGGCCCAACGCTTGCAACTTGACAAGGCGCAAGTTCGGCCTTACGTGAAATACTGTACTCATTTCTGGGTGGGGGCACCCAGTTTCCAGCTCCTTCCATTTGACCCAATCACATCTTTCTGATCGGCTCGATCAACGGACATTTCGGTGAGACGTTGCGTCCGTTTGCATTTTTTTTAATTAGATATACACATATTACTATACAAAGTAGATATGCAAATATTTGTTCGGTTGTCTTGGGAGACGGTACGCTTTGATTCAGCGATTGTACGCGAGTCCAACATTCAAAGTTAATAATAACTACTAAAACTTATATTTAACGCACAGCAATCCTAATTATCCTCTAGTTTAATAGCTCAACCTTTTCATAATAAGAAATATTTGTTATAAATATGACCTGTTCAAGCACTCACGTGGAAGTGTCTCAATGAAACACACATTGCTGGAGAGCCGCATTTCCATATACTCGTACGATTCACACAATAGCTGCATTACACAATACGAGTGGTACGACTAATTGCATTGTTTTCTCTACACAATTGTCAACATACGTTTTTGCATCTTACCTTTTACTGCACTTACACGTAGCGCTATAAACCTTTAAAGGGGTGCTCATACTTATTAACTAGCAAACAGACTAAATTCTGGAACAAAAATAAGATTATGAGATTAAAACATGTTGCACTGGCTAGTGGGATTTCGGTTTTTTTTTCTTTATCTTAACATAGTGCCGTGGTAGCTCAGACACCGGACGCTCATAGCGCGCGAGTGACCTGCGTTCAATCCCCGATGCCAGCGCCTCTAGAATTATTTTGCAATTTTAATTGCTGATTTATGAAGTACTCAGCGGAGACGAAAACACATCAGAGCTTATCGATAATGTTCGGCATTATCGATAAGGGCAGAACGTACGGCGCAGTCATGAAAGCGGCGGGCACATCTACGAATAGCATGTATATTTGCTGTTGTAGAAATGTGTTTGATATTATATTTTGTTCTTACATTTAGTTGTTCGTCTAAAAAACCTCAAAATACTAAACCTCAAATACGTACATGTAGTGTTAACGTTTACTGTGTTAGCCTTCTAGGCTTTAACAGATTAGTTGGTAGGTACCACCCCAGAGCCAGTTATTCTGCCGTGAAGCAGTAGTGTGCAGGCATTGCTGTTTTTCGGTTTAAAGGGCACTGTGAGCTAGCGTAATCTAGCGTAACTGGGCATTTAGGACTTCTGAGGGATGTCTGAGGGTGACGGGGGCAGTGTGGTGTCACACAGCATTTGTCATGGGCGGCACGTTGCACTTACCATCAGGTGATCGCTTTGCTCGTTTCGTCACTTTATACAATAAAAAAAAAACACTTACTTCGAACAATTGAGCTCGCAGGCCAGGCGAGTTTGGTTGTGTACGTACCCGAATTAAAAAAATACATAAATAAAGTTAATATTATCATCATACAATCAAGTCTCGCGCTTTACGTGTGGATCGTGTAATAGTCGGACCTCGTTTCGGGCTGTCGACTTGTTGTATCGGTAACTGTGGGCGGTGAGAACTATACGGTCTACGGCGTTCTACGAGGTCTAGTGGTTGCGCGTCGTTATGTGTTTTTAATAATTGTGACTGAGTGTATAGTGTTAGAAAGGTGACTGAACACATAAAACAATGCCCTATACTTACATACATACAGTCACGCCTTTTTCCCATATAAGGGTAGGCAGAGACCACAACTGTGGCTCATTCTTCGCCCCGTGGGGAACGAGACGTGACGGTTGGCAAACCACGTCGCCTCCTATTTGATCGCCGTTTCAGCCTATCACAAGTCCACTGCTGAACATAGGCCTCCGTCATAGATAGCCACAAAAGTTTGTAGCTCTCATATTTGGCGGGTTGGCAACCTCATTTTTTTTTATTCTGATGCTTCCAGGAAGATGCTGCTGCCCATCTCCTGGTTTTAATTTCCCTCTGTCGACTTTTACGACACCCACAGGATGGGATGGGGTGATAGATTCTATTAGGCCGCTACCACACGGCTATCACACCACACATCTATCAGCCCATACTCATTGCTCTATAAAATATCGCGCTCATGATAACTTTGCAAGATGGCGCCTTTGATAGCGATCAGGATGATATAGTCATTACCTTCATT
The DNA here is from genome assembly GCA_019845155.1 of Luehdorfia chinensis. Lineage (NCBI taxonomy): Eukaryota > Metazoa > Arthropoda > Insecta > Lepidoptera > Papilionidae > Luehdorfia > Luehdorfia chinensis. The sequence continues at coordinate 309,275 of JAHVAK010000164.1, read as the reverse complement.
AATTCGATAACAAACTCAATATCCATTGGTATCAAGTTTTAGTAAAATACACGATATTTTTGCTAGTGTTAGGTATTTGGAAACATGATCAGTTTCACGTTCGCTACAATAAATTACACTGTCAATAACATAGAACCGACGTTACTCAACATATAACTTATATTTCTAAGCTCCGGCGAACACCACACAAGAGAAACAACTTAAGTTTCTACTAATTAATGATGTAAGTTTAATAGCAGTGTGTTCTTGTATCATCATAAGCAAGTATAATTTAGATGACAAAATTAATGGTAGAATTAAGAACATGTATTAGGGAACCGTAAAATTATATAATTTTATCGTCAAAATGTTTACAGACCAATATTTTTGATAGCATAGTAATTAAAGTAGTGAAATAATGTACATAATTCTTTTAAGTAACCAATCCTCTCATTTTTATCTGTTATTATCAAAAATACTTTTAAGTATAGATTTAAAAATAATTGGATTTTTAGATTTACGTTTAACTAGTAATAGGAGTTTTTGCAGGAAGTCGATGCATGCAGGTGGCTCAGGACCGTGTTTTGTGGCAATCTATGGGGGAGGCCTATGTTCAACAGTGAACTATGGTAGGCTGAAATGATGATGATGATGATGAGTGGTAGGATTCCTAAACAGGAATCCGTCTAGGTAAGTACCACCCCAGGGCCAGATATTCTGCCGTGAAGCAGTAGTGTGCAAACATTACAGTTTCGGTTTGAAGGTCACTGTGAGCTATCGTAATCTCTGGGCATATGAGACTTAAGAACGGATGCCTCAGGATGACGGGCGCAGTGTTCTGGATGACACAACATTTTTATGGGCAGTCGTTGCACTGACCATCAGGTGAACGTTTTGCTCATTTCGTTACATTATCCAATAGAAAAAAGGAAACTTTGCCTTTCATCAGAATTCTTCCTGATCGCGGGTTTTGACATATGTAGTTCCGCATGCAAAAACACCCATAGCCTAAACTGCTATTTTTAGTTTATATAAATACATGATCCGTGTGGGAATTACACGAATAATCCTCAGTGCAGAAGCCTATCAACTGCACAAACAGGGTCCACTAACGTTAGTTGCCTTTTTAATGGAAGAAAGTGATGAGACGAGCAAAACGTTCACCTGATGGAAAGTACAACGATTGCCCTTAACACATGCTGCGACACCCAGAACATTTCTGTGTCAGTTAATAAGTCCCATGTGCTCAGTAATGACACTAGTTATCAGTGCTCTTCAGATCGAAACACAGTAATATTTGCACACGACTGCTTGACAGCAGAATAAATTACCGAGACCGATTCCTGTGTTGAAATCCTACCAGTAGTAAATTGTCATATTGTCATTAATTTGTCAGAGTAAGGTTCCTACGTGTTTAGTTTTTTTTTAAACTCCACAGTAGGATTTTCTTCTGCATCGTTGGTGCATTACACAGACTTAAATTTCACATGCACATCACTACCAGGCCCGAAAGAAAACGATTTGTGTTTTTAGCACAAATTTTGGCCGAGATTCGAACATACTTTGACCACAATGGCACGCGATCGTCATATTTTATGTAGCTTACAAGTCAACGTACCGTACGTAACTTAAGTAATTGAACCGAAGGCAGGTTCAAGCGATTACGATACATTCTCTTCTTCTCTTAGGATCGTTATCAGGGTTCGCTTACCGATATAAATATCTGAACGAAGAAGGAAAGATTTGTAAACTGAAGTAACTACAAGCGTTTGGTGCAAATAATATTTAGCCCATGAATACTGTTTTATTGAGTGATGGAGTATCGGTTACTTAGAACCAAGCATTCGCAGTCACAGTCCTTGGGTGGAAAGAGCTACTATATATTGATTCTCCATTGACAGTCAATGTAAATAAAAAGTGTTGCTGTTGATGACTGCTAATAATAGTAATTATAAACTGAATTTATTATTTAAGAGACCTAAAAATCACATAGTTTATGTTACATTTGTTTTGGATTGTAAAAGAACGTGACTTTATTTGCTTAGTCCTGAGAGTAATGACCACATTGGTCAGACATAAAATCAACCTAACGCACTAATAAACCACAGACAACCCTCCTTTACTGGCCAATTTAATACGCCAATTTAGTATTGTGCACCAAAATGACGATTTTTTTAAATCCGGCTTTCGATGTTGATAAATATTTTCTAAGCGGTATTCCAATCTTCTTTTTTTTCTTCTATATTCTTCTATATTCTATCTTTATCTTTATTATAATAAATAATAAAGAAAAAGCAATTGAAAAATCACTTCAGATTTTTTTTGTTGTGTTTATAATTGTCAGGTCAAGGTTTGTATGGAAGAGAATATCTTTAACATCCACCGGAAAAGTCGGATGCCGAATTTGGATGGTATTTTTGTATTAAAATCGATCGATAGAAAAGGTTCTGGAGTGGCAATCTCGCACCGGCAAACGAAGGCGGCTCATTACCGTGGTTTGTGGCAATCAACGGGGGATGTGAATACCGGACTAAAATAAGCTACAATGATGATGATGATTTATATCCTTACCGAACCTAAGACCGTAAGAGCTTTAACGAGTTTAAATTGAAAAAAGAACTTTGACTTTGGAATCCGTTATTATTTTTGTAATACTTTACTTTAAGACTTAAATACATATTGTTGTTATAATATATCATTGGCCTCTCTCATATACTGCCACAAAATAGACTGCTCATCACAAATCCACAGGCTCAGCAGTGGGCTTGTGAAGGTCTGAAGTCATCACTTCAGACCTTCACAATATGTTATATATTTATAAACAATACAAAATAGTGTAAATGTCGAGAATATATATGCCGAGTGGTGGCAGTATAAGATAATCTTCTCCATCTCCTCCCGAGTGCGAAATGCTTGCAAAATTTCATACTCTCACTGCCGAAGAAACATCTTAAATATGCCAGACCTTTTTTCTTGCGGAAATGCCTAACGCATATTAGCCCCGGCGGGGACAAGTACGGGTTATGTCGGAATTGCACCGGCTCAAACCCCATTGCGTTTTGCCTTCGCTGCATATTGGTAGGGACACAGGGACGTTTATGCATACACTTGCGGCCCCACCGGCGCCGGCCCCCTACATTGGACGGCATCTTCTCGGGAAAGAACAGCTCCTATCCCCCTCCCTGCAAGGCGCGCCGGTACTCATGATGCGCCTTTCTCTGTGCGCACAATAAACCCACGAGGCCGCCATACGGAGGCCACAGCGGCGAGGAAAATGAGCACTCGGAAACACCAGCCTACCCAGCCCCAGCGGCTGATCTGGTCTGTGACTCCGCCGTCGATCACATTCCGGCCACGGAGGGTAGGGAGAGCGGCGCAACATGATACCGCCACTCCCTCCGCGGTTCCACAACTGCCGTATCAACAGACTTAAATTGTCTACCGGACTAAGGTACGAGGTACTGTGAATATCCGCCTGCCTTCCTAGACGACTCCGGCTCACCCTGGTGCATAAAACTTACAGAGGTACGTTTTAATACTGGCTATTACTATATGATTTATTTCAAACTATATTTCCTTTGTGTAATCTGCTAAATATAATATAATAAGAATATTGGACCTGTAAAACACAATTTTTAAGTACATCATCATCATCATTTCAGCCTATCACTATTCCACTGCTGAACATAGGCCTCCCCCATTGATTACTACAAAAGTGTGTAGCTCTCATTTTGAGGGGATTTTTTTAATTACAATACCCTGTTTACTGATTGCCCAAATTACATATTTGGGCAACCAGTAAAGAGGCTTAAGCTGGGTCAACTTTTTTTTTATTATTCACCTTTTCCAAAATAAACCATAGCAACAGTATTGAAAATGTTTCTGCATAATTTGCAATTACAATTCTTCGCCCTTTGAAACCTTTTACCGAGTGAAATGTTAATTAGATACTGCGAATTCAATTAAACTTCAAAACTTTTAAAAAGCGTCGTCCTAAATAGAATATGGTTAAAAGCTATTAAACATTATTAAAAATACAGAAACCCTGACTCGAAAGGTTTACCCTGTTGTTTAATTGAAACATTATATGAAACAAATACACAAATCGCAGTTATGGTATTAACGTACATACTTGATAAAATAAAAAGGGTTTCTACTATCAGAGTAATTAGCTGCGAAACATTTTGGGAAATATTTAACACGAAAAGCTATCGCTTCTACTGAAAGAAAAGTGAAGTAACAGCCTATAGATGTCTCACTGCTGCATCCATGACTCCTCTCATTTCTGAGAGGGTTTTTGGAGCTGGGAAGAGGCTGCCTCGGTGCTCCAATGCGGGTTGGCGGACTGTACATGTCCTCTACATATTTTATTCCTCAGAAATGCAGCTTCCTTACGATGTTTTCCTTCACCGGATTAAAAAAAGCGTGTAACTCAGTACTCACTACAGACTTGAGAGAAGTGAAAGTTATATAGTTATGTTAGAAATTTGATAAAAAGAAATAAACATGAATAACCAAAAAATTACTCACTGTAATAACTGCTCAGCATAAAAATAATATTAATTAATCGATAAATTTACAGAAACTTAATTAATTTTTCTCATTTCAGAGAGGGCTTTGGAGTCTGGAGGAGTACGCCTTGCTGCTCCAACGCGGGTTGGCAGACTTTACATGCAGTCGAAATATTTATATTCCATAGACATGACGGTTTTCTCACGATGTTCTGCTTCACCACTGCGCACGTGGTAAAACAGCACTCAAAATTGCAGAAGAATTTTAGTGATGCCCGGGGAAGTTGCGTGTAACAACGACAATTATACACAATTATAAACATGATACGAGTATCATCAACGATAGTATAAAACTAAAATACAAAGTTGTTTCACCGTTACTTTCTTAAAGAATTAGCAAGTGTCCATATTAAAGTTCTTGCTTTGTCTAATACAATTTTGATGAAAATAATTTTAAACTACGAAATTAATATGAGTTTGAAACTTTTGAAATTTAATATCTAATTTATGCTAGAGGTAGATGTCGTATATATATGCTCCTTACTTTCCGTTTCATATAATACACTCAGCGTCACAAAAATCGCACCTCTCTGAGTTTGCGCGAAAAATGGCTGTAATGGCTAGAAACGAATTATATTTAAATAAATATTGGTATGTTTGAAATGGGTATTTGAATAGCTTTACATTATTAATAAAAAAATCATGAAATCATTAAAACATTTATCAGTATAGAGCGTCAAAAATAAACACTGTCAATTGCTCGTTAGTAAGGACGCTAGTTACACCACCTAAAAAGGGTATAAAAAGGTCGATCTGGATGAAATATGGGCCAATCGTAATTTAGACTTTGCAGTGAACACACGTGAACAAGTAACCCAAGTAAGAACAAGTAAAGGTGGACACCAGCTCTGAAGAAGCCGCTCAAGTGATTGCCCTATTGCAGTCGGGGATGCGGCAGTGTGACGTTGCTCGACAGTTGAACCTGTCCCGTTTTTCAGTTCGACGGGTGTTCCAACGTTTTCAGCAGACTGGTGGTTATGTTAGAAAACCGGGATCTGGAAGAAAACGGTGCACATCAGAAAGAGATGACCGTTTCATCGTTACGACATCTTTACGAAACCGCTTTACAAATGCTGTTGAGTTGCAACAACAGCTTCGATCAACTCGGAGAACATCTGTGAGTGTTTCTACGATAAGAAGAAGGTTACACGAAAAGAGTTTAACAGCCCATAGACCTGCTAAAGGTCCAAAACTTACTGCACAGCATCACACAGCACAGAGATCGCCTAGAGTTTGCTCGCAATCATTGCGAGTGGACTCTAGAACAGTGGCGGACCGTACTCTTCTCTGATGAGACGAGGGTCTGTCTCTTCTGCAATGACAGACGTAGAAGGGTCTACAGAAGACAGGGGGAGAGGTTCACACAACCCTGCTTCGAGGAATCCGTCGAATACGGGGGTGGCTCCTGTATGTTTTGGGGCCGCATTTCCGTCGACGGGAAAACGGAACTTGTGTGCGTTTCCCAGACTCGGGGTGGCCGTGAGCAAGGGTCATTAAATGCTGGTCGGTATATTACTGAAATCCTGGAGGAACATGTGGTCCCGTATGCTGGTTATGTCGGTGATGGATTCATGATAATGCTCGTTGCCACACCGCGGCTATTGTACGGGATTATTTACAGGAAGTCGATATCCCTGTTATGCATTGGCCAGCACGAAGTCCAGACCTTAACCCAATAGAACATCTCTGGGATGACCTAAAACGGCGCGTGCGAGCTCGAGATCCAGCTCCAGCCACTCTTCAAGAGCTCCAAGATGCGGTACTTGAAGAGTGGGAACAAATACCCCAAGAGGCTGTTGCGATCCTTGTAAGGTCCATGAAAGATCGCATGGAAGCCGTTATCAAGGCAAGGGGGGGTAACACTAGGTTTTAAGAACTTTTTTTGTATTTATTAAGTTTTTTTTTAAATTATTAATTTGCAAATTTGTACATACCCTGTCTTTTTCTTTAATTTCTCTTTCGTCTCGTTATAAAAGTAAAATTCAATTAAAATTCCTGAAAGCTAATGAAATTACCTTTCGAATGATACCCTCAAACCACAACATTGCCATTGGCCTGTTGTGTTAAAATAGTATTTAAATTATTTTTTTCGGATGTGCGATTTTTTTGACGCCGAGTGTATTTACAAATCACTAAAATAAATATTAATCGAAATAATTTCGACCTTAGCTGCAATTTTTTTAAATTTTAAAATTTATAATTTTATTGGACATTACTAAATATAAGATTCAGTTCTATGAATCTTGGCTCATTTATATACTACTTAAAACCTACCCCTGTTTCGGTATCAAGTTATAAAGTTTACTGGTGGTAGGATTCCTATGCAGGAATACGTCTAGGTAGGTACCACCCCAGGGCCAGTTATTCTGCCGTGAAGCAGTAGTAGTATAAATAATAATGATTTTGACACAGCATTTGTTATGGCTAGACGTTGCACTTATCACCAAGTGAACGTTTTGCTTGATTCGTCACTTTATCCAATAAAAAAAAACTCTTAAAACACAATAAATTATTGAAAGCAATCAAAACATGGTAAGGTTGTACTTGATTTGGTTGATTCACATAGAAATTTAGTTTAAGTCTGACGAAATAAATAAATTAATAAACAATTTTAGGAAACGCATAGTAATATAGTTGTCAGGGAAAATGATGTCGTCAAATATTAAGTTGCTCATTTGATTATTGTAGTACTGAGGAAGTGGTAAACACCGTGACGTCACTTGTTATTGTAATTGCTGCACGTGCAAAGAGTCTATTTAAGAGTTCGGATTGTGCAGGGGGGCAGTTGAATCCGAGACACCGACCTAGTCACTCCATTCGAAACGAAACTGTCTGTTTACCTAGTTAATTGGTGGTTAAGCGTACTAAGGTTAAAGTTTCACAAGGTGCATTTGTAATTGTTATTCTGCGCTATTCTACACAAGGAACCCTGTACCGCATAATCTAGAGGTTGGCGGCGCTATCGCACAGCCATCGCTGACTCCGAAATAGTTATATAATATGACTCATAATACAAGTATAGTTTAAGAAGAATAAACCAACAAGTTTTAATTTTCACAAAATTTTGAAATAATATTTGAATACTATATTCATTTTCATGATTATTACCAATTTGCCAATTTATTACTGCTCCTCGGCCAGCTCAAATAGGGCAACCTTACTTTAACAAAGTAAGTGCTGATATTCAGTAAAATAATAAATATCTTTTTATTTACATACAATAATATGTCGCCGTGTGGTGGCGGCTAAAAAAATCCACTACCCTATCTCATTCCGTTGGTATCGTAAAAGTCGACAGAGGGAATGCAAAAACCGGAAGATTGGCAGCAGCATCTTCCTGGAACAGCTGAAAAAATAAACTACGGTTGCCAACCCGCCTGCCAAGCGTAGCAACTATGACAAAATCCTCCTAAAATGAGAGCTACAAATCTTTGTGGCAATCTATGGGGGAGGTCTTTGTTCAGTAGTGGACTAGTGATAGGCGGAAATGAAATAATAATACGTCGATTTTTAAATTATAAAAAAATATAATATAAATTTAATAGAATCAGGCGTTACTTTGCGCAAATCCATTGTAATTAGTTAAGACATTTGATAAGATCCGCAAGCAAAATATAAAATGGTATATGTTTCCCAGTTTTGTAGAGCACCGAACCTTCCACAATTATCAAGTGTCTGTCGTAGAGTCAATAGCACTTGACAATGCATCGTTTTGAGATGAAACACGTGTCGTGGTCTCGACATCAGTTGTATATTGCCTAGTGGTTGAGTGTATCTGGTATTGGTTTCTGGTGGCGGTGTTAGTTTACTAAGGAATATATACACCATTTTATATTTTGCATGCGGATCTTAGCAAATTAATTTTCTTTCCCTATCATAAAAATAAATTAACGAAAGCTTTTAATTAATAGCTTACACTGTTTTCGAAACATTGTTTGCTAGTTTCAGACTTATATTAATGATAAATCTTTATCGGTAGCGACGGTAATATACACACGAGGATAGTGGCATACAATTAAAACTTACCCTATTAATAAATAGAGAATTAGGTCACCGCCTGCTCAAGATAAACTTTTAGCAGCTCTGAGGACTTGTTTGTTAAAGTATAATGCCGGTGACCAAAACTGTAATATGGTAGTTGAAAACATAATAAATTGAATTGAATGAACATATAATTATTTAATCAAATAACCGACATAAACGCAGAAGCTCCAAACATGATTATGAAAATTTGAGTTTCCTGATTTTGTCACAGATCCCATCATCAAAACTTAACCAAATTATATATGGTATCGCCCCTACAGAACCGTCGTTGTAATAAAAAATATGTTATGTAATTGTGCCCGAACATAAAAATACATAAAAAAAATATATAATCTAAAATAATGTTTTTACTAATGTTGTTTTTACTAAATTTGAATTCCGGCGGCAGCTTTTGGTTATGACCAAATCGTTTTATGCACGACGTAGCGCTTCAAGTTTCTGAAAAAACTTTTAACAGGTACGAGTATGATTTGTCTACCGTATCTCATTCAGTGCGAAAGTCAAAAAAGCGATTTGCGGAATGACCAGCGAAATCGCATATCCTCCAACACATGGTGGAATAACCATAAGATATGTATAAATTTTGTCAAAACACAACCAGAACTTTTTGAGATAGTGGAAATTGATTCGCGACGTTTAAAATATGCAAGGGTGCCATCCAGAAAATTTCTGTGTAACACCACACTATGTCCATCACCCTGAGATATAAGTTCTTAAGTCTCACATGCCCAGTGATTACGCTAGCTCACAGTGCCCTCACACAGAAACACAGTAACGTTTGCACACTACTGCTTCACGGCAGAATAACTGGCCCTGGGGTGGTACCTACCTAGACAGATTCCTGCATAGAAATCCTGCCACAGAACACGGTCCCAAACCACCTGCATCCATCGATTTCTCGCAAAGCCATGCAGGTCGGTACTCCATCTAGTGTTACGGTTATCGGTTCTACGAGCTATATGGCCGGCATTATATCAACGGGAAACTGGTATCGGTGTGATGGGAATATGATTCATGTGCAAATCAGTCTTACTCTGTTTTGACTGGCCGTGCGCCGGAGTGAGACAGAAAATGGATGTACGCACAGCTCTGTTTAAGTAATTTTACAATATCATATTTTTAAGAATAGTACTTTTAATCATTTGTAGTAAAATATTTTGTTTTCTGTCTTTTTTCCTTGCGGTTTATAATTTTTATTTATAAATATAATTTGTATTGGTTTCGTTATATATTTTTGTAAATAACATTGTTTATTATTGTGAATTAGGTATAAGGACAGATTGTGTGTGTTTGACGTCCGCACAGTCTTTAGTGAATACAGTTTCGAGTGGTAAGTGAATGTTATTTTAATTCATAATTTAACCAGTCTTGGGACTGTATTCTCCAGGGGTCATCACTGAAAAACACCGTTGCGCTTGTGAGCGCGACAATATGCTGAGTGATGACCCTTTTGGCATGACCCGCGACGTACCTACAATGGCCACACGTAGAAGCTTAGTAGGATCAACGTTTTCTTTGTGGTTAATTTAATGTTAGTTTTTGTTATGTGATTTTATTTTAATGCATGTTTTTTACTTCAGCTGTTTTTGCCAAATAAACTCTCTTTCTTCTTCTTCTACTGAGCAGTTGCAGAAGTACAAAGTACAAAGTAAATTGTTGTTCATTCGCGTTTATTTATTTGTATTTTAATCAATTTTCCAATTATATATAAGTTTCACATCGGTCACGTGTACTTAGCTGTACGTGCTCTTTTTTACGCGTTTGGCTATTATACCAACACTATACTGTGCTCCTTAAAGAGCATCCACTTATTAAATACATTTAAAAAAATTAAAATTATAGACTACGGCAAAGCTCTTGTTTTTTACATTTTGTAACTCGGTCTGACTAGAAAGGAACCATGAACTTTCTTTAAGGTTTTACTGTAGGTATTTCTTAGAATTACATGAAAAGTTGAACGGGATTTTTTATAAATACCTGAAGAACACATTACGAATGCAAATGGAGCTCTTAGAATTCACTACTCGAAGACTCGAAGTTATTGGAATTTTATTTTCACTTTTAAAAAGTGCATGTCTGAATTCTTACCAAAGTTGAAATTATTGTATATTCTAATCCTTACTCTGACTAGATCCGCTCTATTTGTAATAAATTCTGCATTTAACATTTATCCATCCTTTTCATTACTTTCACTGAATGAAACATGTTTGCGTTTACTTTGTTGAAAGCTATATATTTAGCAAACTTATACTAGAAGTATTGATTTAAATGCAATAAAAATATTTTTTTTGAATTCATGTTGCAAAAACAAGCATTTTGGGCAATCCTCAATTTAGGACCTCGCGAGTCGCTACGAGAACTATTGAAGGAGAGTAATACTCGTATTTTGACACTTCCGTCGTTGTTTACTTTTGAAAATATTCTACGTACGGATAAACATTAATTTATTTAACAAAATAATTATTTATTTATTTCTTTTTACTTTATTGATTGACACCTTAACCTATATATTATTCGACCTAATTCCTTATGACATTCTCTGCCAGTCGACCCTGGCTGATGGTGAGAAAAATATACGGCAGGTGTGAACAATTATGCAGAAAAAAACTTACTAAATGTTAATTGAAACACAAAAAAAATATATAAATAAATACATTATATTATATAAACTTAAAAAAAACATCATCATCATCATTAAAGCCTATCACTAGTCCACTACTGAACATAGGCCTCCGCCATAGGTTGCTACAAAAGTTTGTAGCTCCCATTTTGGGCGGATTTTGCCATAGTTGCCACGCTTGGCAGGCGGGTTAGCAACCGCAGTTTATTTCTTCAGATGTTGCAAGAAGAAGCTCCTGCCCATCTCCTGGTTTTCATTTTCCCTCTGTCGACTTTTACGACAACCACGGGATCAGCTATAGCGGTAGATCCTTAAGTTATACAAAATAACAACGAAATAAAACATGAAGAGCGGAAAAAAAACAGAATTCGTCAGCTCAAATTTTTCTAAGAAAATGCTCAATGTGAACAAGTCTTTTAAAAGAGTTCTTATTTGGTGCTTTGTGATATCGTCAAGGAGCGCAATCCAAAGTAGTATAGCTTGAACAGTAAATGAAGAACTAAAGTACTTCGCTGAGGAATACGTATCTCGAAACTGTTTTGAGAACGAGGTACCCGATCATGAGTAGAATAAATAAATTGTAAATTGTTTCGAAGATAAGATAGGACAGTCGAATCCTTTAGTATAGAATACAGTGTAAACCTTAAATTCTATCTATTGAATACCTAATACCTACTATAGGTTACTTACCTAGTACCCTCATCTATTGTTAAATGATCATCGCCGCCCATGACACTAGAGGAATTACGGGTTGCGTTGTCAACCTCCGAGAAAGGAGTTGGCTCTTTTTTTGAAGACCCCTTTACCGGTCCGGCAAAATCGCCAAATTCCACAAATTGGCCGTGCGTGGAAGAATAATTTGAGTTGAAAGCGATGATGACGATAAAAATTATTTTTCAACTGGTACAAAATTATTAATCAGTGAACCATGTTAAAATGCAAACGTCGGGGTCCTCATTTACATAACTCATTAGGGCTATACATTGTCGTAAAATATTCTCAAAGTTTAGTTGATATTTTCTCATCATCCCGATTTGTTTAGAAAAGCAATGTGAAAAATCTTTTCGTAGTTAGATTTGTTGTAAAAATGTTAGAAACTTTGTAACCAAAAAATTAAATAGAAATAAAATTTATTTTGCATTCATTTAAAATATATTTAGGATAAACGAAAAATGCTTATGGTTTAAAAAAATGGCCAATGGTTTATAAAATATTTATCTTCTAGTAAGTGTGGGGCTGGCTAAAGAGAATCCGAAATAGTCGAGAATCTATTAATTGGCAATGATTATTGGCAATGGTTAGTACTCGTTAAATAAACTCAGAATATTAAACAAACTTTTTTTTTGTAAAATTTGTGATATTCCATATATTACGTATACGTGAAGAGAGAATTTTTTAAAGTCCCTTCTATATGTACCCGCCCCTTATTCCAACCAACATCGCATCCGTCTACCTTTCATGTAGACATAGTACTGAAATCAGATGTAGCGACTTCGAAGCGCTTCTCTCTCGGAAGCTCGTGAAAGAACAATTATCTGATCACCGTCCTGTTTTACTCCTGCTAGGGCCTTTCGCACAAGCCACACTATCCGCTAAAACAGTAGTCGATTGGAATAATTATTTATATAATAACAACTTAAAGCAGCCCACTTCATCGCATCTCGATGCGATCCCATCCACAATAAATTCAGTCGGTGACACGAATTTTGCTGTTCATGCCCTCACTAGGCACATCCAAACTGTCAACGAGGGTTTCTCGAGGCAGGGTCGAGCGAAGGACGACCACCGCTCGACTCTCAAGGAAGAAACCTTCGGTTCAACGCCCCATCTCGTACGCCTCAACAAACCGCCTGCTTATCTAGATGAAGAAAAGGCAGACTGTCTAGCTGACATCCTGTAACATCAATGCCCCCCGAGGACCTTACTGGTCGACACTGCACATTTTGCAATGGTTGACAGCAAGGTCGATCGGATGGCTTCCAAACCGCTTCGTCTGCTGTCCGAGGAAATCTCCCGGTCCCGATGCCATTACTAATAAAGTAGTTAAGCTTCTGCCTGCTACCATCATTCATCTACTGGTACTCATTTATAACTCAGCTCTGACCAATGGAACATGAATACATGTTATATAAGCTCTATGAGTCAGATAGACACGTACTAATCATAGGAGATTTCATTTAAAGTCGAATCTTTCGCCTACCGCGTCCGATAGGGTGTGCTCCGAAGCACATCCTCGTCCGATTACACCCGCTTTAAAATAAAAATAGCATATAGTCCCTGCGTATCAAAATATTATTTTCGCATGCCTCCCCGCGTCATATTCATCAGATCAGTCATCAGTATCGGTTCATGCGCAATACCACAGGAGCACCGGGGTTCATGCGCAACGTAAACCTTAATATTGATTTTAAGCTTCCTACCATAGATACTTCGTCTCTGCCGTCACGCAACCCTCTGGTTGTAATTGCCGCCACATACAGCCTCGTCGCGTTACACCAATAATCGACTCATGAATAGAGACCGAGGCAGGCACCTCGAGGACGACGCGACCACTAGGGCCCAAGCACTGCACTCAATACTACAAAGCGACCGCCACCAACCACTCGATCAAACCGCGCCCGCCGTCGGCTTAGGGCGTAAAAAATAAAGTTGTTTACCATACCGCCGCATCTCAGGCCTATTTTCCGCTAATATCATAAATAGAAGCATCGCTGGAGTTTCTTGCGCCATTTCTTCTCCAGTGAAAATACATTCCGAATTGGTGGTAAATTTAGATAGTGCTGTAAATGTCCCCCCGAATGAAGTAACTTAGGCTTAATCGCCCTCAGCTCTCGACCATTTTTCAATCAAATAAACCCTCTGGCTTACAGTGACCACCCGTCATAAAAAAACTAACCCTTTTAAGCATCTTCGTGGAGGAGAGTGAGATTTGGCATAGTTAAAGTTAATATAGAGAAGGAACGGGGCGAACATTACCTCACTTTATTAAGCCAATACAAATTTTTGATTTCAGTAATTTGACTAAATAGAAAATTACAAGAAACAACTATCAAAGATTCTATTCACTTTCTTCACCATCAGCCTGAGAACTTTTACTCTCTGCTGGAAGTACTAAATTATCATCATTTCACAAATATGGGGGAGATGCCGTCATCGCAACGCTTCGCAGGCGGATTGGCGATTGGAATATCAGACACTTGATGACACCTTCATGCTACAATCCCGTCACCGGTCTAAATCACTAAAGAAAACAAAAAAGTTGAATAAGGTGGTACTTCAACTTTTCTGGAACTTATCTACTACTCTATGTGTATTGTACTCTGGGCACGATATTACGCACGATCACATTGATCATGCAGGATTCCTATGCAGAAATCTGTCTAGACAAAGGGCAGGGTCACAAGAAGTAATGTGTAAGCATTACTGCGTTACGGTTTGACGGGCACTGAAAGCTAGTCTAATTACTCTGCATATGAGACTAAACGACAGATGTCTCCGGGGGGCGGGTGCAGTGTAATGCCACACAGAAATGTTCTGAGTGACACAGCCTTTGTTATAGGCAGACGTTGCACTTACCATCAGGTGAACTTATTGCTCGTCTCGTCACTTTCTCTTAAAAAAACGTAATGCTTCTGAACACGTAAAACTAAAGTTCGCTAGATCTATTTTATTTGTGGTAACGTAGCTTAACAGCTCAACAGAATTTTATGACAAAATATTTTTTTAATTCTGATTAAAACACTAATACTAATTTAGTGAGTCGAGTAAAAGTAAAAAAACATGATCATAAAAAATTGTTAACTAATACATTTAAAAATAATAAGTTTTACATCACTTAAGCGTCAGAATAACTCTTACAGAACTCCTACCGTTAAGGCAACCGCTACAAGAAAACTCCATTAGAAATTTGAAACGTTTCATGTGGTTTTGATGTTTTTGTTGATTTAGATATTAAGGACTCAAATCCTTAATCTCCGGAAATGTACTCTCCCCTTATATTATTGTTAGAATTTCTGTTGAATTTCATAATATAATATTATTTGACGTTATAACAAAATTGTTTTATGGCTACAGAAATTAATAAGTGAAAGTGAAAAATCGAAACTATAATTCGATACCATAATTGTGTGTTTTTCATAATTGTAAATAACTACAAGCTTATAAATTAAATTTAAACCGTTGCTTGTTTTATGATAAACAATCCTTTGAATTGTTCGTACCTGGAACAATATAGTATAATTTGTTTTCTATTATTAATTTACTAAATTAGTAATTATTATTTTATGGATACATATTTTATGGAACATATATATGGATTTTAATTACAACATATTTTATAGGAATTCTAATTATGTCGGTGGCTTTATGTAATTCTGACCTGTGACTCACTGAGCAATGCTTTGTGATTGGTTGGTAGTTTTCGCGCCAAAAAGCGATGGCAATAAAAAAAGGAAATATAACAAATAAAAGGATTCCTGCATGCGGCGTTTTGTGCCCCGTGAAGTTTTTACAAAACGTGTAAAACCATTTCCTTGACCTGAAACTTAGGTGTAACCAATGCAATAGATTTTAGCCTAGAACCAGCCTTTTAGATTTTTCCTAAATCTATAGCGTCGTCGAACCCGCGGAGCGTCTTACCCTTAGTAAGATTTTCTTCTGTATCGTGTGTGCGTATTACATATGACATGCGCAACACCACATATTAGTGAAATTTCGTGGTAGACGTCAACGGTTTTTTTTATTGGATAAAGTGATGAAACGTGCAAAACGTTCACCTGATGGTAAGTGCAATATCTGCCCACAACAAATGCTGTGTCACGCAGAACATATCTGTGTGCCACCACACTGCACCCGTCACCCTGAGACATCAGTTCTTAAGTCTCATATGCCCAGTGATTACGCTAGCTCACAGTGCCCTTCAAACCGAAACACAGTAATGTTTGCACAGTACTGCTTCACGGCAGAATAACTGGCCCCGGGGTGGTACCTACCTAGACGGATTGCGGCATAGGAATCCTACCACCAGTTAATGACGGTGGATGCGTGTGGCGACTGTCCTTCGCGGCAACGCTACCGCTACTGGGGGGTCTTCTTAAGTTTTCTTAAGATAATGATGATAACGATTATAAGCAACAAGCTGAAACCGTGAACTTATAAAAACACCACGGGAACTCTTTGATTTTCTGGAATAAAATTTCCTGTCTCCTGGATTCAAGATATCTCTTTGCCGAATTTCATCAAGATCGGTTCAACGGATGAGCCGTAGAAAGTTAACAAACAAACAGAGGGACATAGAGAGTTCCTTTCTCGTTTATAATATTAAGAATGGATAGTATAGTATTAATAGTGACGTTATTTAGTTATGTATCTTTTTCTTAGTCAGCCTGTTAATAGTCTGCTGCTCGAAAAAGGTCTCTCCCAACTCTCCCAATGAACGGAGTATTTGCAATATTCACCACACTCGACGGGAGGATTGGCGATCGCAGTACCAGACGCCTCACACCTTTGTCTCTGCTGCCTGTCACTGGTCAGTGTATCGGTCTGGTATTATTCGAGATGGTTATTCGGCCATCTGAAAAAAAAAGAAAGAAGATAATTCCACAGTAACTTAAGACAGCAGTAGCTAAAGTAACGCAAGTAATAATGTTCATTCTACTATCAGTTTGAAAAGTTTTGTTTTTTTTTTGTTTGACGGGCAAAAGTTTTTTATAAAAAGTATAATTTGTATTTCATATAAAAATCGGAAAGTAAACGTTTCAAATACTTTTTAACCATGAAAAGATTCTATTAAACTACTTATAATTTTATCAATTCTGACAAAACTTTATTGTTACTCAAATAATACTGTCGTAAAATGGATAAGTTTCTTAACATTCCTTGTTATATTAACTTTGACATTCGATTTTGACTATGATAATACAGTTTTTTTTATATCAGATTTACGCAACACTGAATTCTTTTGGAACTTCTTATTTGACGACTGTGTGACCTAGTGGTCAAAGTACATGATTTCTACGTAGCGGGACCTGGGTTCGAATTCCGACTTGAACCAACATTTGTGAAACGGAAGAAATCACAGCGCGTAGCAATGTTTTTCTAAAAGATAACTCGTGTTATTAAAAAAAAATACTACTTTAATATCTACAAATATTGTTCATATTTGTAGAGATATTATAGTAGTATTTTTTTAAGGTAAGGTAAGGTAAGGATTCGTTAGTAAGAAAACTTCATATCTCAAATAACATCTGAGATATACATTTTCAGCATCAAAGAACAATACTTAAAATATACTCAAGTGTTGTTTATGACAGGAGCGTCAAATTTATTTAGGAATAGACAATACCTACGTCATATCTTGCAACAACAAAACAAACAATGGGTGCAACATTAAAGCGACGCCGCCACGTCGCTGACAATGCGCGGGAATGTTAATTGCTGTCGTTTGTCGCGAGACACTGATAAATGTTGACGCTTGTCTGCCACCGATTTCACAGTGCCACGCACTTGCGTTTCTACACGCTGCGTTTTTGAGCATTTGTGTAAATATTTAAATAATTAATATATACTATTTAAGTATTTTATATATTTACAATTTACGATTGCATATATTTACGCGAACACTACACATTTAAATGAAACTAATTTTACGGATTTTAAACGCGATAAAATCCGTAAAATTAACTGTCATTTAAATATTTTACCTACCCTCACATTTACTGTTGTTAGGAGTTCCATGCACAAATCCGTCTAGGTAGGTGCCACCGCAGGGCCAGTTATTCTGTGTTTCGGTCTGAAGGACACTGAGAGCTACTATAGTTGGGCATATGTGACTTAAGAACTGATGCGTCAAGGTGACAAGCACAGTGTGGTACAGTGCGGTAGCTAGACATAAATGGTCTGAGTGACTCAGCATCTGTTATGAGCAGACGTTGCAATCAGGTGAACGTTTGGCTCGTCTCGTAATTTTAAAAAACTAAGCTGAGAACAAAGCTCTTATTTCCGAAAGGGTAAAACCGGGTAAAGGTCTGTAACGGTGCTCCGGTACTACTTGGCAAACTTCACATATCGTCGTAATATGTTTTTATTTCTCAGAAATGTAGGTATCTCACAATGTTTTCCGTCACCACCGAGCACGTGATATTTCAGCACTGAACATTGAAAATGGGCAGCAGCATCTTCCTGGAACATCAGAATAAATAAACGGCGGTTCCCAACCCGCTTGCCTATTGCAATATCTCCCCTAAAATAGGAGCTACAAACTTTTGTGGCAATCTATGAGGGAGGTCTATGTTTAGCAGTGGAGTACTGATAGGCTGAAATGATGATGATGATGGCACCGGAGATCGTACTCAGATCACTTAGAATTCTATGCAATTTAAAGCAAGCATCCAGCCCCTCAGCTGCCACGGCTGCAAGTACATGTAAATGAGCTTGTCTCAAATATCAACCTCACTTGCACGTGTACATTTCTGACTGGCTAACAAGGCCCTGTCGACCAATGAGTGGAGAAAAGTTGAATCAGATTTGCTGAACTAAAATTCGTTGTAAAAGTTCCGTGACGTGTCATTAACGTAACGAAAACCAGAACATAAGCAAAAGCACCCTTCTAAAATATGATTATACTGAATTTGCCTACCCGAAACCCATGCGAGGTGACTAATGCAATATATGCGCAGGAAGCTAATGCTCAGGGGCGGATGGTAATGGGCAGAACAGAAAGGCTGTTTCTTTTAATGTACTTGGCGCAAACTATTTCATTCCATGACCATAAAAGCGTAAAAATAATATCGATGCTGCGAATTATTTCTTCAGTCTCACAAAAAAAGCAATACTCGTAGGTTGAAATTGAGAGGATCAAAATATATACATCTGGAATAAGAATCTCATTCAGTCACCTTTTAACGACAAATGTTGTGTAAGTATTTTTTTGTTGAAGTAATAACCATATAACTTAAAAATTATTAAGGCTGTATTGTTTTGAAAGCAACTACAGTAAACACATAAATTATACATTTAGCATGTACGAGTATGTAGCTCTTAAAAAGTGGGAGTTAACCTCAGCAGCAAACTAGTAGAATGCGACGTTTTAAACTTTAGTGCGAAAAGATTTTCCAAGTTCCTCTTGAAAATTTAATCTCAAGAGTGCAGCAAAATTCGCCACAGCCAATTCACAGGAAAACCTAATTTAATCAAAGCACTTGATATTATTAAATAAAGAATAGGAATTCCCTTAGACTTAAATTACAACTTTTGCGACTTTTGTTGTAAGTTGAATTGTATGTCGTACTATGTTCAACGGTGAACTTTGTAATGGATCAGAATTTATGATGATTATGATAATTGATGATTTCATCATAAATTATCATCATGATCATCATTCTGGTCAAAGTTTAAAAGTTAAGAGGAGTGCATTAAAAACAATTTGAAAATAACGTTCGTTATACGGATTAGACTACAACGAAACTTTTTTTTATTGGAGAAAGTGACGAAATAAGCAAAATTTCACCTGGTGGTAAGTGCAACGTCTACACATAACAAATGCTGTGTCACCCAGAACAATTCTGTGTGACACCACACTGCGCCCGTCACCTTGAGACATCAGTTCTTAAGTCTCATATGCCCAGTGATTACACTAGCTCTTAGTGCCCTTCAACTAGAAACACAGTAAAGTTTGCATTTAACACTACTGCTTCACGGCACAATAACTGGCCCTGGGATGGTCATTTTCCACGGTAGATCAAAACGAACTTTTCGATACTGTTTTCTGTCTAGATTGTAGACTAGGTTGTAATATCTTTTCCAGTCAACAAAGATGTGGGTATGGGCAAAGATATGATTGAATAAGACCTGAAATTACCAGCTGTTTGTATATTTTTAACCGTACTTCAAAAAAGGTGGAGATTCTATGTTCGTCTTTTTTATGTATGTTTACCAATACTGTCAATTAGTGGATTGATTTTAAAAAAATATTTTGTGATTGATAAGAGTATACTCTTGAGGATGACTCTCCATTTCCACCAATTCAGGATCTGATGATGGTACCTCAGTGAAATCGAGAGAAATCCTCAAAAGTTATAGGCACATACAGTGTGTTCGTTAAGTTTTCATAACTTATTTAGGTGTTTGCTTCTGGGAGTCATCATTTCATGCAGCTGAGCTAATGATAAAAGCCATAGCACTCCTTAACGATTAGGAGATAGAGGATAATACTGCCATTTGTCGACAGAAACTACTTAGTTGAGTCTTGGGCAGACATAGCGACATCAAAATATTTCTCACTATAGACTTACGCCTTTTTCGCATAGGGGTAGGCAGAGACCATTCTTATCATCATGTATGTTCATATATCTTCATTAACATCTGTAATATTTGCTCCAATCCTGACACACATCTTTAGCTTCTAATTTATTAGTCTTCATACAAGCTCGTCGGTTGTACCTTTGACGTAAACTTTTCTTAAACCGACTTCTATTTGTACGTAATACGTTCGCTTACGACGACCCTTACCGGCCTGCCCGTTCCCACTCGCCTAGTAAATCTGTTTCGTCAATCTTCTTTCATCCATCCTCTCTACGTGTCCAAACCATCTAAGCATCCCTTTCTCTATCTTTGTCACTACATTTTCTTCCACACCGCAACGTTCTCTTATCACGCTGTTCCTTACTTTGTCCATCAAAGCCACTCCAGCTATACTTCTCAAACTTTTCATTTCCACAACATTAAGCTTATTTTCATGCTTCTTCTGCGAGACCTAACATTCACTGCCGTGCATAAGTATGGGGACCAGTACTCCTATATGTACAGTCAGCCGTGCCTTTTCAGATAATTTCTGGCTACACATAAATTATGCAGGGCTCCATATACTTAATTTACTGCCAACGCTCTTCTCTCCATATCACTTTCGTAATTTCCGTTTCTCGTAAATTTTGAACCCAAGTATACAAACTCTTTTACTTGTTCCACTCTTTCTCCTTAAATCAGAACTCTGCAATCCGTCATGCTTTCTTCTCTTTCAAAAACCATTACTTTTTATTTAAATTTTAAATTATTTTTACACAACATCTCAATATTACTGGTAGGAGAAGAGCTCCACAGATCAGTGCCCTCGCATCTGGCGGGTAGTTACAATTTTTTTGAAACCTAATGCTTTATATATAACCAGTGTAGTTTAAAAGGAAAGAAACAAAAATGACTTTCATTGAGTATTATGTAAATAACCTATATTGTGTAGTATTGTACCTAAATCATATCCTTCCTTATGGCAAATTGCGCTAGTGGGTCCGATTCCAAAAAAAAATATAATCACTGACTTTAAGGCCAATAAGCAGATTGCCTTGCATATCGAAAGTGCTGGAGAAATTGTCAGTAGTCAGCTAACGCATTACTTAGTTGCGAAAATTGTCCTGCCTTACGGACAATCCTGATTCAGAAAACAGCACAGCACAACTACAGTTATAACATTAAGCAGATGTAGTGGACAATATTTTAAACGCTCAAGACTCCGACAAGGTTACAATTCTATATATTCTGAATTACTCCCGTGTATTTGATGCCATAAACAGACCGCGTGATGTACCGAATTAGGGATGTATTAGAGTTAGAGGTAAATTAAGCTATGGAATCCTTAATGTTAGCTAAATTTAATTATAGTGATTCTGTGTTGGGACCTAGAATTCTTGCGCATTCTCGTAAACTCGTGTTCAAAATGCGTGTGCCCGCTTTTAGTTACTGCACTTCGCTACATTACTGTTTGGCACAGTTAAATTCAATACACCTTCTTTTCTCATTCATAAATTGCAATGTGAATGCGAGACAATGCTTCTGCAACAAGAGCTTCAGCATACATGTTGCTGATGCTTCTTTATCATTTATTTATTTAAACTTTATTTGCACACACAATAAATAGACGAAAAAAAAGGCGGACTTAATGCTACAAGGCATTCTCTACCAGTCTACCGTCGGGTCAAGCAGAGAAGATGTAGTGGGTGCCAAGATCAAACAAAAAAAATAACCACAATAATCTACACTAAAACATAAAGAAATAAACTATTCTGTAATATTTAATGATATAAAAAAATATATAATATTTACATTACATACACATATATATATATATATATATATATACAGCGCAATAAACGCATATATACATACATACATGCGTACATACAAATATACACACATACATTTACTTAAAATATGAGTAGTTTCCGAATTCAAGAAAGAAAGCAAATACGTTTAGTAAAGAAAAGAAGTAGAAATTTATAACAAACATTAGAAAGAAGATAAACCTACTACGACAATGCAAGATAGTGGGTCCAGAGCAAGCGCTTAAAGTAGGCCTTGCTGGTGCTTATCGGAACGCTATTTGGCAATTCGTTCGGTTGTGTCGAGTGGGACAGCCTTTGGGGTAAAAGAATTATACAAGACACCGGTATGACAAAAAGGGACAAAAAGTATAGAGTTATCCGCAGAACGGAGGCAACGCTCATGGGAATCACCCCGATACTGAGATTTGCATTTCAAATATTCAGGGACAAACGGATCGTGTAAGAAAGAGAATAACATACTCGTACCAAGTGTTCTAAAAGACTTACTGTAGCGGAGAGGTAAAGCTGAGAACGAAAAGAGGAAATATATTCATATTTACGTAAACCAAAAATTAAACGTATACAATTATTAAGAAGACGATCCAGTTTGTTTAGAAGTTCTTGAGAAGCATAAGTGTAACAGACGTCTGCGTAATCAACTAAATGCAATACTAATGTTTGTATTAACATTGCCTCGCGCGCGATCTGTAAGCAATTTTTAAGGCGATACAAATAACGCAGTGTTTGTTACTCATGCGGGCGCCAACTGAGTGTGCTGTCAATTATTAGCCCAAGATCTTTGACTTTAGTACAGTAAGGAACAGTAATATTATTAAAAGTTATAGGAGGCAGCGAATTCCTACCCAGCTTCGACAAGCGACGATTACTGCCAACTATAATGGCTTGACACTGATGGATTTACCATAATACCTACCGGTTCGACCAGTCAGATATTTGGTTCAGATCACAATTGTGCTCACTATTCTGTGAAGTAATCACAGAATAGTGAGAGGTCAGCCTGGGCATACATCTATAAATCATCAGCATACAGATTATCATCTGTATGCTGATGATTTATATTTATATTCTCCCATTCTCCCAACCGCAGAAACAACGTCATCGGCAGCCATCGCAGTCATAGCACCAGAGACTGCTGTCGGCACAACGTTCGACTTCCAGTCTCAGCGGGAGAGCTATGTAGCTAAATCGAGCTACATGAGAAGCTCAAGACATATGTCATACGTCAAACATTACGATATTAAAGTTTCTGAGATGCGAACTATATACGAGTATACAACATCTAAAGACTACCCGTACGAGTAGACATCCTCCAAACCACCTGAACTAGCTACCCCCTTTTGCTTGGTAATTTGAACCATGTAAAACACTTGTGTCGTTATTAAAATGCGTAAAATGGTTAGTAGATCTAGTCGGCTCGGCAGCTTCTGTGGCGATTAGGTAGTTCGTCAGTTACTTCGACAAATTCGGTAATGATAAAATGAGATCAAACATCTTTACAAAACAAAACTATTGGACATTACCCAAACTTGAGCGATTTTTAATCTATCGATATCAACCACAAATTCCCTGTAACGTAGTACATCTTCACGGGTCGGCCCATCACTTAAACTTGTGAAATAATATATTAAAAAAAAACTAAAGCGACTTTAAAAATACACAAAAATGTCATCAGTTAATTGAAAATGTAAAAAATAAATATTTATTATACAACAATTTAATACTTGTTGTTCCGTTTAATGTAATCAAGCAATAATTGTTTAATAAGTAATTGTTAATCGTTTTATAGTTTTGATATCGGTGCTTAAGTAAAGTAAAATAAATAAATTACTGTAAAACAATATATATATATATATATATATATATATATATATATATATATATATATATATATATATATATATATATATATATATATATATATATATATATATATAAATTGGTTTTCATGTCTTGTATTCACTTTAAAACTATATCCTTATCTGTTTCAGATTGTATCGATCAATAGTTCTCATTCTCACCGGTAGATCAAAACGACATTTTGGATCCTGTTTTCTGTCTACATTGTAGACTAGTTTGTAATATATTTTCCAGTTAACAAAGGTATATGTATGTATGGGTGTGATTGAATAAGACCATAAATTTTATTTTTATTTCATTTTACAATTTGAAAGAGACGGAGAACTTGAACCTCCGTATCTATAAGCATACCCGCTTAGATATTATATAAGTATCTAAGCAGGTACGGTTATAGATACGGAGGCTACTTATTGTTCCCACATATTTGTAGCTTAATGAATTGTTGTTGCAAAAGTGTTTACAGTATCAGTGCCGCTAGAGTTATTTACATTATTAGTTGCTGTTTATAAAACTTAGATGTAAAAAAAAATCGTATATACCTGCTGCTATCTAGAAATAGATTTACCTCACGATTATCATAGTGTTCGTTGATTAAATTGCTGGCTCGGATAAGATACGCATTTTGCCTGTACCGTGTACGTGACCACGGAATCGATAGGATCGCCTTGTGGCGAGGGTACCTTTGGGGTATTTTAACCATAAGTTTGGAGAGCAGCTGAGGACAGTCAACAGTATCTTGTGCAAATTTGGATATGAAAATTGCATCAGATGTATCTCTGCGCAGATGCAGTGGCAGAAGGTGAAGACGAGAAAACATAGAGTTGTAGTCCTCGTTACGTAGTTTAGATAAATGAATAGCTTAAAGTCTAAGCGTAAATAATTAATAGCTATTTGTATATTTTAATTTATTTAATGTGTAGATGTGATGCAAGCATTACAATATTTTAATGTTGCATAGCACTGGCATAAAAATAAGGCGGAAAATAAATATTATAATTTTGGCATGTAATGTAAAAAAAAATATGAAACTACATAGTACATGCGTATATTGAAAGCTTGAGTAATGATATGCAAACGTGTTATTACAAATTAACTTTAAAGTCAAGAAGTTCAGCACTTTTGGCTACAAATGCACAGTTGGTATTCAAACAAGGCACGGTGAAGTTGGATAGCGAAGCGTTCCTAACCGCCCCACCTATGCACGGAGCGAACTAAAGTGCCTCCCATAAATTTTGCTGTTGTAAGTTTAAGCGGAGCTCAAAGATGTATATCTTAGCTAGAACTGTAATTTGTGAATAACACTTATATTATGTTATATGCTTGATATTAACACGTCCATGAGTGAATGAAGAAACAACTTTTCATATAAATTTAACTATACTACGTAACGATACTATACAATAATAGGCAACTTCTTACAGTATACCTGAATCCGTGTGAGTAACGAACTTTTTATGGTTAATTGTGGTGGTAAGGCTGCAAGGGTAGTGCTGAACCGACAGGGGCTCACCAGAATGTTCTATGGCGTAGGCGGCGGTAATAGTAGAGAACGCGTAGGAAGTTGTACGCCTTCTGGAAATATGAACAGAGTTTCAAAAACTGTTGTAGAAATTATCTTTTCAGTCTCACAGATTAAAAAGTTAATCTTAATTAAAAACCTAATCAAAGTTAGCCTTTAGTATTCGGTAAAAACACTTAGTTATTCCACTGTCTCCCACTATGTTCTACTATATGATCCTGATCCATTGCATTGGCAAAGTTCTGAAACAGCTAGGACTTGAATTGGCTACTCTGATCTGTTATAATTTTCTTAGGGCATAACAAATAATCCGGTTTCAAGTCGGTATCACCTGTAAAATATTATAATGTGTCAATCAGCTTGATAAAAATGCTGTATGGATTTTACCCGCACAGTCTGGCAAAGTACATTGCCAGAATGCAAGAGAAACATTCTCACGTAAAGTTTCCTAAGCGAAGGCCATATAATTATTTGAACCTTAAGTGCTTAAATTTTATATATGTAAATATTAATTTTAAAAAATCATAAAAAAAACTTAATGTTTGTATGTCATCATCATCATCATTTCAGCCAATCACTAGTCCACTGCTGAACATAGGCCTCCCCCATAGATTGCCACAAAAGCTGTAGCTCTCATTTTGGAGGGATTTTGCCATAGTTGCCACGCTTGGCAGGCCGGTTGGCAACCGCAGTTTATTTATTCGAATTCTTCAGGAGATGCTGCTGCCCATCTTCACATTTATATTTTCCTTCTGTCGACTTTTACGATACCCACGGGATGAGATGGGGTGGTAGATTCTCTTAAGCCGCAACCACACGGCTATGTAAATAAACGTAATTATCATAAAATTATCAATTTTCAAGATGCATGAATCATCACCAACTGGTTGGAGCACCTCCAGGGTTTTTCTTTAGGTTTTCCTTTCTCGCATCAGTTTTCGCCATCATTAAAAATTAACTATGTTTTAACAGAAGCCGGAAAGCACAAGTTGGTTCTCTTGTTACATTTTACACGATAACTGCTTCCTATATCGTAACGTTCATATCAATCATGTACTCGTTGCTAGGGAGGTGACAGACCTAAAAGCAGCCCCTGTTTGCTTGCTGGCGCGTAGGTATTACGCAGACAAGCGGAAGCAACCATGCAACAGGTGGACAGTGTGTGCATCGTGCTGGAGCGTGTGACATTGAGCGTGCAACATATTTATTTTTTTATTATTAAATAAAATTATTAATTATAAAAATTAAACTGTGCTTTGTTTAAATATTTTTTTTTTAATTATATGCACTGAAATTGTACATATACATACATACATACATAAGATCACGACTGTATATAGTCAGAAACTGGGCACTATCTGCAGAATCAGATGACTGCCGCAATCCACATTTCACCAAAACAATATAATGCACTTGGTGTGATAGGTGGTGAGCCCATCGCCACCATGCGCTGTTGGGAGCACAGTGCAGTTTAATTCCTTACTCGCCTTTTACGAGATCCATTGGATGAGATGGAGTGGTAGTATTCTTTTAACGAGCCGCCACCACACGGCTATGCACTTATGGCGGACCCTAATGCCTAAAATAATTCTCTCCCAGTCAACCATAAGGCTTAGTCTACTAATGATAAACATATGACAGGCGGTGCAACAAATGTTAAAAAAAAACATTCTATTTTTAAACACAACAATATTAAAATCAGGAAGTTCTCTGTAATGTCCAACGGATCTTATTTGACTTTTACTTGTTTTTACCTGCCCTTATTTAATGTGCTTATGTGATAATATCAAGCGAAACTTTTGATACAGTTTAGGAGACATAGTGGCCGTGGTAGCTCAGGAGCTAGGCGCTCACTTTAAATTTCATAGTACGCGAGTGACCTGGGTTCGATTCCCGGTGCCGGCAACACTAAAATTGTTAATTGCAATTTTAAGTGCTGATTTACCACGTGCTCGGCGGTGAATGAAAACATCGTGAGAAAACCTGCATGTCTGAGGAATAAAAAATATTTCGAAGACATGTGAAGTCCGCCAACCCGCATTGGTGCAGCGTGGCGGATTCTTCCTAGCTCCAAAACCCTCTCAGAAATGAGAGGAGGCCTGTGCTCAGTAGTGGGACATTTATAGGCTGAAACTTTACTTTTTTTTTACTTTAGGAGACATAAAATAATAAATCCTCCCAGTCACAAAATTATATGTTGGGTAACAGGCTTTAGCCGGCTCTTGAACTAGCTGAGTGACTTTGTCGTCAATTACGAAATATGCACTGTGTGCTGTGGCGGTAGACCGTGTGATGGAAGCTGTTAGCATCGATATGTGGACTACATGAGCCATTGTGTGGTATGGCATTTGATAACAATTACTATGTATGGTTAACTTACCAGTTACCAGTTGTACCTTGGCCGAATTAGGATATATGTAATATAAGTATTCCATTTTATGTTAGACGGTGATTTTGACAGTGTAATCAGTCGGTATGTGATCATATCGTAACTACTTACTGTAGTGTATGCGTACATTTAAAAAAACAATCTCTCCCTTTTAATATTACACTGCCCTGAATTTAGAAATCCTAATTAGATTCAGAAAAGGAAAGCAAATTATGCTCCTGATTACTCTTTACTAAATTAAGTTACTAAATCAGTTTGCAGATAAATGCGTCGAATCGGACGTGTCTAGTGCGAGAATGGCTCCAATACTGTTCAGACACCAAAAATTGGTCTTTCCGTACCTTTGGCTATTGGGTCAAGTAAAATAAAAATAAAAACATGGGTGAAAGAATATTGGTTTCTACGCGAATAGCCAGCAAATTTACACATTATAAGTGCTTCAGACTCAGCAAACTTTCAAAAGCATCTACGAATGGATTCAAAATAATTTGATATATTATTAAATATTGTAATACGGTATATTTATAAAAATGCTATTCTACTAGATATTTTTAGTGCAAAATAAAGATTAGTCTTAACATTGCAATTTCTTGCAACAAGGAGATCATATCAACACTTAAAATTTACACGTTTAGTATCCCGATCTCAGATTAATTCTGAAACATGTTAGGCTCTTTATGCATGTCTGGAACATTATAATATTACACACATTATATATTTTTGTCATTCTTGTTCCATACATACATACATAAGATCACGACTGTATCCCATAAGGGGTAGACAGAGACTGGGCACTCACTGCAAAAACAGATGACTGCCACAATCCACGTTTCACCCAAACAATATAATGCACTTGGTGTGATAGGCGGTGAGCCCATCGCCACCATGCGCTGTTGGGTGCACAGTGCAGTTTAATTCCTTACTCGCCTTTTACGAGATCCATTGGATGAGATGGAGTGGTAGTATTCTTTTAACGAGCCGCCACCACACGGCTTCCAAATATAGGGCATATTTAAAGTTCTATAATATTTAATTACTATTTCTTTTCCCTACGCCATCACTCACTCGTTCTTAAACGGGAGTTAAAAATTAAAAAAAAAACAAAACGGCGTATGGGTGTTTTTATTTTAATTTTTAACGCAGGCGCTCGGCGACTGAAGAGATCAGGTGCCTAAATGCTATAACACCTTCCTAAATAGTATCCTAATTAGGATGCTGAATGTGAAAGTAAAAACGTAAGTTAAGTTGGTTACTTCTTAGAGAGCGCGCGGAGAGCAAATTTTCTCGCCCTCGCACTCACTTACGGTGAATCGGAGCCGCTTGCTCTTGAAACTCCACTGTTGGAGATAAGGTATATAGATATATGGTAAAGCCGAGATATATGGCTTCACCATATACCTTTAAAGTTATATTGCAATATTGCATAATGTTTAACTCACTGTGATTATTTATAGAGTATTGATAGAATAAGTTTTTTTCAAAAATAAGAAAGTGCTCTGTATATAAATTCGCCTTCTAGTATCTTTAGATCTTTTGTAAAACTTTTCCCCACAGTCTTATATTTCTCTATACAATAGCGTCGCAGTGTCTAATAAAGTGGTCACAGTCGAAGTAAGATTAACAGCGTATGTTTATTATTGTTAGTGATGGGTTTACTTCACCGGGGAGCTTTATTTACACACAGAATGACAGAAATATGCAGATTTTACGTGTTATTGGAAAAAGTGTTTTTTACCTAGGGAATAATGATTCATTCGCTGAAATCTCCTAATTCTCACTACGATTTTGTTGTCATGCACTAAAGAGTTTATTTTTATAGTAGAATTCTGAAAAATCATCATCATCATTTTTTCCTATCACTAGTCCACTGTTGAACAAAGGCTTCCACTTAGATTGCCACAAAAGCGCACAAAACACGCTTGGAATTTGGTAAAATAATCCAATGATAAGAATTCCAAACAGTTAAACAGTTTATACTTTGTTCAGAGACTTCCTTGTAATCGTCACACGTAAGTCGAATTAGAGAAATCAAACACCTAGAATTACAGACGGTGATACCTGTGGCCGGTAAAGGCACTTAGGTCAGGTATCAGATGATTATGAAATAATATGTCTATATTTATAATAGTATTTGTGAAATCACGAGACTTTTTGAATTTTTTTTTAATTGATCTTGTGATAATTTTTGAACTTAATTGGGTGACAGATCCTCAACGGTGTCATATTATTTTGATTATATTTCGCTACGAGCGATATATTAATTAAACATGAGAAACAATGTCAATGTTCCAGAATTAAAACACTATTCCTTGATTTCATTTTTCAGAATGATAATTTTTAAATAAGAATCAAACTTTATTAGAATACATCTATAATTCAATAGAAGAGTTACTAAAATAATCATTCATTGAAGTCTCCTAGTGATAGCGTGGCTTAATGACTTTACTCAGTAACGTCGCTGTGCAATGCAGCTACGGTACGAAGTGTTGTTGTTGTTTGTTTGTTTCTTATGGCAGATTTAGGTCTTGGTGAAACCTACCAATAATTACTAGAAGCTTTGTAAAAAAAACTTCTTGCACTGAGCTATGCAGTCCCAGTGAATTTATGATAATTGTAGTTATTACCGCGTGGCCAGAGTACATGACTACGTCGCTTGTTCTGGGTTCTAATCCCCAGCCGGTGCTAACATTTGTGCAAAAACACTAATTATTGATTTTCGGGTCTAGCTGTGTTGTCCGTGTGAAATTTGTCTATGAAATGCACCCACGACGAAGAAGATATCCTACTGTAAGGCATTCTTTTAAAAAAAAAAACAAATTAAAAAATTATAAAAACATTTTATGGTAATGTTTTATACGGAATATGACAAACTGCTTGTTTACTTCGAATATTGTTCGGTTTATACCGCAGTCTTGTAGTCACCTCCTGCCAGATAAGCAACCGCATTTTATTTATTTAAATGTTTCAGGAAGATGCTGCTGCCCATCTAATCATAAGCGGCAGCCTAATGGTTTAGGGTACGGGCTGCGAAACATGACGTCGCAGGATCGAGCCCGCCATTCGACTATTGTCGTGAACCAACTCCTAGCACAAGCTTTTACGCTTAGTTGGTGTGGTTAACAGGAATATAAGTAATGTTAATATAGCATTGGTAGTTTTCCTTTTAATAAAAAAAAAACTAATGGTGCTGCTCCCCGTCTACTGGTCTCGTCCCTGTCTCCAATTGGCCTGTGCTGTGTGTGTGCAGTGGGATATTTACTGCTACTTTTACACTAGCTCTCAGTGCGGTTTAGACAGAAACATAATAATGATTGCACACTACGGCTTTACTGCAGAAGAACTGGCTCTGCGGTAGTACCTACGAGTACCTTAACCGATTTCTGCATATAAATCGTATCAACAGTTCAAAGCGTAGTCTACATAAATTTCTGTGCCAGGTCGAGTTGAGGTCCAATATTTTTGGTTTTAAATATTTTAACAGATTAATCATCACAAGCTTATTTAGCCTCTATATTAGCTACTAACTTATTGCACAGGAATATGCAAGAAATTTCCCTGTCAGGCCAATAAGCAGGCCTGAATGAAGTGTCATACAACAGTCAGGCAGAATAGGAATGGATTGTTTAGTAAAACAAATAAGTAAATATTTCTTAATTATAAAATTGTAATTGGCCGAATATTAAGAAAAATGTATAGGGTTCAAAACAATTATCTTAAGGACGGGGTAAGGTATAATTTTTTTTCATATTTTTTACCTGAATGCATAATAACTCAAGAATTTTGTGTCAAAATGTCAAGTCGATAGGAGCAGAATTGAGGACGTTATGAGTATTTAAGCGCCCGTGGCTTGACATTTTTAAAGACCGTGTAACTCTCTCTCTCTCTCAAATATCTCAAAAGGTACTATTATTATACAGAATATATATAGAATATTATTTTACAGAAAAGAAGTTAGCTGATTTTTTTTAACGAAAATCTTTTTTTTTTTGCTTTCATGTGCTACGAAAAATTTAAAAATGCAATGTACGAGTAAATTTATTTGAAAATATGTTCAAATGTTGCATTATTATATGGAAATTGATTGACTAAATTTACACTACTTGCTCGCCAGAAAATAAATCTTAAAAACATGCTTCCTTTTCACAGAATTAACCTTAAAAATAAATTCTTATGGGCGTTGTTTGTCTGTCTGTCTGTATATATGTATGTACGCGCATAACACTAAAACTACTGCACGATATTGGATAATGTTTTCACACTCGTATTGCTGGAGATCTGTGCTAACTCAAAATCTGGTGCATGTTTCATCTTGATACGCCGCCTAGAAGCCAAGTTATTAATCTATAGTAAAGCTGTAGAGTTTGTTAAGTTTAAATGCGCATCACAGGAAATACTGATACGATTTGAATTTTTTTTTCTATTAGATTACCCGGTTGTTACGGATTATTATAGGCTACAAAATTTTATGCTGCAACTTTAAGGTGCCGTTTTTGGGCAGCCTTTGGCAATGGTGAAAAGTTATCGAACTGTTCACTTCTGTACAACATCTGATTTAAAGCAAGTTGACGACTTATAACTGCTGATTGTCGGTAGGTCGGGTTTGGCGTAAAGGACTTCTTCGAAGGTAAGGTAGTAGAAAGCTTGTAGTCGACGGTGCATGCTTGGACACGAAATCTGTGAATGCTGGTGTTCCACACCATGTTATTCCCAACTCTGTTTATTCTGCATATCAGTGATATGTTGCAAATTAGTGACATTCATTGCTATGCAGAGGACAGCACTGGTGATGTCTTCTATACCGGCCGTGCCAATATTCCATCCATATCACCTTGATGGTTGGCATTCCACCACTGCGCGCTTTTCGCGGAATTTTCTACCACGCACGAACACTCTGTTAAACTTGCTGCCGCCAACGGTTTTTCCGGACTAATATGACTTAGGGACCTTCAAGAAAAGAGCCTATTCCTTTCTCAAAGGCATGCAACGCACCCGCGATTCCCCTGGTGTTGTGGATGTTCATGGGCGGCGGAGATTACTTAACATCAGGTGAGCCGCTTGCTCGTTTGCCTCCTGTTATAAAAAAAAAGTTAAAAAAAAACTACATTTTCAGCCGCATTTTGTAAGCTTCGATGGTCCCATTTTTCTTTTCTTATATTTTTAATTGGATAAAGTGATGAAACGAGCAATTCGTTCGCCTAATGGTAAGTGCAACGTCTGCCGATAATAAATGTTGTGTCACCCAGAAAATGTCTGTGTGACACCACAGTGTGCCCATCATCATGAGACATAAGTTCTTAAGTCTCATATGCCCAGTGATTACGCTACCTCACAGTGCCCTTCAAACCGAAACACAGTAATGTTTGCACAATACTGCTTGACGGCAGAATAACTGGCCCTGGGGTGGTGCCTACCTAGACGGATTCCTGCATAGGAATCCTACTATAGTTTCTTCAATTTTAATTTCTTCCCGTTCTTCGAACCTCTAAAACGACACACAAGAGTTATTATAAAAATATATTTGTTTAAATATAACTCACGAGAAAAAACAACCCGTTACCTGTCCTGCTTTAAGAACGGTGACCTACGTGTGTACCATGGAACAGAAAATGCAAACGAGTTGCAACTTATTGAGTATATTTTGCGTTAGGTTTGGTTAGGTTAGAAATGACCCCCCCCCCCCCCCCAATTAACCGTGGCTTGGTCACCCACGGTGAAGCTAAGAGGGGCCCACATGGTCGGTCTGTGGCATCAGGCTGATCCGAGGACGTTGCTCCGAGTGGGCTACGCAATTCCTCTCTGGATGCGAACAGGTTGACTGCTGGAGGGAGCAGTACGCTGCCCTCCGCAGCCGAGATGAAGTCGCAGGGGAAGAGGAGGGTTGGTGTATCGTTGCGTCTCGTAATGTGTTCGGCGGCGGAGCCACAGACCAGATTCGCTGCCGGGGCTGGGAAAACTGGTGCTTTTGAGTGCAATTCTCCTGGTCCCATGGTCTCCCCGTGGCGGACTCGGGGGGATTCGTTGCGCGCACAAAGGGATCCATGTGGGAAGGCGCGTCGTGTGTTCCGGCGCGCCTTGCTGCGAAGGAGACTGGGGAGGAGCTGTCCTCTCCCGAGAAGGAATTTTACTTAAAATGCGCTCCCACATCGTTTTCAAATGGCGATATTTCCTCTCGTTATAGAGAAAATAATATTATAGCAAGCTGTTCATGTAGATGATCTAATGCTTACATACCTAGATCGTCCCACAATCACTTTATATTTTATCGATCGGACCGTCAGCCGCTGTGTAAGGTATGTTTGCTGTAGATTATCCATGTGCTTATTCTGAATCTGTCCAACTGAAATATAGGAAATGCATAACTACGCTCATTCAGAACGTACGTAATCTTTACTACGTAATATCTCTTACGGTAGCGGCATAAGAGAATCTACCACCCCATCTCATCCCGTGGGTGTCGTAAAAGTCGACAGAGGGATATATATATTATACTCAGAATAACCAAACGGTATTCGCTGAAGGTCATACAGGTATACGCACCTACCTCGGCACATCCTGATGATGAGGTGGAG
The DNA here is from genome assembly GCA_019845155.1 of Luehdorfia chinensis. Taxonomy (NCBI): domain Eukaryota; kingdom Metazoa; phylum Arthropoda; class Insecta; order Lepidoptera; family Papilionidae; genus Luehdorfia; species Luehdorfia chinensis. The sequence goes on along the minus strand of JAHVAK010000164.1, from coordinate 274,616 downwards.
GTAATGTATGAGGACATATCAAGAGCCATACATTCCTCAAAACTCACTACACGGTGTTGATGGGAGACTTTAACGCGAAGCTGGGCATGAAAAAAGACGATGAGCTGGTAGTGGGGCAATTTGGAATAGGGCAACGGAACCAAAGGGGCCAACAGCTGGCCGACTTTATGGAGAAGGAGGGACTCTTTATGATGAACTCCTTCTTTCAAAAGCGGCCCCACAGAAAGTGGACCTGGATGAGCCCGGACGGTTCCACCAAAAATGAGATCGACTTCATCATGACGACCAAACGACAGCTGTTCAATGATGTCTCTGTGATCGCTAGGGTGAAAACCGGCAGTGATCACCGAATGGTAAGAGGCACATTGAACCTGAACGTAAAGCTGGAGAGGTCGCGTCTGGTGAAGTCCACGCTCCGTCCATCTCGTGCCCTTATCCAAAACCCCGAAAGCTTCCAGCTCGAGTTGCAAAATCGTTTTCAGTGCCTGGAAGATTGCGTTACAGTGGATGATATGAACGAGAGGCTCGTGGAAACTGTCCATGCGGTGGGGGCAAAGTTTTGCAAGACCCACCGCACAAAAAAGATCCAGAAACTCGCCGACCACACTCTTAATCTCATGGAGGCTAGGCGAGAAATGAGGCTACAGTCCTCAACTGATGCGTCAGCATATCGGCAACTGAACAGACAGATCTCCAAATGTATGCGGCGAGACCTTCGCAACTTCAATACAGCTCGTATTGAGGAAGCGATAGAGCGAAACCAAGGCTCCAAGGTTTTTGCCAGGGATCTGTCTGCCGGAAAGAGCCAACTGACTAAGTTGAGGACCGAAAGCGGTGGCGTCATTTCCGCTGGAGCAGAGATTTTGAGTGAGATCGAGAGATTTTATGGACAGCTGTACACATCGTCGTTGGAGCCACACACTAGTGTGAGTAACGACCCAAGAGCAAGTCTCGTCCGACACTATTCCGATGATATCCCGGACGTCAGTCTGAGCGAGATTAGTATGGCTCTCAAACAGCTTAAGAATGGCAAAGCGCCGGGTGAAGATGGAATCACAGCAGAGCTTCTGAAAGCGGGTGGAAAGCCGATACTAGTAGTCCTTCAGAAGCTCTTTAATTCCGTCATCCGGGGCGGCGCTACGCCGGAAGCGTGGAGTAGAAGCGTGGTTGTCCTGTTCTTCAAGAAGGGCGATAACGCCCTCTTGAAGAACTATAGACCGATATCGCTTCTAAGCCGCGTCTACGTGCTGTTTTCGAGAGTCATAACGAATCGTCTCGCAAGCATACTTGATGACTTCCAGCCTCCCGAACAAGCCGGATTCCGAAAAGGCTATAGTACCATAGACCACATACATACCCTTCGCCAGATTGTACAAAAGACCGAAGAGTACAATCTTCCGCTATGTCTGGCGTATGTGGACTATGAGAAAGCCTTCGATTCCGTCGAAATTTGGGCGGTGCTAGAGTCGCTTCAGCGGTGCCGAATTGACTGTCGGTATATCGATGCGTTGCAGTGCTTGTATACCAATGCTACGATGGCTATCCGAGTACAGAACCAGAGTACGAAACCGATCCAATTGCAGAAAGGTGTAAGACAGGGTGATGTAATATCCCCGAAACTCTTCACCGCTGCATTGGAAAATGTTTTCAAGCTACTGGACTGGAAAGGATACGGTATCAACATCAATGGCGAATACATCACTCACCTTCGATTTGCCGACGACATAGTCATAATGGCAGAATCGCTGGAGCACCTTAGCGCTATGCTCAATGACCTCAATAGTGTCTCCCAACGGGTAGGTCTTAAGATGAACATGGACAAGACGAAGATCATGTCTAACGTCCATGTCACACCTATACCGGTTATTGTTGGGAACACTACGATCGAAGTTGTTGACGAATATGTATACCTAGGACAGATTGTCCGACTAGGTAGGTCCAACTTCGACCAAGAGGTCAATCGACGGATCCAACTCGGCTGGGCAGCGTTCGGGAAACTGCGTCACATCTTCTCATCGAGTATACCGCAATCCCTCAAAACAAAAGTGTACAACCAGTGCGTGTTGCCAGTGATAACATATGGAACCGAGACGTGGTCCTTCACTGCAGGCCGCATGAGGAAGCTCAGAATCGCTCAGCGAGCTATGGAAAGGGCTATGCTCGGAGTTTCTCTGCGAGATAAAATCCGTAACGATGTTATCCGCAGCAGAACTAGAGTAACCGACATAGCCCTAAGGATTAGCAAGCTGAAGTGGCAATGGGCCGGCCATATAGCTCGGAGAACCGATAACCGTTGGGGAAGAAAGGTTCTCGAGTGGCAACCTCGTACCGGCAAACGCAGTGTAGGGCGACCCCCCACTAGATGGAGCGACGACCTACACGGTTTTGCAGGAAGTCGATGGATGCAGGTGGCTCAGGACCGTGTTTTGTGGCAATCTATGGGGGAGGCCTATGTTCAACAGTGGACTATGGTAGGCTGAAATGATGAATATCTCTTAAAGGTGTTATTACAAGTCTATCGTTCGTATTCACTGTAATGAAATATCATAATTTTATTAATAAGAACTTTATCCCCGGGGCCTTAAGGATTAATACAAACTAAGAATTTTTTGATATTAGCCCAAGAATTGGGACGAAGGGTATCAATAGTTTATATAAGTTTTAAACAGATAAACATAGAAATATTTTTAACAACAAACATTTAATTGCGTCTAAATAGTCCTAATCGGTTTAAATTAGGCTATTAGAATAGAACAAATCGATAAAAACATTTAGCTATGTCAGACTGTTGCGAAAGCATTACTAAAATGTAAAACGTTAAAAATCCAGAAGACGTATATTTTGCTATGATTTATTACATATCTGTATATTACGCATATAACGCGCACGGAGGTGTGTGGGATTTGGTATAATTAAAGTGTGTATGGAGAAGAAGCGAGAAAGCTAAAATTTATATATAATATGTTTTACAAATACATTAAATTGAATTAATTAAAACATTAATTATTTAAGTTCATACTGTCAATGTTAATCACATAATAGCCTGTCTTTATTTTACGTTCATACTCAAAACTTTAAACACGTAATAGTCTGTGATCTAACAGTCACACAGAGTAAAAAGTGTCGACAGAGAATTTTGATATGTTGCCAATAATTAATTACTCAAACCCCAATAACATTTAAACTTAAAAATAAATTATGAATTTCGGCCACAGGGCTACTAGTTATTGCACTAGTTACTACAATAAAGCCAAGTGGCCCATCGTTCGGCCACTAAGAAACCTTTTCTGTCCTAGAAGCACAGAATTTTATAAAGTTTAAGGACATTGAAGTGGCCACATCAGTTTTATTTTTACTAAAAGACCCTCATTTACATATGCCCACATGCTCTAGTGTAATGTGGAGCTGAGTGGTATTTTACATGAAAAAGGAATAGTGCTATAAGGGAAAAAGCAATATCGTGTTAGTGCCTCTATTTCTTGATGGTCCGAGTGATAAGAGAAATATTACGAATATATTGATATTTATATTTGTTTTTCGGCTATTTGTCTAGAATTATTGAAATTGTCAGTTTTGATTTATATCTTTCACGACCGTTTGCCCTACAGTACTTCAATTCTGCGCCTCGGGTCTTGAGTTCGAATCCCAGCCGCAACCAACATTTATCATCATCATCATCATTTCAGCCTATCACTAGTCCACTGCTAAACATAGGCCTCCTCCATAGATTGCCACAAAGAGTTGTAGTTCTCATTTTGGAGGGATTTTGACATAGTTTATGCAATAATTCAAATCGTTGGTTTTTATTTATCGTTGTCTTGTGCATGTAAAATTTATGTTTATAAAACGCACTCACGGTAAAGGAGAAAACCTAGATATATATAAAATATATATAATAAATATTCGAATATAATTTGCAATTTTCTTTTGACTTAAAGCACATCTTACTTGCTCCTGTGATAAAATGCTACAATACCGTAAAAGACCATTGTAAATATAAATTCATCACAGCTATATCTCACAGAAAATTTAGATAATATTACAAATATAATATATTACCTAGTAAATATACATTTTATAATTTAAAAACATATATTATAAATTATTAACGTTATTTAAATAATAAGTTAGAATAAAATAGTTGAGAAACCAGTTGACAAATTGTACATTTGGTATTTTCAAAAATTGACTATTCTTAACTTAGAAAGAAATCTGCCGGAAATTTCTGAGCCGAGATCCTCTTTGCCATCGCACTAAAAATTTTGTAATTTTTTTAAATAAATTTTTGTTATGTTTTTTTAATATCGTGTGTTGGTGAAATAAATTTGTTTCTTTCCTTCTTTCTTTCTTTAATTGGTTTTAATAACAACTAGTTCCCTAGAACCAGAAGTTCACTGGCATGGTGACCGAGTCGTTGGTCATGTTTTCGAATTAATATTCATTAAAAGCTTGCTTAGTCACACAACATTTTTTTTTATTGGATAAAGTGATGAAACGAGCGAAACGTTCACCTGATGGTAAGTGCAACGTCTGCCCATAACAAATGCTGTGTCGCCCAAAAAATTTCTGTGTGACACCACACTGTGTCCATCACCCTGAGACATAAGTTCTTAAATCCAATATGCCCAGTGCCCATCAAACCGAAACACAGTAATGTTTGCACACTGCTGCTTCACGGCAGAATAACTGGCCCTGAGGTGGTACCTACCTAGACGGATTCCTGCATAGGAATCCTACCACCAGTAAGACCACGGACCAGTAAGACCACTAGTAAAGTAACACAACACCCAAGCTATTCCCATAACATAGTGATGTTTTAGAGAAACTTACACGGCATATAATATACATTATATCCTAGAAGCAACCTCGCCATAGTGAATCAAAACGTAAATTGCATGGCAAAAAAAATATTCAACAAAATACCTCTCGATATAAAACAGTTGCCACAAAGTACATTAAAAAAATCACTAAATGGCTTATGGATCATTGGTTTTATTCTGTTAGTGAGTTTGTTGTTTGTTTGATGTTAAGTTACCACAAAAAAATTAGATTTTATTTTTATTGAAATCTTTTTATATGTTAATATAAAAGATAGTGTTGAATAAATTAAATTTATTATTACTATAATTTAATGTATCAATGAGGTAATAAAATTAGAATAATATAAGACACAAACATTTGACAAAAGGTATACTGGCAATTAAGGATTTTGAATTGTAGGGAATAACTTTTTAATACACATTTTTTTTTAATTGCACACCTACATAGGCAGAATAAGTCAGACTTTTTTATACATTTAATATGTGGTAACCTTATTCAAGCAAATAAATGATTATGATTATTATGAATATAAAGTAAGCTAGTTTTACTGACCTTCTACCGTTTAATTATGTGTTAACGAACCCACTGACTGCATTAATTTTTCTTAACCGCTGCAAGACTTCAAGACCCTACATACTCATTTTTCGTATACTAGACAATAATTAATAATTAAAAACTGAAGATAGCTCAGGATGTCTTGTCTTATTAGGACGTCTAGTCCCTCAGACGCTCTGCGACTGTGGGTGTTGAAGAGCGCTTGGAACGTTGGGAACACGAAGTAAATCAAATACAATAAAATCCTAAAATCTATTTTTATTTAGTATATAGTAATATGCCGTGTGGTGGCGGCTCGTTAAAAGAATACTACCACTCCATCTCATCCAATGGATCTCGTAAAATGTGAGTAAGGAATAAAACTGCACTGTGCACCTAATAGCGCATGGTGGCGATGGGCTCACCACCTACCACCACACCAAGTGCATTATATTGTTTTGGTGAAACGTGGATTGTGGCAGCCATCTGCTTTCGCAGTGAGTGCTCAGTCTCTGACTACCCCTTATGGGATACAGTCTTGATCTTATGTATGTGTATGTATGTAGTACAATACATTGTTTTTCATGGAATACAAAGCATTATCATCAAGTTGTTACGTATTACTAATATTTATGACGAAGAAAACAAACTCTCGGCTAAACAATAGAGCGCACCTCTGTGAGCGACTCCGTGTTACGGGATATTTCACTACACTCATCTCCATCATTATTACCGCTCGTCAAAACTCCACTGCGTTAGGTAGCGTACAGAGTAGACTACACGTAGTGGAAAATAATAGTTATTTACACCAACAAATTTTATATTAATTTGCAGATTAGAGCAAATGACTTGTAATATAATTAGTAGTGTACGTGTAAAATAGTCTGGTTAGAAATCAGTAGAATAGCGCGTCGACTACCACAGCTGCTATGTCATAGTACAAGTGGTACAAGTGTCGCTAAAGTTGGACAGGTTTTAAAAAAAAACTTGTCAAGAAAACATTATTAGATACAGCGTATTATGAAATATATCATTATACATAGAGGACAAAATTGTGTGGAAATAACTCGCAAATCCTCTAGCTACCAAATATGATGAAGTTTAAATATTTTTTATGTAATTTATAAATGTCTTTAAGTAATATGGCACTGCATAAGAGTTTCTTGCCGGGTCTTCTCCGAATAAGTTTTATTTTTTAAAATAGTGTAGATTCTTATGAGCATTGAACAAACCTAAATTGAATAAAGAAATTTTGACTTTGAAGTATGCCAGGGTAAATATATTTATATCAAGACCATCACAAGCACATAGGCCATCCACATAAGCATCCAGCACAGATTGACACACGACAAAAAACTGTTCTGAGCAACCTATATTCATTGTTCGTAATACCGTTAAATTATTGAAACTCTAATTTCGAGCTCTTCTTCGCAGTAATAGTCCAGATTATCAACCCCTTAATTTTTTACATTCGAATACTTAAGAAGTTTTCTGTAATTTTTTTTTTTTTTTATAGAATAGGAGGCAAACGAGCAGGTGGCTCACGTGACGGTAAGTGATCACCGCCGCCCATGAACACCTACAATACCAGAGGAATAGCAGATGCGTTGCCGGCCTTTGAGAAAGGAATAGGCTCTTTTCTTAAAGTTACTGTTTTGTTTTCGGACAATGTGTATATCAGATATGTGTCCGGCAGAATATAATAGCGCCTACCCCTTTTCTATCGACGTGTTGTAAGAGGCGACTAAGGGCAGACGTCTGGACAATCTTTATTCGTGCAGAATAACACCGCAATATACAATGCTGTCACTGTAGTGCTCGTGGGAACGCAACGGGGAGAAATATTTTTTTGTTAATCTTACGGAAATGGCGGCGACGTGGTTAACCATCCGTCACGTCTCGTTTCCCGCGAGGGAGAAAAATGGGCTACGTGAGGGGCCGATGCCTACCCCTTATATGGGAAAAAGGCGTTACTATGTTGGAATTTACAAGCTGTAAGTGGTACATTACATGCTTGGTAGTCGAAGTAGCAAACACAGTTTATTTTTATTATAAAGAATTAAATTTTTGTCTGTCTGTCTGTCTGTTTGCTCCGGCTAATCTCCGAAACGACTGGACCGATTTTGACGGGACTTCAACTGACAGATAGCTGATATTATAGCGAGTAACTTAGGCAAATTTAATTTCAGAAAATTAATTAGGAATATGCGCAAAAAAAAATTAAACCCCGAAATCCGATTCTTATAGGGAAGTTTATATGTATATCTTCGATCGGGGTCGGCTTTTTTGCTCAGTTGCAATCGCGGGGCACAGCTAGTAATTTATAAGTATATACTACTTGTGGTAATTGGAACATGTCGACTTCGAAGTTTTATAAGTACCTCAATAACTCAAAACAAAAATATTCAACCAGTAATGACCTACTGAACCGAGAAGGTGTCTCTAACTGCAAGCTATTTCGGTATTTCTCTGTGATATAGAATCTGTAACGATGATATCCGCAGCAGAACAGGGTGCAGCGGAACAGAGTGGTCGAAATATAGATAAGCAAGCGGAAGTGGTATGGCAGCCATATTCCTCGTAGAACCTATAACTTTGGGGAAGAACAAATGCCAACGTCGTACCGGTCAACGCAGTGTAGAGATAATTGCCACTAGTTGGAAAGACAACCTGCACGGTTTTGTGGGAAGTCGATGAAAACGGGAGGTTCAGGACCGTGTTTTGTGGCAATCTATGGGGGCTGCTTAGCAGTAGACTTTCCGATGAAGCGAGTATCCGATGAAGCTGTAAAAGCCGAGAAGGCTAACAGCAATTACATCACCGAAAATATATATACGACGGGCTGAAGTAATGACAATTTTGATAAGGAGTTTATATTAAGATGCGTTTAATAAAAAATTAGTGAGATGTTGTTAATGTAATTCGCAAAAATAAATTTGACCGTCTTTTCGTTAGAATTTTTACGCATTGCGTTTTTATTTGTCTTACAAACACTATCACCGTTTTGGAACGTTTTTTATATAAAACTAATTATCGTGAATCTTTTTCGCATTAATCAAAACAATAAAATGATTCAATATTAACGAATACAATAATAAATACGTAATAATTATTTACGACTATTAGCAACAAACTCACATATGAATGGGCGTAGGTTAACCGCTTCATTTGTAAATAGCCACAGACTGCGTTCGCTTTACGGTTTAATATTCATATTGTTAGGCCACTGATTACGATAAATTAAGGTTCGAGTGGGAGGGAGTGTACAACAGTTTGACAAATAATTGTAACTTATTTTACTCAACATTCTGACGCAAAAAGCCATATTCTTTACGGAAAAAGAGAAATGCAGTTTTGTAAATAAAAAGACAAAAATATGTATCCATAAATGTTCAACTGACTCAACTCAACACGTTGGCGGTCTTTTCACGTTGTCTTCGAAATATTTGTTTAATTTCCAGATGTGGTAAATCAGCACTTAAAGTTACATTTAACACTTTTAGTGATACCGGAAGGTAAGTTGCGTATTATGATATTTAAGGCAAGCGCCTTGCCCCTCAGGCACCTTTCTATTGTTCTGTTGTTTTATTGTTACCCGCCTCTTGTTTTATTGTTTTGAGTTGTATACAACCTTTAAGCCATTTCAATTAAATATTTTCACAGGCGTCTTTATTCACTGTAACTCTTCATTTAATCATAATTCAAACAAATGTTGGCTGGAGAGAATTGTATTCTATTTCCGCCAGTTACATTGCTTGCTACTACCGAAACCATCTCTTATTTGTAACTAATAATATCTCTGATAAGCTATCTCTGATTTGTATTGCATTATTTTTTTAAATCTTCCTTTGCATTACATTTTTTTTATTTGATAAAGTGACGAAACGAGCAAAACGTTCACCTGATGGAAATGATGCCTATAATGTACTGTCAAACCGAAACACAGTAATGTTTGCACACTACTGTTTCACGGCAGAATAACTGACCTAAGTAAGGAAAAAACTCCATATAAAAGATATTTACTAGAGAAAAAAGTGAAATTATTTTACAGTTTGGTGGATTAAGAGAATCTGTCGCTCTTTTCTATCCCTTTTTCGGGGTAATGTAATGGAAATGGCCGACTAGACTTTTACGTCGGAATGACCATCTCAAATATGTTTTCAACAATTTTATTTCTATCAAAACATTTAAAACATTGCAGCAGATAAATCGCATACGCATAGAGGTATTGAACATACTGTGATTGGTATTTTTAATTAGTATTTCTCATTGTCTTCGTTTAGTATGAGCCTGCATGCGGCAGTGCATGCCATAGGCGGCGCTGAACATTAATCATCAAGTGAAGTTTTCTACCCGCCAGTATTTTTAACGAATTTTTTTTTATAAAAAACATTTTAACGAAGAGTTAGTGATCATAAACATAATAATGAACATACATAGTTAATAATCAAACGGGTGTTATCTGTAAAGGATTTCTTGAAGTATTGGCCCGAATACTTAAAACTTAAGAATTTGTTTTCACGTTTCATATCCGATGATGATCAGATAGGGTATAACGTATAGGTTGAATGTAGTCACTGTGTTCCAGGCCTGTTGTCTAACTATATTCTGGCCAAAAAACTTAGTTATTCAATTTTAACCCCGTACCCACGATTCCATATATATTGAAGTTGACCAATGAGTCAGGCGATCTTCGCCAGCTAACCATTGATTGTAGCCAACGGGATATCAAAATCATTAATAATAAAGTAGTAAAGTGTCTATGTGACGTTTAGAATTATAGATTATAACACACCAGGTATTAAGAACCGAGTAGAGTACAGATAACGAATTTCACTTTGACATTATTTTATCATATTTCATAATAATAATATTATTTTTGATTTGCTGTCTTATCTTAAGTAAGTGTTTAAAATAGTTCTTAATTTAAGCAATTAAAAAGTAATTATAACAAATACGAGTATATATTATGCCCAGTAATCGATTGCGCTGTTTTGATAGTCACCATTTTAAGTTACTTTATTTTTCCTAGCTCCGACAGAGTATCAGCGCTGCAGTAACATTGTTGCTGTAGCGATATGCTGAGTCGGTAGGTTTTTCGTTGCTGCAATGCATTGACCTTCTATACTTAGTGATACTTTTAGCTACATCTCATATATGTACGTGTGTGTATGTATGCGGACGCGTGTGTGTGCCTATATGCATCCATATATATATATTTCTATATATTTTTACATTTTCGTCTTTTAATATGTAGTTTTTTAGGTTAAGATGCTACTGTTTGTACTTTTAATTGTTAATAGTTTTTGCACCTACGAATAAAAAATGTTCTATTCTGTTCTATGTTATGTTCTATGTTATGACCCTAATAAGGCCAAGCCCATAATGGCACTACTAGTAAGAGTACTTGACTATGCCGGAGGGTTCAAATCCCAGCCGGAGTCAACATGTGCGCAAAGACATACATTTCAAGTTTTCGAGTCTGGTTGTACAGTGTGCGTGAAATTTTCGTTTTCTTTATTGAATAAAGCGATAAAATGGGCCAAACGTTCACCTGATGGTAAGTGCAACGTCTTTCCATAGAAAATGCTGTGTGCCCAGAACATTTCTGTGTTGCACACAACGCCCAACACCCTGAGACATCAGTTCCTAAGTGTCATATGCCCAGTGATTACGCTAGCTCTCAGTGCCCTTCAAACCGAAACACAGTAATGTTTGTACACTACTGCTTCACGTCAAAATAACTGACCCTGGAGTGGTACCTACCAAGACGGATTAGGATGGATACAGGAAAAACCCTATCGTGAGGTCGTTTTTTAAGAAAAAAACCAATAACCTCAATTGTTAAAATATTAGAGATACGATAAAAATCCCTGCTATATATATATATATATATTGGTATATTTATTGTAATATGTTTCACTTTATAAAATTTACACAATTTTATAAAAAGAGTGTAACATATGTTTTCGAAATTCAAATCCAACTTTAACTTGCTAACGTAAGCGTGGCCAGCAATAATATTGAAAGTACATAATGTCCGTTACTTTAATACATAATAAATTTACTATAACGTAAACGTAATTTTAATTTAAGTTTATTTATATATGGCGTTTAAATGAAAGATTATACAATAGTAAGAGAATATAACGTTTAAGGCACATTGTTCAAGTAACTTTCTTTATATACGAGTATAAGGATTCAAGCCGACGATGGTCGCGTGGCTTAGTGGTCAGATTACCTGTGATAAAACACAAATGATTGGTTTTCGGGTCCGGTTGTGTTGTGATTGTCCACGTCTTTCTGTCACTGTATCATTGCCTATCTCCGATCTTATCTCATCAGCGTTACATCGGGTGCGGGTAGGTTGGGACGAGTGTGTGCCTGTGTGTTTCGCGCGGACACTGGCGCCACTATAATATCTTATGCGCAGTTGATAGATTCCGACAATATTCAGAAGTCGTCGCCGTAGTTATCAACAGCCAGTTGAACATTATCATCATCAGTGTTTCGGTCTGTAAGGCACTTAGAGCTAGTGCAATCACTATATTTTTTACTGGTGGTAGGATTCCTATGCAGGAATCCGTCTAGGTAGGTACCACCTCAGGGTTATTCTGTCGTGAAGCAGTAGTGTGCAAGCATTACTGAGTTTCGGTTTGACGGCACTGTGAGCTATCGTAATCACTGGGCATTTGAGACTTAAGAACTGATCTGAGACATCAGTGACGGGCGCAGTGTGGTGTCACACAAACATATTCTGGGTGACACAGAATTTGTTGTGGGCGGACGTTGCACTTTAACATCATGCGAACGTTTTGCTCGTTTCGTCACTTTATACAATAAAAAAAAATATTAGGCATAAGAACTGATGTCTCAGGTTGACGGGCGCGGTGTGGCGCCACACATAAATGTTCTGGGTGACACTGAATTTGTTATGGTCAGATCTGGTCGTCTCGTCATTTAGAACAATAAAAAATTAAAAAAAATGCAATGATAGTCTTATTTTTGTCATATTAATAGCAACATAATTCAGTTAAAATACCTATTTTTAAATTAATTTGGAATAAACTTTCGACCGAATACGTTGAAGTATTTATGCAGCGCAAATGCCACGTAGAGTCAACAATGTACTTGTAAATAGAACCAACGCCACAAAAGAATTTACCGTGTGTTAGTAGTTCGATCGCTTCTGTCCCGGAAAATCCTTGCCCGGAGGCATAAATGGGTTACTGGTCACAAATAGAAAGCGACTGTTTCAGTAGTTATGTTCCAAACAACCAGAGCTAGTGGCTGCTTTTATCGTAAGTTACGTGTACGAACGGATGTTTTAATTTAATTACACAATACAATGAAAACCTGTTGGTTGAGTAATTAAATTTTAGATCTGTGCTATTCTATACAAATATACTTTTATCTCTGTGACCAGAGAATATAAGTTGATACTATTGGCTGCTAGTAAGGATGAAAAACGAAAATCGAGTGCACAGTATTTTTAACAGTAAATATTTTCAATGGCGCATAGATCTAACACCAAATATCTTCCGTACTAATATTATAAATGCGAAAGTAACTCTCTCTGTCCCTCTGTCTGTTTGTCACCTTTTCATAGTTCAACCGCTGAACCGATATTGACGAAATGGCACCGAAATAACTTGCATCCTTGAGATAGACATAGGTTAATTTTTATCCCGGAAAATCAAATAGTTCTTTGGCGGATGATATTGACAATGAAAAGGGTAGCTCCCGCCAGATCGGGTGATCTGATCTGGGGAGGACGTCTCCTCCGACTAGTAATATTTAGATGTTGTATATATAGTTCGCATGTCAGAAAACTTTCATAGCGCGATTATGGAATGTATGAAATATTTCTTGAGCTTCTCATGTGGCGACATAGATGTCGCTACATCACTCCCCCGCTGAGACTGGAAGTCGTAGTTATCGTGGAGAACTTGTGACGTCAGGCGATGAGGTGCAGTCTGGCGTTGCGGTTAACCTGTGTCCAGGTCTTTAGTGCGTCGAGACGTATGGAGACATTATTGATGTCGCAGGAGTCAGCCTGAGGAGAGCGGCTGCCGTTGATGATCCTCAGTGGCTGAGAGACTAGGAAGCACGCGTTGTACCGTCAGTAGTCTAGTGCTGTGACAGCGATGGCGATGACGTTGTTGCTGTGGTTCGGAGAAGCTAGTTGCGATGTTCAAACCGGGGTCACCATTTTGGCGGATGATGTTGCCAAGGAAAAGGGTAGCTACCCGCCAGATCGAGTTGTCTGAATTGGCTGAGTACGTCTCCTCCTACTAGTAATATTTAGATGTTGTATATATAAGTTCGAAAGTAGTCAGAAAACTTTAATAGCGCGTTTATGGAATGTATGAAATATTTTTTGAGCTTCTAATGTGGCGACATAGATGTCGCTACAGTTCCTATTGGATATTTACAATTTATATCCACGCAGACGAAGTCACGGGCATCAGTTAGTCCATAATAAAAATGGTTTGTTACCTCTGAGGGCTCACAGTTAACGCCACAGTGCCATTTATTTATTATTCGGTAGTCTAAAGTAAAAGCACAGTAAGACGGTTAAAAATAAATCGTAGTAACTTTTTACAATTCAGGCCAAAGTTATTTTTTAAATGCATTAAAAACACCAGATACAATATTAATGTTGTAAGATTAAACTAAAGAATAATGACTGAACATAAGAATTCAATTAAATTCAATTCAAATGTTTATTTGCAAACTAAGTGTAAACAAAAGGGTCTTAAAATATAAAATTGTATCATATACTTACTCACCTACTAAAGGTGTGGCCAAATTTTACAATTTTCAGCAAGTTATACATTGTATACATTTAGAATTTTGGACTTTTTTTCCTTCGGTATTACATTATACAATTTAAGACACAAAGTTAAACAGCTTTTCATTTACTTATCGGACCTGGGAATATCATCCATTACAAGACGATTTGGATCTATTCTGAAAGTATCATTTACATCACAAGCTTTTTTTAATAGATCTATTACTTGCTATTATGCTATTAACAAAATAACAGCTTTCGTAAATATACAGTGACGGTAGTAATAATATGCCAAGACTTTTAAAAAATGGTTTGCACGACTCGTCAGGTGGAATTCCACATATGGCTCTCACGCATTTCTTTTGTGCGATAAAAATACTATACGAATAATAATTAAACAGTATATAGTGTAGTGGCGGCCTAAGAGAATCGACCACACCATTTCATCCCGTGGGTGTCGTAAAAGTTGACAGAAGAAAAATTAAAACCGGTAGAAAAGCAGCAGAACCTTCTTGGAACAACTGAATAAATAAATTGCGGTTGCCAACCCGCCTGATAACCGTGGCAACCATGGCAATATCCGTCCAAAATGAAGCAGAAAAATAGCAACAACATTTTGAAATGATGATGATGATGATGCGTGTTATGTAATGTGGTATAAATATGATTGTTTTTTTATTGATTAAGAGTTTGTTATATGTTAAGAACAGATAAAGAATTCACTTCTTTGTATATGTTGTTTTAGTTTATGTGTTCCATAGTTTTAAAATATTTTAACACTAAACTTAAACCCCAAAAGTGTTGCTCTCGTTGTTATTAATCGCGATATCGGGAACGCTACACACACTACCGCAGCCCGGAGGCTCGTCAACAATGTTCCCTTATAAGATAGAGATAAGTATCTCCATACCTTCCTCGACCAGGAGTGCACAGAGCCACCACGTGCTTTACTGTATAGCTAGGAAGGCAGACACTCAGTTGTTGTAATTGTAAGGTCGAAGTCTTATTGTGTGTTATCACAGTTGGAAGAACTTTAGCAGCCGAAATAAATTATAGACAGATATTTTATAAATTGTATTATATTTACACTTTCAATACAGCACTTAACAATACCTCCTTCAAAAGACTTCTTCGTTAACATTATCTGAAAACCAATTAAATTATTAATTTTACCTCATATTTTCTTTATTATATGTATTATTTGTATATGGTCATCATCAGCCTACCTCTAGTCCACTGCTGAACATAGGCCCCCCTCTGAACACAGGTCTCATTTTTAGGCGATTTTGCCATAGTTGCCACGCTTGACAGGCGGGTTGGAAACCGCAGTTTATTTATTATGATGTTCTAGAAAGATGCGGCTACCCATCTCCTCTTTAATTCGGTTTTGATTTTCCCTCTGTTGGCTTTAACGACACCCACGGGATGATATGGGGTGGTAGATTCTCTTAAGCCGCCACCACACGGAAATTTGTTTATATAACATTTATTATATATATGTACGTATTTTAAGATTTGAATATTGATCAGATTTTCGTATGTAACTTGGTACATTTATTTTAATTTTTTTACAAGCTTTGCGTTTGCAGGTGGCCAACTTTTATTAAGTCTCATAAGGTTGACTGAAAGATAATGAATATAGGCATTGAGTCTGCCTACTGTATTTCGTAGATTAAGGTGTCAAATTAAATAAAAATTAATAAATTTATTTTATAATACTGACTTAACGATAAAATCTATCGCGTTTAATTTTAAAATATTTATAACCCGACATTCGAGTGCTTTACAGCTCTCAGGGTCACGGGGGGACTGTAATCAGTTTTACTAAATGTGTAATATTCGCGTAAATATTAGAAATTAATAAATTTATTGTTTAAAACAATAAATATAAAGAAATATTTAAATTAACAGCATTTAATTATATGATACGCTGTTAGTGATTGTTTCATATCCAGCGACCGCAACGTAAACCACGTTTTCATCGGTTTGTTAAAACTATACGATAAAATATTAATGCAAAATAGATCATTAAATTACATGGCTGATTTTGAGGAAAAAAGTATGATATTTAAATTTCATACAGTATTAAAAAAATACCACGTTTTTTGCGTCCTTACTCAGTCTTTAGGCCCATAAATGTGAGATTATTTATTCAAATTTAAAGATATCTTCTTAGTTATAAGGTATTAGCTAGCTAACTATTCCGATAGGTAATTAAATTGTTGGATCTTCTTTCTTAAATTATTTGAATTAAAATATATTATATTAAGTAACGTTCTCATTATTCATATATTTTATTAACTAGAAATATACTCAATTCAGATTTAATAATATTTTTCACCATTTATAAATATAATGAAACAAATCCTTTCATATCTCTTATTCAGCAAGACGACAAAGTCATCAGATATATAATTAATTTTAAGACCATATTGATTTCACTGAGTCTTGAAATAATTAAGAGTTTTTTTAGTTATTTCAAGACTCTTAGACTTCGTCTTTATTTAAAACGAACTGAACATTGTGAGTTCCTTTTATGATATAAGTGTTTTAAGTTGCTTTTTCTATTGAATCGAGATAAGCAAAACGTTCACCTGATGGTAAGTGCAACGTCTGTCCATAACAAATTCTGTGTTAGGACTCCTTTGCAGGATTCCGTCTAGGTAGCTACCAGCCCAGGGCCAGTTATTCTCTCGTGAAGCAGTAGTGTGCAAACATTACTGTGTTTCGGTTTGAAGGGCACTGAGAGCTAGCGTAATCACTGGGCATATGAGACTTAAGAACTGATGTCTTAGGGTGACGGGCGCATTGTGGTTGCACTTACCATCAGGTGAACGCTTTGCTCGTTCCGTCATCATTCATCAACTAAAAATATTTTTATGCACCACACTGCGCCCGTCACCCTGAGATGTCAGATAAGTCTCATATGCGCAGTGATTACGCCAGCTCTCAGTGCTTAATAACTGGCACTTAGACGGACTTCTACAAAAGAGTCCTACCGTTAGTAGTTAAACAATAATATCAATGTCACTTATAGTTTTCAACAGTATAATTAGCTTTTTATGTTTGATATCATAAATAATATTATTGAGTTAGAGTAGGATTTTGAAACCAGTGACGTATTATCAATAAAAACTTAACCGTGGTTAATAGCATAAAAAGTACATGTAAATAAAAATGGGACCGAGAATCGAGCCCTGTGTGATGCCCTTTGAAATCGCAAACCCGAAAACATTTATACCTTAGACAACGGCTTTCCACGCATGCTAATGTATGAAATAAAATGCTTTATCGCAATATTTATTATACCTCAAACCCAAAAACTTTTATAAAATGGCGATAATATTCTATAGCTAAAGAATACCCGTAAAACGAAATGAACTGCGCTTTCTGATCTGCATAACAAGCGCCATAGAATAAAAATGTTCATATGAAGTTTTCGAGAACAGTGGTGTTAAAAATACAATGCTTTTGTATTAATTTAAGCTGTGGTTAATAAAGAGTAAGCTGTAATAATCTGGCTACGGTAATGTTCCAACCAAGCAATTTCACAGAGAATAATTTTGTTAATGTTTAAAATCTGACGTAATCTGGGATTTTCACCGGGAAAAATAGTATTGTCCAATTAATTATAATAACATCTGCGCTTGTATTATATGTAAGGTATATAATGATTTAACCAGTTCATATGCACCATTTTTATTTACCTGCTATATTATTTTTTACTTTTTAATATTTTCATAACCTTGGAATTTTCATAGCGCTGTTATATCCTAACCTAAATCGTAAACCTGTATCGTAGGTGCTTACTTCGTACACCCAGTCCCAAAACAACTATCTGTAGGCCATAAAGTTTTTTTCTGCGGCGTCATGTGTACGAGGTGTATGTCTATTGTAATTTAAAGTCGTGACTTGGCCGAGTAATGTCAGATAAGAAAGAATTGTCCAGACACAGAAAGAAAGAAGAACGTTCCACAGATGTACACTACACAGCAAACATAAACATAACAAAAATGAAAACAAAAAGTAGCTTCTTGCTGCATAATTTATCATTATTATCATCATCATTTCAGCCTATCACTAGCCCACTGCTTAACATAAGCTTCCCTCATAGATTGCCACCAAAATTTGTAGCTCTCATTTTAGGGGATTTTGCTATAGTTGCCACGCTTGGCAGGCGGGTTGGCAACCGCAGTTAATTTATTGAGATGTTCCAGGAAGATGCTGCTGCCCATGTCTCCTCGGAATTGTATTCACCAATCTAAAGAATCCGTGGACGACAACCATGTACTTTCTTTCTAACTCATTAAGCATAGAAAAGGCCAAAGAGGCCCCAACCGAAAAGATAATATTAAAATTGATTGCATGTTGATAGGGACGCGGTTAGTAAATGTATCCTATATATTGTATATTATATATTGTGGCAAAACACTTCTGTCTTTAAATTTTTGTGACAGAGTCATTTTTATTGTGCTGTAAATGTGAATTAATAAATATAGAACCTACAAAAGCGCGGCGAAAGTAAATATGAAGATGATGATGTATATTTTGTAATATCCCAAGGGTCACTTATTAAATGGTACTATTTTTTATGTACGCTTTACAGACAATACTGAAAAATGGTTGACTGAGATAAGGAGAACAATGATTTATTTATTGTTTAAGCAATAATAATTTATGGCCTAAACATTGATTAATAAATGTTAAGTAAGATATTTATTAGAGTATATTATTGTTGCAATGTTTTTATTTCTTAAATCTAGAAACTTAAGTAAGTAATTAAAATAAAATTCAATCGCAATTTCCCCCCGAAACGAGAGCTACTAGTGGACTAGTGAAAGACTGAAATGATGATGTGATGATGATGAGGCGTCCGGCAGAACAGAAAAGCACTTAACTCTTTCCTACCGAGATGGTGTAAGAGTCGACTAAGGTATATATATATATATATTTAAATATATATACCTTAGTATATATATATATACATATATTATATATATATATACTAGCGATCCGCCCCGGCTTCGCACGGGTAGATAGATATTAGAAAGGTTAGTACTTTATTTGGACAAATAGAACAACGAAAATTCCTTCACTAACATTTTGTGTAGCGACTAATCTCATCGACGGCTATGCAGCTGGACAGGTAAGATTAAGTTACCAAAATAATGTTATATTTATGGGAACATAAGCCATGAAATATAGCAATATTTGATGTCGTGGTAGCAAAATAAAACGACCGCTCTCGACCGCTACGCAAAGGGAGCCGCGCACCTCGATGATGCCCAAGTTGCATGAAGCCGGGCGACGGCGCGGCGTTCGAGAGGCCGCTTTTAAAGAGTTTTTCAAAGATTTAAATAAAAGAAAACATATAATTAAAATTAGAATTGTTTCTTGTTTACCAAAACTAATATATAGGTAATTAATTAATAGATCTTTGTCTATTCGCGAGTAGTGCGGGCGAACGTAGGGCTGTTTGCTCACACCGCGGTGCATTTTGCTTACTTTTAGCATTTTTATACCTATTGTAACTGCTAAAGTATAGGTTCGATTCGAATAATTTATAGAGGACTACATGTACATAATCAACCTTGACTATGAAACCAATTTGTAGGATAAGGATTAATATGTTATTATATTACGTGTTTTGAAAAACTAATTTGAACAAAAAGCGGTTATTGTGCGCGCACTTTTTTGTGAGCAATGAGGAGTACTATAAAAATGTAGTACATTCTTTTCTTTATCATTAATAGTAACATACATTTAAAAGTAAAAAAACGCTGTGTCACCAAGAGCATTTCTATGTGACATCACACTGCCCTCGTCGCCCAGAGACATCACCTCCAAAGTTACATATGCCCAGTAATCATACTAGCTCTCAGTGCTCTTCAAATACAAACACAGAAATGTTTGCACACCACTGCTTCATGGCAGATTCTCTGGCTCTGCAGTGGTACGTACCTAGACGAATTATTGCATAGGAATCCTACCATTAGTAAGTTTAAAATAAATTTTTAATTTTATCTGTAATATGCAGTCAATGACAAGTTTTTACACTAGGTTGTAGATAAATACTTAATTTCTGTGCATGAAAACAATTTCACTAAACATCTAGATAAATATAATTTAATTTAAATTATTTTTATTTCAAATCATACGATCATATCAATCTTCACTCGACATTCATATCATAATTTACTCCTACACTGTAATTAATTAATGTAGCCATTATTGTAATAAATATGTGAAGGGAATATGAAAAGGGAGAAAAAAAGTTTTATTTAGGTAACATGTTACTATATTGTATGTTACCATGCAAGACATATGAAGCATTCACGAGCACTTAAACTTTCAGCGTGAAATGATCCGTGTAATTAACGCTTGTAAAGCTGCGTAGGTACGGCGGGCGTGTAAGTGCTATGCTCTCAGGATTTTAACATCGGTTTGTTACTGTGTAGTTTTCCGGTATTTAGACCGTTCGGGTGAATAGACATAAGGCTTGATGGTTAGAATGGTCAATAAAATAAGACTCGGAGTCTACGTCTGTTTTAATTCTCGACTTTGCAACCGTACTCTGAGTTGAGCTAAATTACAGTATCATTGGTAGGTTTTATTCCTATCCAGGAATCCTACAACCAGTAAGTGCGTTTTGAAATTAGAAACGTGAAAGTTAGTATTAAGACGTCTGAAGAACTTTTAAAGTATTAGGCCTAAGAGAATCTACCACCCCATACCATCCCGTGGGTGTCGTAAAAGTCGACAGAGGGAAATGAAAACCAGGAGATGGGCAGCAGCATCTTTCTTGAACATCTTAATAAATAAACTGCAGTTGCCAACCCGCCTGCCAAGCGTGGGAACTATGGCAAAATCCCTCCAATATGAGAGCTACAAATTTTTGTGGCTATCTATCGGAGAGGCCTACGTTCAGCAGTGGACTTGTGATAGGCTGAAACGACGACGAATCTTCTATCTTCCTCTTCTATGTATAAAAGGATAAACTGACTGACTCACTGATTAACGCACAACCGCGACCGCTGGGACTAGAACCATGAAATTTTGTACAGGAGTTTCTTATGTAACGTAAGCTAGCGCCAAGAATTTTCAGAAATTCACACCCTAAGAGGGTAAAGTAGGAGAAAAAGTTTGTACTGGTTTGTCGTATACTTAGAAAGTTACCTATTCTAATGATTAATTTCTAATGATTAAATGAAACGTGGATTAAACCGGGTGATGAAAAATATGCTCCCGGGATTCCGGGCTATATATTTAGACATAATCCGCGTCCAAACGGCGCTAGGGGTGGTGGTGTCGGTTTTTATACTCGTCGTAATCTAAATATTCGCTTACGGGCCCATCCAGAAGCAAACTTGGAACAAATGTGGTTGGAATTACATTTACCCGGATTGGGGCGATTGGCTATTGGAACAGCATATCGACCGGAGGCGGTTAAAGTGGCCACAGTTTTAGAGGAACTTAGAGATACTATTCCTATCTTCAACTACTGTAAACACACGTTCTTGTTGACCGACCTTAATATTAATTTAATGCAACCAAATATACATCCAGCTAGAGATCTCACTACTTTTTTTGAGGATCATAATTTAGATCAACTTGTTTGTGAACCTACAAGAATCACTGACGGCTCAGCAACTTTGTTAGATCTAATAATAACGGACTCTAAAAATATATGCAAAAATGTTAGCGTATTTCATAACCCATCATTAAGTGACCATGCCATGGTAGTAGCTGAATTGAACATTAAAAAATGTAAGGAAATAACACGTTTTATATATAAACGGCGAATGGAAAAAATAAATATTGATGAATTTAAAATAGATCTAGAGAGTATGCCATGGTCACAAATAGATGAAAGCAATAGCATTGACGACAAAATAAGACGTCTTAATTGTTTAATTACCACATTGTTCGATAAACACGCCCCCTTGCGTCGGGTACGTGTCAATAATAAATCTCATCCGTGGATTACGGAAAATATTAGAATCATGATGTCTCTTCGTGATGCTGCTCTGAAAAAAGCGCGATCTACGAAAAAGGAATCTCATTACGCATATTACAAAAGTTTACGAAATTACACAGGTAAAGCTATAGACAGGGAAAAACGGCATTTTTTAATTTTTATGAAAATAAAAATAAGCACAAGCCTTATCAAATGTGGAAATATTTAAAAAGAAACTCATCGCTTGTTAATTCTAGTACATCAATAATCCCCCATCATTTAAATGACCCCAATAATGTTAACGATTTCTTTCTGAATTTACCAAACTCTGTTCCAACAGACAAAAATTATTTAATGTTCTGTGGCAGTAATAAGTTCACCGAAAGTAAATTCAATATTGAACGATGAAGTAAAGAAAATTGTAGCATCAATTAACACGAAAGCTAGCGGACATGATAAAATTACCGTTGAAATGATCAGATTAACTCTGGCGTCGACACTGTCTATAATAAGAAATATAGTTAATGAATCTATACGGTCTGGCGTCTTTCCCGAAAAGCTCCCAAGTTGAAGAAATAAAAGATTTACGACCTATAAGTATTCTGCCGGTCCTTTCGAAGATCATAGAGAAACTTGTTTCCTATCAATTAACCAGGTACTTAGAAAAGGAATGAATTTTGCCTGCATTACAATCAGGTTTTCGTAGCGGATATGGAACAGCGACAGCCTTATCAAAAGTTAATGATGACATACTTGCAGCCAGTGATCAAGGTAAAAGTAGCCTCCTAATCCTCTTGGATTTCTCTAGAGCGTTTGAGTATGTCAACATAGACTTGCTATTAACGAAGTTGGCATACTACGGAATATCTCCGTCAGCATGTAAATGGTTCCAATCCTATCTTTCGGGACATAAACAATACGTAGAGCTTATAAATGAAAAGAGCATAAATATCATATCACAAATCCGAGAAATTAGTAGTGGCACGCCACAAGGCTCAATTCTTAGTCTTATTCTCTTTATTATTTATACAGCTGACATCGTATCATCAATTAATCACTGCAACTACCACTTGTATGCAGATGATACTCAGTTATATCATTCCTTTCGGCCAGAAGATCTTAGGCAGGCAGAGAATAATATTAATCAAGATCTAAAAGGTATATTGCATTGGGCTCAAAGAAACTCGCTGCAAATTAATCCAGCTAAGTCTAAGTATATGGTTTTAGGAAACAAACATCAATATCAAAGTATTATTAATCAGTCACTCAGCTTAGAAATTGCAAATCAGGATATCGAGAGAGTAGAATGTGCAAAGATCTTGGGTTTGTTAGTTGATAAGGACCTACGTTTTCGCGAACACGTCAGCAGTAAAATTAGTAACGCATTTTACAGACTAAAGCATTTTTACCATATCCGGAAATATTTATCGGAGGGAGTCAGGAAAATAGTCGTCGAAGCCTTGGTTTTGTCTCCTTTTAACTACTGCGATACAGTGTACGGGCCGTGCGATACAGTGTATATACTAATGTTATGATTTCCTTTAAACTTTTTTTTATTTATTTGCCGAAAATATCGCCTTATTTTTTTAAAAAAGGTCATAATTCATTATGTTAGAAATATGAATTAACTAATAATGGACCTACAAAAAATCTTAGAAAGTTAATGACGTTAACGAGTTGATTTGGTACGAGTCAAAAGAATTCGCCCACTAGCGGTATAGTGACAGCATTGCATATTATGGTGTTACTCTGCAGGAATAGAGGCTGTCCGTACAATACCTTAGTCGTCTCTTACGACACCTCGGTAGGAAAGAGGTAGGCGCTATTCGACTCTACCGGACACCTATCAGCACTAATAAATAATATGTCGTTTATCAGATATTGAAGAGAGTAACAAGACGAGCCAATTGTTTCATCTGATGGTAAGTGTAATGTCTGCCCATAACAAATACTGTGTCAACCAGAACATTTCTGTGTGGCACCACTCTGCGCCTGTCCTCCAGAGACATCAGTTATTAAGTCTCACATACCCAGTAATTACGCTGACAATAACGTAGCGTTTTATTGGTACGTACCTCGACAAATAATTGCATAGAATTCCTACAGTAATTTAATTTATTTACGTGCCATAATATTTTGACAGTGTTTCCTAATTAAGGATCTATATATATACTGACATAATGTTTTTAGTAGGGCGACCCTCCAGATGGAGCGACGACCAGGACTGTTTTGCGGAAAGTCGATGGATGCAGGAGGCTCAGGACCGTGGGAATCTATGGAGGAGGCCTATGTTAAGTGATGATGATGATTATGATTATATGCATAAAAGTTTTCTTTCGATATTCTAAACATAAGCTGTTTTGATGTAGTGATCACTTGTCTGTGATCCCGCTTAAATCATTCATATTGAATTTTATACGTATTATCAAAACCCTTGCTGCAGAATGGAGCCGGCCTAAATGATTTCTGGTTGAAGCTATTTAAATAAAAGTGTATACAATAGGAAAACGTTAGTTTGTTGTTATCTGTTTCCGAACAATGTGAATTCGGAACCACAAAGCGGGCGCTTTGGACGGTTGTTTGCAAATAACGCGGTTAACCGATGTCCGCTAATGTGTGAATATGTTACCTGTTCTCTTAAATAATGGTCCTGTATAAATACTTCTGATTTATTCTATTACATACGAATCTGTATTTTTTTAATTTCTACAAAAAATTTTATCGATTTGGTTGAAGTAAATGATAATTGATTATTTGTTTAATAAGAACATAATAGGTCAGAGAAAAAGATTATATATGAAAACTCAGGACATTTTTTTAATAGTTTATTTACATTTAATTATAGTATATATACATGCCATTTTGTTCGACGACTTTTTTCCATCTTGAAGGTCATCATGATCTCGTTGCTGTTGAAATAGTGTTTTGAAGCCTGACCGAACTTTGACCACGCCACGACCGAATTTTTCGCACGTTATTGTCGTACGTGATCTACTTTTCATCACCAGTTATCAATCTCTTCAGAAACGGTTCGGTTTCATAACGTCTCAAAAAAGAATCGCAAATGAGTACACGGTTCATTAGGTTTCTTTCAGTGACCTTGTGTGGCATCCAAATATCGGGCTTTTTTGTGTACCCAGCTTTCTTAAAATGGGTCAAAACTGTTTTGTCAATTACCAGTTCTTCAGCTATGTCGTAACTACTAATATACCTTGCTCTACTTTTTCAAAAATAGAGTCCATTTTATCTGTAACAGGGCGACCAGAGCGAGGTGCATCTTTGACAGCAAAATTTCCGGATTGAATACGCTTAAACGAACTTTGTGCTACTGTTACTGACACTGTAATAGGACCATAAACCTCATAAATTTTTTTCGCGGCCTAATTTTTTCCTCCTTTGTAATAAAATTTTAAAATGTATCGAATTACTTTATAAGATTCATTCATTTTGACAGAAAGAAAAACAAATGAAAAATAGCTGGAAACAACATTTTACTAATTTGTTTCTTTTTTGAAATAATAACCTTTTGTATCCTATGAAATATTATCACAACCAGTTAGATACAAATAGTACAGCTAAAGAGATTTTATTACAAATTTATACGTACTGTTTGCGAAAAGACCTTTTCCCCGTCCTAATAGTTTACGTACTACTTAACAGTTACACTATATTTAAAGAAAGTATGACAGATTGCAGAGTTCTCATTGAAGGAGAAACAGTGGAAGAAGTAAAAGATGTCGTGTACTTGGGTTCACAATTTACGAGATATGGACAGTGCGACGGTAATATTGAGAGAAGAGTGTTGGCAGGAAATCAAGTGTATGGGGCCCTACATAATTTTATGTGTAGCCAGAACGTATCTAAAATACTTGACTGGCTGTACATAGAGGGTCTGGTCTGGTCTGGTACCCACACTGATGTATGGTAGTGAATGTTGGGTCTGGAGATATGAAAAGTTTGAGAAGTATGCAGCTGGAGTTACTTTGATGGACAAGGTGAGGAACAGCGTGATAAGGGTAATGAATAGAATATAAATGTAAAGAAATGGATTTTTAGATGGTTTGGACACGTAGAGAGAATGAATTAAAGAAGATTGACGAAATTTATGAGAGGAGTGGGAATGGGTAATTCAGTAAGGGTGGACATAGGCGAACGTATCACGATCAGATTGAAGACGTTTTAACGAAATTACCCGCAGCCGACGAGCGTAAAGCGCACATGAAAGCAGAAGAAACGAAAGATATCTGTAAGGATCGTAGGAAAAACATGTGGTATCTGCTTACACAAATGGCAAAGAGGCGTGACATGTATGCTTGTATGTATATTCTATATTTAAAATTAACAATAAACTTCTAGTACATAATATATCAAAATTCCTGCCCACTCCTCTGACCTAAACAAACCTTGATTTTATACGAGGATAATATCGGCGGGATGGGCCAGGATGGCCCATTTTCCATGCCACTACCACACGGCAGTGTGTTTACAAAATGGCTGGAAATGTCATGACTTTCGACGTGTGCAAACAAATGCCCTTCCTAACCACAAGGAAAGCGAGCTTCCAGCCCACTTTAATGACCCAGAAGCAATTAATAAAGCATTTGTAGAAGTACCGGGCAATGATAGTATAACCACCCAACAGCTCACATATTTTGAGCACAACAGGCACAGTCAGTCGAGCTTTTCCTTACAGACAGTAACACAAGATCAAGTTCTCAAAATACTAAGAACACTAAAATCAAATGCTCTGGGAGTGGACGGCATTAACATAGATATGATAAATTTGACTTTGCCACAATCACTAAACACAATAACTGAAATAATTAATAAGTCAATATCCTCAAATACATTCCCAGACCTGTGGCGAAACGCTATTGTTCGACCCATACCTAAGAAGAACAATCCAGTGACATACAAAGATTTGCGGCCTGTGAGTATATTGCCCTGTATCTCTAAGGTGTTAGAAAGGGTAGTGTATTTGCAGGTAATTGAATATCTGGAATCAAATAACATGCTACCAGATCTACAATCAGGTTTTAGGAAGGGACATGGCACAGCTACGGCACTATGTGATGTAGTAGGGAATGTGACTGAGGCACGTGACCGAGGAGAGGGAACAATACTTGTACTCTTGGATTACTCCCGCGCATTTGATGCTATCAATAAAACTACTATTATCCAAGCTAGCATATTATGGTTTCACACTGGAGGCTATCCAATGGTTTAAAAGCTACCTCACAAACAGGAAGCAGCAGGTTCAAATATATAAATCTGATGGAACATCAGTTATATCAAACCCAGAGCACCTCACGAGAGGAGTCCCACAGGGATCGATTCTTGGGCCACTATTGTTTATTTTGTATAGTGCGGATGTTGTGGAATGTATCCAAAAATGTAAATTTCACATGTATGCTGATGACCTTCAACTGTATATATCTTTCAGTCCTAAAGACATTGATAAAGCAGTTGTAGATGTTAATGGTGACCTGAAAAGAGTGGTTGCCTGGTCTGAACAGAATTCACTTGCATTGAACCCGTTAAAATCAAAGTTCATGGTACTTGGAAGTCGACATCAAGTAAAAACTATAAAAGAAAAGAGGCCTATGATAATAATAAAAGGTGAAACTATAGAAATGGTAAATACAGCATGCATTCTTGGCCTTGAAATTGACTCTGAGCTCCGGTTTGAATCTCATATTAATAATGTCACTAAAAACTGCTTCTATAGATTGAAAGTATTATATACCATACGAGACTATATTAGTGTGGATGTAAGAAAACAATTGGTAGAAAGCCTAGTTCTTTCAAGACTTAACTACTGTGATGCTGTGTATGGACCATGCCTACTGTCAAGAACACAGCATTTAATACAACGCATACAAAATGCTTGTGCTCGCTACTGTTTTCAGGTTCCTAGAAGAAGCCACATTACCCCAATTTTAAACAGTAACAATGTTCTGAAAATGGCGGCGCGAAGAAAATTGCATCTGTCTTGTCTAATGTTTGGGGTGATTGCCACAAAAAGCCCTAGATACT
Source organism: Luehdorfia chinensis (assembly GCA_019845155.1). Lineage (NCBI taxonomy): Eukaryota > Metazoa > Arthropoda > Insecta > Lepidoptera > Papilionidae > Luehdorfia > Luehdorfia chinensis. The sequence goes on along the minus strand of JAHVAK010000164.1, from coordinate 246,474 downwards.
TATATGATAAAATAGATTGGAAGCAGACTAGGTCTCCACACCATACCATTCGGTCTTCTTCTAGGCCGTTGACAACTGCTAAGCATAGGACAACTGCATTCAGGGGTTGCTTTAAGCATGCCGCCACTCGATGCTGGAATGATCTCCCACCACCAATTAGGGACCTGAAAACAGTCAAATCGTTTAAATATGCCTATAAAAAAGTTCTTCTAGATGAACAAAAAAATGACCCTACTTATTGCTAAGAATGCGCTAATGAGCCCTCCTGAACTAAGGCCATATTAATCAAACAGATATTTTATACATATTTGTACAAAAAATATCGTAAATTAATTAACTTCATCTAGTTGTGTACATACCTAAATGGTATGGCCCCTGAGTGAGATGGGGATTTGAAGAATTGAGGGCGGCCTGCGTGTGATTCGACATTGGTTGACCTGTAATGTTCTATGACAAGTCCACTCAATACTGAGCTAATTGCCGTGCTGCCTCTTACTACAGTTCTTAAAAGAATTTAAAACCTGCAACAAATTTCTTTATTTATTATTTTGATTGATTATTTTAAGGCACGGTTAAATATAAATATAAATATTGTTGTAATAGTTATTTTTATCTCTTTTTTAATTGGCACTGCGGTGCTTGTAAAATGTTTTGGTTTATGTTACATACCTTCGATATGTGAAGTGATGGGTCGTCTTTGCTAAAAAATACTGCTTCTTTCTGCTCGTTATATTCTTTATTTCAAGGAAACACATCCCCAAGTCTATTTTATTGAGTACATTTCTTAATAATTGCAATCCTTTGTTATAAAGATGCAACAAACTATATATATAAAGACAGCGATTAGTACATCTATTAGAATTTAAATTGATTGCTACGTTTTGCTTGCACGTTATAAGATTCGCCATCGCCATTATTATATCTATTGTTAGGAATTACTATAAGTGTCAGAAGGCTACGTATTTATTTTCAAAATTTTATTACTGTTTTATATATTATTACCGTAATATTGTAATTATTTATATATTTCATATTATTTTATTTTTTTTCTTTAAACGACATCGGAGTGCAAATGGGGGTTGACACTGAAAATCAGTGCTGTGACGGAATTCGCTTCCGCCGCAGTGTATGCTGAGTTGTCAACCTCGTTTGCTAGGAGTACGGCGTACAATTTCCATACTTTTATTTTTAGTATTATTTGTGTTTTAAGTTCTCTCTCTCTTTTTTTTATTTTTTGTACTGCTACTCGTATTTTAATTTTTTTTATTATGTATTACTTTTGTGTACGTCTGCTTCAAGCAAATAAATGATTTTTCTTTCTTTCTTTCTTTCTTTCTGTGTGGCGGAACAACTGTCCCGACCGTAAAAACTGTTGCTACCTACTTTCAATTTGTAGTTTGTTACTGATATTTTTAAGATTAACGTTACCTCTTACGAGTTACCCTCTATATTATATGTGTTAAACTAAAATAAAATACATTAAGTTCAAATACATTAAGGGCTTAAAATATTATAAATATAAAATCAGATTTTACAGTAATTGTGGATGGTTAAATAGCATTTCGTGCACATTTGTATAAAAACGTGTACCAGTACGTACTATAGGATAGTACTATAAAGCGATAATCATGTGGATATCATCCATAAAAGTATTATAAATGCGAAAGTAACTCTCTTACCCCTTGACTGTTTGTTACCTTTTTAAGGTGTAACCGCTCAATCGATCTTGACAAAATTTGGCGTAGAGATACTCGTAGCTTGCATCCTGGAGATGGAAATAGTATGTTATACTTTCGATGCAATAAGACTGTGCATCATACTAATCTGTAGTGTCTTGGGCAGGTAATGCAGTCCCGAAAGCAAAAGGCGAAAGACGAAAGTCTGCGAGCAGTGCAAACTGCCTGTGTATATGAAAACTAAGCTGATGAGGGTTAATAGACAAACCGATTTTCAGTGTTTCTTTGGAGGATACGATTTGTGATGAAAAAATCTATAGATCAGAAGATGTTAGATATAAAGGTACTGTAGAACTAACATGTATTATAATTTATAATTCAATGCTGCCATAGAAATCTGATCTGATTTGATTTCTGATTTAGTACTATATTTGGTAGTCTATTGCAGTGCTCGAAATATACAAAGTGAACGATAGGAAATGAGAGCAGAGACTTTTTTTACATTATTCATTAATTATCTCTAAATAAATGCTTAATTATCAATATCGTCTCTTATTGAAAAATCGAAAATATGTCTGTAAGGGTGTAACCAACTACAGAAGCAATAGTTTATTTATTAAAATGTTATAATTTTCAAATCAATATTTAAAAGTATAAAAGCATTTTTGGATATTGTACAATCACTGACATACACACGTAGCACAAACCTTTTACACTTCAGTATCACGATCTGATATGCAATCTTAAAGTGATACTCGTATATATAGACAAAATTAATATTCGTTATGAAATATAAGTATATTCTATAAAAACAGTTTATTGTGTATACTATATCAATCATCAATATAAGTACAAACAAAATCAGGACCAATAAACGTAAACCATTATAGGCATAATAAAACATTGTACTGCCAGTTTAGATGCAGTTTAACATAAAAAAATGAGGAGTTTTGATGAGGTTAGTGAGGTTTAAATTAAATTAGCAACAGACAAGCACATTGTCTCTAGAAGTCAAACTTGCTACCGTAAAAAATGCTTTTGATGAATAATAATTTTTCTATTTTAGATTTTTGTATAGTTTTCCAAAAAAAGTTGAAATGCAGTATGAAAAAGTTTTACGACGACGAAGGCTACCTGCAGTTTGAAAAAAGTTTCGAGATAAGTTCTTCCATTCGTACTTTGTTTTCCTTCAGATATTTTCATACACTAACAGACCATTAACGTGTGAAGTTATTAAGGTCATAACATACGGATGTTGCGCTTGTAGGTATAAAACTTCAAGTACAGTGGTTTAGCTTTACTTGTGGTGGACATATCTATTATATCTTTTATTATTCCAATTAGTCAAATTTAATTTAATTTATTCTTTTAATCCCGTAATTAAAAATGGTCAAGCGCCGGATTTAGATGGAATTGCAGCGGAGCTGAGGCTCTCCCTTTTAGGGAAAAGTGAGAAAGAAAGTCTTCAGAAGTTGTTTAATTGGTATTCGGTCTTTCACTGCAGGCCGCATGAGGGAGTTCAAAGTGGTTTTTTATGAGGTAGAATCCGCAACGATGATATTCGCAGCAGGCCATATAGCTCGTAGGACCGATTACCGTTGGTGAAGAATGGTACTTAAGTGGCAACCTCGTTGCGGTAAACGCAGATTCCTGCGTTCGTGTCTTACCACTTGTTAATAGACGTAAGGATCATGATTCATCATTGCTGATATTCATCACCAATGATGATTTATTAGAATTTAGTTTTATTAAAAAAATTAAATCAAAGTGACAACAATATGACAACATACTTGGGTACTGGAACACAATTATAACTTACCTCGTTAATAATAGGTAGCCTCTGGCGCGAGATCATCGTTAAGGGGTCTTAAAGTCTGATCGTTAACAGGTTTGTTGAGGTGTACTATATATAACATAAAATATGTAACAATTCAACGTCATAATAGAAGACTGAAAGATATGATGACACAAATATTATATTTATATAATAGACTTAATTTACATACATTCAGTAACGCCTTTCTCCCGTAACGGGTGCGTTCCCACGGACAGTATATTCACATCATTGCATATTATGGTGGTATTTTGCACGAATAAAGGCTGTCCGTACAATACCTTAGTCGCCTCTTATGATACCTTGGTAGGAAAGAGGTAGGTATTATTCTACTCTGCCGGACACATATCGGCTATTCTTTGAAGGATACAAATTGTAATGAAAAAGTCTACAGGGCAGAAGATGTTAGAGATAAAATTACTTTTATATTATTAATTTAGTGCTAGTATGGACATTTGATTTGATTGGCATGAAATAATTGCACTCATAACAAAATACATTGAGTTCTTATTCTAGTCCACTGCTTGATATGGCTCCTTCCAAGAAGGAAGGATTTGCCGTAGTCACCACGCTTGATAGACGAATTGATGATCGCGTGGCACCTCAGACGCTGCTGCCAGTCACTGGTCAGTGGATTTATGGTTCAGTATTTTTCGAGATGGTTATTCTACTACCTGACGGAGCACATGAGATTTTCCTTATATTTACCTCAGTTGGCTCTTACGACACTACGGAATGAAATGGAGTGGCAGATTATCTTACACCATCATATAACGAATTTATACAGTAATTTGTTTTCCATTAAATCATCTAACCACCCCGCCTGCCAAGCGTGGCAACGGCAACGTCGGAAATAATTTGTTAATGAATTATATTTGTGCTATTCTTTACAAAAGACTTGACTCTACAACTATGTAGTAGATCTTTTAATAAAAACGTTGGGCCACACGTGAATTTCTGCGTTACATTTGCTTCGATTTACATTTAAATTATCCGTTGTTGCATATTACTGCAGCACTACATATATTACGGCAGCTTTACTTGTTATTTATTATAGAAGACCACGTGGCCTAATGGTAAGAGTAGCCAACATTTGTGCAAAAACATGAATTGTTGGTTTTCAGGTCTGATTGTGCTATGATTGTTCTTGTGTATCTACGCTGCATCGAGCCTACCTCCGACCTTATCGCATGAGCGTTCCATCGGGCACGGGTCGCTTGGGACAAGTGACCGAGCTTCTATTTGTGCATACACTTGCGACACTATAATTATATAGTTGACACACTCAGTCGATAACTTCCGAAAGTATTCGATAGTTGTTGCGGTAATCGAAAATCATCCTGAAAAAGCCGACTTCAACGTAGCACTTTGAGTTTCATGATTTTCTCATGGACCAAATCTTCAAAACTGGACTAGTGACAAATGGTCACGTTATATGTCATGAAACCATTTATACGGGGAGTCCCAATTTTGATTAAAAAAGAATTATCTACATTAAAAATATATGTATACAGACCAATTGAGAACCGTCTCCTTTTTTGAAGTCGGGTAATAAGAGTGTAACATTAATTTAAGTACATAAGCTTAAGTAGCAAATACATCAAGATACAGTTGAGTCAACAATTATAAATAAGTAGTCATTTGATTGTTAGAATTATTATTATAATGGCTACTGTGATTGAGTTGTATAAAAGTTTGTTGTAGCTGAGTGAAGGTAATACTGTCGATAATATATCCGAGTTGCATCCAGGTGTGGATCGGGCGGAAAATGAGTGCCGTGATGTAACCAATCAAAAATTCGAGTCAGAAAATTCTGGTGGTAGGATTCCTTTGCAGGAATCCGTCTAGGTAGGTACCACCCCAGTGCCAGTTATTCTGCTGTGAGGCAGTCGTCGTTTCATCGTCGTTTCAGCCTATCACAAGTCCACTGCTGAACATAGGCCTCCCCCATAGATAGGCACAAGTTTGTAGCTCACATATTGGAGGGATTTTGCCATAGTTGCCACGCTTGGCAGGCGGGTTGGCAACCGCAGTTTATTTATTCAGATGTTCCAGGAAGATGCTGCTGCCCATCTCCTTGTTAGAATTTCCCTCTGTCGACTTTTACGACACCCACGGGATGGGATGGGGTGGTAGATTCTCTTAGGCCGCTACCACACGGCTATCACACCTCACATCTATCAGCCCATACTCATTGCTCTATAAAATATCGCGCTCATGATAACTTTGCAAGATGGCCCCTTTGATAGCGATCAGGATGATATAGTCGTTTTGCTCGTTTCATCAATTTATCGAATAAAAAAAATTCCCCATTGTATTCCCATGAGCAGTATTGTGACAGCATTGCATATTGTGGTGTTATTCTGCATGAATAAAGGCTGTCCGTACAACATCTTAACAAATGGTAAATATAGAAAAAAAAAATCTTTTTTCCCGTGCACTGATGTTAAAAACATCATAAGTAATACGTAAGCATAAAAAGCAAACGCGAGTAAGTAGGCTTTTTAACAGTGATAGAGACATGCGTCAGGTTTTGTTTCGTATAATTGGGAACCGGGGAAGTACGAGTTCCACGACCTCACAGAATACCGGAGTAAAGAAGAAGGTGTCTTGCAAAGGCTATCCTGAGGAATTTCTGTCAGCCATCGCTCACCTCTCTGTGCAGGGGGGACGACTCGTTGTCCCATGCCCAAAAAGAGAAATCCAACCTTTTACGCTTTCTTTTTGCGTCCAACTCCAGCTTTGGATGACAACTTTTGCCGCCTGAACCTTTGTCGTGTCTCCCTATTTTGAGAGGACTGCCGTGCCCGCAGCTAGTATTTTGACATATTGAGTGAGGTTCAGTTTTTTGATCATCAAAGAAGGGAAGGCTAAAATGGCCTCAAAAAAGCTGGCGCTTGCAACTTTACAAGGCGTAAATTAGATTGGCCTTTTTGGACATGGGCCAACGAATCAGGTGGCTGAATTTGAGAACAGTATTCCACACTTGGAATGCTGTTCTCATCTCTGGGCGGAGGCACCCCAGTGCCAACTCGTTCCATTTGACCACATCCAGCGAAGAGCGGCTCTAATCATTAACGACCAGGTTCTTTCCGATCACCTTGATCCACTGACATTGCGAGGAGACGTTTCCTACCATTGGGAGTGTTCCGAGAAATAGTTCAGAATCATACCAGCCGATGACTTTCACCATCGTACATCACGGCACAGCACATAATTCCATCCACATCACCTTGATGTTTGGCATTTCAACACTGTGCGCTTTTCGTGGATTTTTCTGCCACGCACAACCACTATGTGGAACTTGCTGCCGCCATCGCATTTTCCGGACCGATACGACTTAGGTACCTTCAAGAAAAAACCGTATACCTTTCTCAAAGGACGCACCTGCGGTTCCGCTGGTGTTGCGGATGTTCATGGGCGGCGGTGATCACTTAACATCCTGGGAGCCATTTGCTCGTTGGCCCTCTTCTTTTGTAAAAAAAGACTGTAAAGTCGAATGTAGAAATGCAAGAATTTCCAAAACTACATACATTCATCATGTCAGTCATGTCTTATTCCCATACAAAGGGTAGGCGGTGACCACATCCGTGGCTCACTTTTCCCCTCCTCGGGAAATGACTCTTGACTGGGGAATGTCGCCGTCATTTTGGTACGAGTCGAAATATTTATCCATTGCGTCCGTTGGGACATACACTATGCAATGCTGTCACTGTACTGCTCGTGGGAGCAGTATAGTGACAGCATTGCATAGTGTTGTATTATTCTGCATTCTGTCCGCAGAATACCTTAGTCGTTTCTAACGACAGCTCCGTAGGAATGAGGTAGGTGCTATTCTACTTTGCCGGAAATCTACCGACGAGAGCTATTGTCTATGAAAAGAACTTCACTGAACATCATATAGGAACAATTTTAAAGAATAATTACTACTATTAGTAGAAGAAATTTACGATATTTTGGGTTATTTTTCTACCGATCATAACAAAATTTAAAATATTAAATATCATTAACATTAACGTAATTTGCGTTATAATAATGTTATTTAAAATATTAAATAACATTATTATAACGCAAATTACGCTCTTATTAACGTTTCATTTTTAGATTAATGCGAGCAAAAACGGTACCTCCTTCAAAATGTTAGTGAAAGGGACCTTTTTATTGTCAGAAATGTGAATTAATGAATATGGGACCTACAAAAGCACTGCGAAAGTTAAGTGGGTGAGATGATGTATGATTTGATACATCCCTCGGGTCACTTTATAAATGGTATGATTTTTTTTTATATTATAAGTGCGACGTCCACAGAAAACTGTTACAGGGCTCAGCATAATTTACAGAAATTTGTGTGAAGAACGCTTCGGTATTTGAACAATAATAAAATTCTTTAAGCATTGATTGAGTAATAATATATCAAGTTCATCACTGTATAATAATGATTTGCAATTTATAAATTATGTGTGTGTCATGGCTGCTTCTCTATATCTATTAAAATTGCCTATGATAGAATTTAAGTGTCTGTCTGTGATTTCAAAATCAATGCTAAAATATGATGCCTAATCATAAATTACTGTTTTTAGAATTTGTATTTGTATATCTGAAAGTTTGTCTCGAATAGGCTACGAAACGACTGAGCAGATTTCAATGAAAATTTTAGGCTTAGTATTAAATAAATATGTTTCTTGTAAAGTGAAAAGAAAATTAATTTGGTTGATATAATCAGGCTTTACTTTGCTGAAATCAATTATGATGAATGAAAGGAAGTTGCTATGATCCGAGAAAATATGAAATGGTGTACTGACAAGTTTTAAAAGAGCACCGCCCGTCCTCCCACAGTAGCATGCACAATCAAACTAACCCCGGCACCGGGAACTGTCACGAGATACCTCCGCCCCTACAACACTACCACTAGGCAATGTACACCACTGAAGTCGAGACCACGACACGTGTTTCACCTAAAAACTAGGCATTATCAAGGCGGTGTTAGTTTGCATATGCACGTTACTGTGGGTGGGCGAGCGGTTTTCAAAAACTTGATAATAACATCATTCTATATTCTGCATGGGATATTAGCAAATTAACTTCATTAATTTTTAAGAGTTAACTAATGGGTTGTGTTCTCTGTACTCACCAACATTAATAGTGCAGCTAAATTATAAGACTTGTTGCCTAACCCAAACAAAACTAGTCTCAAGCCTGTCTTTATTTTGGTATTAGGTTTTCTTACAATATCGCAGACAGTGACATAATTATGTTTGGGCGTAGCGTTCACTAATTCCGTGATACTTAATGAAACATTTTTATTGTTTAATTATCATATAACCGAAAGTTTTTGCAGAACTGAACGAAGGTCGTACCTAACTACTTCTTATTCATTTTTTATTATAATCTTAAAATAACTATATAATTATATGAAACGATTGGTTAGCAGTTAGCAGTTTTCGAGCAACGTGGATTTGGAATCGCGTAAGCGGGCGCTATGGACGTTTGTTTGCTAATGACGTGGTTAATTCACCCATTTAAGTACGAATTGGTTATCTGTGCACTTCAATAATGTTCCAGATGAGAATCAGCAGATCTATGTTATTGAATATCAATTTGTATTTTATTTTCATTGGCGGAAATTAGTTTTATATTTCATCTGCAAGGCTGTATCGATTTTATTGAGTACACTTATATTATAGTTGTAACGGTAAATTCATATTATGATTATGTTTAAACTTTTCGAAAATAACTAAAATGATTGTCAAATAATATGATATTGATGTCATTAATATCGAATTACTAAAATTAACTAACTTATATCATAATCGTTGCAAATTAAAAAAAAAAAACTATTAGAAATTATTTATATAAACCATCAAACAACCACTTTTACAAATTAAAGAGTCGTAATCCTCTAAAAATGTACAATGACAAACAGATGCTACAATCCTACGCTGTACTTCGTACCGACACTAGTACACCTTACCTATGAAACGGCTAGCTTATAACGACACGGATTATTAAAATCCAAAAGATTATGTGAGTGTGGAGGTCTCGTATGTAAGCTCCACGTACGCATAAGCTCCACCTCCGTTGGCAAAACACTAACATGTTGCCGAAAAATAACTAACTGCCATTATTATTATTTGTACTTTGTTTAAATTTTCTCGATTAGGCTTAATACTCGTAGTACAACGATGTAAGAATACCGTTGTTTAAATTTAATGTGGAATTGCGACGGTTGGTTATAACGTTTAAGTTTCTTCTAGTGTTCAGTGTGTTTAGCTAAATGGGAACTGTTACTACGACCACGTACAATGCGCACCCATACCAGTAAGTAACTTCCTGCAAATAGGGCCAATTATAATTTCAAGCGAATCGGTATCTGATTAGTTTTATTGTAGTTGTGCTCGGTCGAAAAAAAAATGAGTTTCTTATGGCCCATCACTAGTCATGATCAACTGACAGACGTCAGGAATGCATTCTTTTAGCGACCGGACTGTAAATACTGTTATTTCCTTTTCTATAGATATTAAGCAAACCAAATGCAGAAAAAGTTATCTAGTGTGACACAATCATCCGTAAACGCTTGTCTAAAATGTCTTTAACGGTTAGATTAAGTTTTTTTTTAATTTTCGTGAACTTTGAAAAATAATTTAATGTTACACTTAAACCCATTCAAATAACTAATATAAATCTTATACGAATAATGTATCAATGTAATAATGTAAATGTATTATAAATACCAAAAACACTGACACAAACTACGAATAAACATATAAAAACAAACATATACGTAACAGGTATCCAAATATCTGCAGATCACAATTTTATTCTTGGTATTTGTATCCAAACTCCATAAAAAGCGGAAAGCTGATTTTCTCATACATACATGCAGTCACACCTTCTACCCATATAAGGACCTACCCCGTAGCCCACTTTTCACCACAGCGAAAAACGAGACGCCATTTTGGTACGAGTTAAACAAATCTTAGTCCCTATTGCTATCTCTTAATGATTTTTACATAGAAAGCTTTTACTAGTATATTAAATAAGAAATAAACTTATTTATTAAACTATTAAATCATTATTATGACCTATCATGAGCAAGTACAGCATATTCATTTTTAACTGTTACTCATTAATAAAGATCACGTCAAATGAAATATACAAGAGAATTACTTCATACTATGAACTTCTTCAACTTCAAATTGTATTTACTCGTATAGTATAATTATTACTCATAAAAAACAGACCGCGACATATATTTGTTGAATGTCCGAAATACGAAATAGATAAAGTACTACAAATAATGCATTATACTACTTTTTTGATAGAAATGTAAATGTATTTCATGAAAACTTCTAATCGCCCTGCCTTTTCATTGTCGCTTACTTTGTTTCTTTTTTTTTTTTTGATAAAATCCACCCTAATTTGATGTTTTAATACAAATACTCTAACATTCGTAGCTAAAACTTTGACTGCGGATGTCTCCGTTAACTTTATTAACTTTAATTAAATTAAAATCTTGTTTGACCCCCGTTAAATTAAGCTTTAATTAGATTTACTCACATGTCAAAATATTTGCTTAAATGTTCTCTTCCACAAATATTTGACCTTATTGGAGAAGATCAAAGCATGCCGACGTACTATTTCTCTAGGGTACGAATTCAACTGCGACTTAATCCTGCTCAATGATTTCATTTACTTTTCCTATTAAATTAAAATGAGAAGTGTGTGGGTGAGGGCGTTAGTGCATGCGTGCGTGTATGTGTGTAATGTAAATGCTTTCGAGTCAGAGCTCATCACAAATCAACTATTGAAAATAGGCCTTGCTCTCTCGACTGCCACAAAGCAGGGCACTAAGCCACCTGCGTCCGTCAATTTCTCGCAAAACTGTAAATATCATCGGTCTATCTTATAGGAATCATCCTAGATTGAAATTCCCGGTACGATGTTGCTTCTCGAGGACCATTATTTCCAAGTTCATCGGTTTTACGTATTACAGTCTCCTTCTTCCAACAAATATCCGGAACGATACAAGGTCTTTAATAACAATGCCTTGGTATTTTGTTACTTTTGAATAAATAAATCCCACAACCATTTCGATCGCTGTCCAGCAAATGAATGGCCGACCAAGTTATGTTCCCGTTTCAACATAACTCGAGTCAATTGAAAGTGACACTAATTCTTGTCATAGACGGTAAAATCTTTATTAGCTAAAGTTCTTCAACTTTATAATGTTAGTCGAAATTATAATAAACATTCTACGTCATATCCCAAGATGTACTGATAATGTTAACATACGAGCGAAGCCACCATCAACTTTATTTGACACTTCCTGATTCTTAAGGCTACCTCGGGTACTAGTCTCTAGGGTCTAGATTTGCTACGGTTATCGTCCTCGCAGATAAATTTTGAGCATAATTCTCTCAATATTTGGCTCAGCGACTTGAGCTTCCTCATACGACAATGCAGGACGACAACTCTATTCCATACGTCAACACTGGCTACAAGCACTAGTCCAAGACATTTGAAATGAGAAGATGTGACGCAGATTCTCGAAATCTTCATATCCCAGTTGGATTCTTCGTTTGGCCTCATGATCGAATGTGTCTTACCCAGTTGGACAATTTGCTTCAGATATAATTGTTACAAACATCGTGCGTAGTGTTCTCAATATCAATTGGAAGTAGCAAAAATATATGTTTTTACTTTTTTTACAATTTCTGTAGATTTTTAATTTTTGTTTAATAAAGAGGAAGCTATAATAACGTGACTACAGTAATGTTCCATAGGCGAAGCCATATCGGGCACAATAATTTTGTTAACAACATATTTAAAACCCGATGTAATCTGAAATTATCACCATTAACATTTTGCCTAGATACGTATTATTTTTCCTTTATTTGTTAATTTTTTACAAAAAGAATATTCTACTCAATAAATGGCTATTGACTGTTTTCTGTACTATTGATCGCGAGTTCGAATCCCGCGCGGGAAAATTGTTTGTAAGGTCTACAGATAGTTGCTCCGGGTCTGGGTGTTTGTGCATGTGCGATTTACGTCTGTTAAATGACGGACGAATGCAACGGAGGAATGCAAGTACGAAGTAATGTTTTCCAAAATAAATTAATTGTAAATAAATTAATCTATTGTATTAAAAATGACAGACTAAAAATGAAAAAATTACAAATGCCTACAACATGTCTATTTACTCTTAAATTAAGTAAGTAGACTAGAAAAATGTCTAGTAAATGACTTCACTTCACTAGACATAACACGACATAAGTTCTATGGATCATAGGTTCTTTAGCGTTTTGGTTTTACTTAGAACATAACATACTAAAGTGCCATAAGTATCACATGTTATGCCTACGCGATATGATCGGAAGTATGAATTTAAATTGAGATACTTAATAAACTTTTGTGAGGTGTTTAAATATAATATTACCTTCAGTTAGTTATTGAACCCACGATTCACCAGTTAGGTACAATAACTACTGGCTCAAGCAGTCATCACTTTTAGTATTTTTTTATATTAAACCTTTTAATTTAACGATTTTTGGTTTCCAGTATTTTTATAAATTAACGAAGTTGAAGATAGAATAAACAACAGATAAGTCGATTAGTGCCTGTTTAAGAGGCGATCAAACATCAAAGTATCTGAAGAGGTTGAAGTGATTGGTATCAAATTAGCAACAGGGATCAAAGACTTACATTTTTGCTTCGCTTACAAAAAGAACATTCTTGTGAACAAAAAATTCTCAGTTTTAGAAAATGGACTCAAGCATATAATTTAGAGTCGAGTCTATATCATTTGACAATGCCTTTTTCCTAGTATATAATGCCTATATCATTTGACAATGCCTTTTGCATAGTGGTAGTATTGTAGTGTGGATGGCATCTAGTAGTGGTTCCCGGTGTTGATAATAGTTTGCCTATTGCACGATATTGTGGGAGGAGGGTGATTCTCCAAAAAATAAACTCCTTTTATAATTTTGGTAAAGGATTTATCAAATAAACTCCCTTGCAATGGATTTCATAAAAGTTATCTTATTTCAAAAATAATGAAAAATATGAATGGCAAAGGTTTACTTTCAAGACGCCTTCCTCTAGATTTTTGGAAAATTTATAGCTAGCATGTGGTACGAAATAATATTAAACCAAAGCGAACCCAGCCTACTCTCGTCTTTAATTTGGAAATAATGTGAGTTACCAATTGTCAACCTCAAATAAATGTTTAAAATTCCTGGTTTCACGGTTAACTTTTTATGTTATAGGTTGTGTTTCAGCTGTAGACCAAAAATAAAAAAATATTGCACACATAAATTAATAATTATTAAAAACATCAATAATTTTATTCAAATGAACACTTATATCATAATAAAACGATGGAATCGGGAAATTCGATTTCAAATTAAATAAGACAAATTTGATCATGTTTAAAGCAAGTTTGAGAAAATCTTGTTTTAAACATCTTCTTTGAGCAGTCAGTGAAACTTCTTTACTCTGTATAATCTGTTTTTATTATAAATACCTAATTATGAAACGTAACTGAATGGGAAATTGACTTGAATGAAAGAAGTAACAAACAACGTTAGAAACGTTGTATGTATATCGAATAGTGAAAGACATAATCTAGGTCATTACGTCAGTCCTTTATAACAGTATCTTAAAATTTGCTGGAAATTATAAGCGAGTGAACATATAACATTCTGTTATTAAACTTCTCGTCTAACGAATCATCATCACTTCAGTCTATTCCACTGCTAAACATAGGCCTTCCCAAAGATTGCCACAAAAGTTTGAAACTCTTATTTTCAGGGGATATTGCCATAGTTGCCACGCTTTACAGGCGGGTTGACAACCGAAGTTTATTTATTCAGATGTTGCTTCATGATCTCGATCATGAAGATGCTGCTGCCCATCTGCTGTTTTTTATTTTCTCTCTGTCGACTTTTACGACACCCACGGGATGAGATGGGGTGGTAGATTCTCTTTAGCCGCCACCACACGCGTAACACGAATAGTTATATTTGTGATCAGTTTGAAATATTTCTAATGAATGTTATTATTAATTACACAAAAGCGAACAAACTTTTATTAGTTGTTATGTAATTAAAACATTTTGTTAATATGAGATCTAAACCATTTTAATGTGTTTATGTACGAGGCTTTGAAGTCTCGAAAAACAAACAAGCGAAAGCCGGAAAAAACCACCGCTATCCTATTTGTAGGCCCTTTAATAGTGATTATCTATTCAGAAGATTTAATAGTGATTATCTACACAGAAGATATATCGATTCTAATAATTGTCGGAAAAACTTTTATTTACAATTTACCAGCTTATGCTGCCTGCGAACAGATAAAAGTATTTATAAGGCCACCTTAAAAGTATCCGTAACCGACGAGCTTGTATGAAAACACTACTGAAAGTAGAAGAAGCGAAGCGCTCAGGTCGTCTGGGTGTCATTATTTTACAATTGAAAACCGCAAGGGGAAAAAGGAGAAGGGTCACTTTTAGTGATATTTGAGCTATTAAAGCATTTTAAAAGATCGTTAGTAATACTATTTGATCAATCTTTTAACATGACTAAAGTCATAAAAATATAAAAGAAAAACAAACACTACGTGCAGGGAAAAATGAGGATGGTCATCTCATTAATTTATTAATTTATAAATAAACATTTGTCTGAACAACAAAATGATACAAATATAATTCTTGTAACGGTTAAAAACATTAATTATTTTAAAGTGTGTTCATTCCCCCTTTTTTCCCCTTAGGTCTTCAATTAATCTCAACACCGCCATTTAGAATTAAAGCGACTTCTATTGGTACAAAAACAAACTTGCCTATAATTAAAAAGTATGTTATTGCGACAAGGCACACAAACTCTAATGTAAGTTGATTATGTGGCGTCTCGATACCTTCATCCCTCGTCGATGAAGATTTGAAATGTAGGTGAACGTTGCCACCCCTGAGGACTATGATAAATTGCCTCTTGTCAATCGATTATTTATACGTACCATACGAAACTAAAAAGCATTAAACTACTACTAGTGCTTTGCGATGGCATTATTTAAGACTGTGGTAGTTTCCAAGTCGTGCAAAATTGATTAGCTCGGCTGGGAAACGAGTTACAAACCGTTTCCTGCCAAATCGTGACTCTACTGCGCTAATTCTAAATTTGCATTTTGCTAGAAATGTATAAGACTTTATTATTAAGATGTTGGCAAAAAGAAAATAATTTAAAAAAATGTAATTAAAGTGTATTTTTATTGGCAAAACGTTCATCTAACATTGAGTGCAACGTCTATACTGTATACTGACATCCTCGAAAGATTTTTTGATATAGAACAATTTAGAGAAAATAAGTATTACGGATATTCGAGACTAGTTGTAGCGTGCGATTTCACCCGCGTAAAATTACAAATATTTTTATTCATATCATCTGAACTCTGCAAGATATCGAAGTTACTCGAAAATTTAAGTCAAAATTCTGTTTCAAACGCTAAAATTCTCATTGAAATCCGTGGAGCTGTTTCGGGGCCTATTCGAGACAAAGTTTCAGACAGACAGACAGAAGTTCTAAAAACAGTCATTTATGATTAGGCATCGTATAAATTACAGTTTTCACATTAATTTTCGCATTAGTTTTGAAATCACATACAGGCACTTCAATGTTGTTATTCGTATATAGAAGATGTTGGTTAGTTAATATTTAAAGACATTAACTTCATTATCCTGTTATGCAATCACAATAGTCATTAAATTATGACCGTACATTATTCTGTATTTTGATTTATTTACTAATTATTAATATTTACTTAAATTGTTATTGTATTCTAATTTATACTACTCATAATCAATAATAAGTTCAGCGGATCTAGATAATTTTATGCAGTGTTGCCAGTATTATTTGACTGAAGTCAGATCTCAGTTACAAAAAATGTAAACAAATACTTTAAAAGGTTTTAAATCTAAATGTTAATGTATTGCCAATAATACCTATTTTAATGTAAAAACCCATTTTGTTTAAAATTATAAATAGCAATTATTGAAAAACTCACCAAGCGGAACTACTGACGAATTTAGTTTAGTTCTAAAACATAAACATAAAACAAGAAATGTTTCTCAATTTTCTATATATTTTCAGTTCTTCCAATTTCATTTCACTTTAGCAGTATTCGAGTTATAAATGACGCCGTGGGGATTTTGCCTTCTGCAACTGAAGAGTGTAATTTCTATTCAATTATGACGCAATTTCGTCGGTAAATGCTTTTCACTAAAATTTTGTATTATTTATATAACACCAATTGTATGGATAATAATATTACGCTGCAAAAACTTCATTAAAACATTTTTTTTTAAGTTTGTATAATACCATAATCTAGATCTTGTATTCGATGTGGTATATATATGTAAAAATGTGAAATCTAAAAAAAGTGAAAACTTAAAAAACTCTGTTTACTCTTTACTTAAATAAACAATCGAAATCTTTGTCAAAATACAGTTGCCAACGAAATTTGTACACTATAACTACTATAAACAATATATTGCACATACATACAGACGAGTCCCGCCTCTTTTCCAGAGACCATATATTTCCACTGGCAGCGATCCCTGACACACATCTTTCGCTTCTTCTACTTTCATTACCGCTTTCATACAAGCTCGTCAGTTGCGGGCACTTTAGGTTGCGTTTTCTTAAAACGACTTCGATCTAATCGTGATATGTTCGCCCATGTCGACCTTTACCAGCTTGCCTATTCACACTCGCCTCGTAAATATGTTCAGTCAATCTTCTTTCATCCATCCTCCCTACGTGTCCAAACCACCTCAAGCATCCCTTTCTCTAATTTTGTCACTACATCTTCTACCACACCGCAACGTTTCCTCATCACGCTATTCCTCGCTTTGTCGATCAAAGTCACACAAGCTGTACTTCTCAAACTTTTCATTTCCACAGCATTAATCTTACTTTCATGCTTTTCCCAACAGACCCAACATTCACTACCGTACATAAGTGTGGGGTCCAGTACTCCTCTATATACAGCAAGTCGTGCCATTTTAGATACGTTCTACGTACATACATTCATGCCTTTTTCCCATATAAGGAGCAGGCAGAGGCCACTCACGTAGCCCATTGTCCGCCCTGGCGGAAAACGAGACGTGACGGGTGGCGAACAACGTCGCCGCCATTTTGATACTAGCCAAAAAATTCTTACTCCCCATTGCGTTCCCACGAGCAGTATAGTGACAGCATTGCATATGATAGAGTTATTCTGTACGAATAAAAGCTGTTCATACAATACCTTAGTCGGCTCCTCGGTAAAAAAGAGATAGGTGCTATTCTACTCTGCCGAATACCTTTCGTTTATACATACATAGATATGTGTTGGTTACACATGAAGTGATACAGGTCCATACACTTGATTTCCTGCCTATATTCTGGAAGAAGTACAGCTTAAAAAGTACTTAATGGCTGGAAAAAGTACTTAATAGCTTGAATTATGTTCTGGGAAAAGTGCTGCTGAGCAATGCGATAATATATATAAAATGTCAGCTTACCGATGATACGAGGTCTTTAACGGAAAGTATTACCCGCATACTTTCTTAGCATGTATAAAATTATCTACGCCATTTCATTCAAATATAAAGAGTAGATATCTTCAAAGCTTTGATCCTGGTTACTGATTTGATACTAATCTTACTGAACGCTGTAGACACTTTGATGTTTGAGTTGGATGTCTTTAAATCTATTTAAACCGTGCTATCATTTTGCTGTTATTAATATACTTTCTTTACAATTCTTTAGATTCTTTAAATTGTAGAATTTAAAATAGAAATATTCGTAATCTCATGTGAAATAAATACAACGGTCTAAATAACAACTGTATAATTGTTTTATTTATTGTAGAACGTTGAGTTTATATTCATCCAATGATGATGAACTGATATTTTGAATAATGTTTAAATAATGAGTTGTAGAGAGAGGAATTTAAATAAAAAATATATCTTTTATAATTCTCCATTTGTGATTTTGCACAAATGTACACTATTTCTAATACTGTAATAATAAGTTTTGACACATTAATATTTTTAGGTCCTACTTATAAAAGATAATATCTTAATATTTTTAGGTAAACCACTAGTCTACTTGGAAAATATAATATCATTTTGCAAGTAGACCTAACAATATTAATGTGTCAAAACTTATTATCATAGTTTAAGAAATAGTATACATTTGTGCAAAAACATAAATGGTTGGTTTTCGGGTCTAGTTGTATTGTAATTGTCCTCGTGTCTTTGTCACTGCACCTTAGTGCACCTCCACTTAGCCTACCTCCGATCTTATCGCGTGAGCATTACATCGGACACGGGTAGGTAGGAACGAGTGAGTGTACTGGCCTCCTCTTATTAGAATTCTTTTTTATACCCAATTTCTTTTTCTCTTTCATAGCTTATGTATATCTATTATTATTTATTGTTTCTTAATTACATTTTTTTTTCATATGCATTTAGTCTAATTATATATATATATATATATATATATATATATATATATATATATATATATATATATATATATAATTAGACTATGGCGGGACAGTATTTCGCTCCCCACGCCATTTGTTCCACCATCCGAGAATCTCCCACCTGGACACGAACTGCCGTGGCCAACCTGGAAGTGCTTGAATAGACTTCGAACTCAGGTCGGCCGGAGCAAGGACAACTGTGTCCGGTGGGGATTCACAAACCCCTCTAAAGCAGAGTGCATATGCGGTGCCGTTCCACAAACAATGGACCACCTCATGTCGTGTCCTGCGTGCCCCTCCACCTGCACGTTACAGGACTTAATGGAGGCTACTGAGAACGCAATAGTCGTAGCTGAGTTCTAGGCGGACAA
This sequence comes from Luehdorfia chinensis, assembly GCA_019845155.1. Taxonomy (NCBI): domain Eukaryota; kingdom Metazoa; phylum Arthropoda; class Insecta; order Lepidoptera; family Papilionidae; genus Luehdorfia; species Luehdorfia chinensis. Next base: position 227,065 of record JAHVAK010000164.1, on the reverse strand, counting down.
AATTTAGGTAGCCATCGACACGCTAAGAAGAAGAATATATAAATATTTTGTATTTAATTCTGTTTCATATATATATTTTTTATATATTTAAATAATTTCTTGTGATGTAGTGAGCGACCTCAGGTAGGTAGGCTGAAAATCAGCACTGTTTGAAAACAAGACGCGCTGAGCCTCTCTCTTTGGTATCTACTCGTAGTTTTGTATTTCTGTTATTTTTATACTCTGTATACCTGTTTTGTTTGTTTAGAAGATAGCAATAAATGAGCTATTATTATTATTATTTCTGAGAGGGCTCTGCAGCCGGAAAGAGTCCGCTACGCTCTGCAAGTGCCGGTTGGCGGACTTCACGTATCGTCGGATGTTATATGTTTTTCTTTCTTTCTCAGACATGCAGGTTTCCGCTCGCTGTTTTCCTTCACCGCCGAACACGTGGTAAATATGAAAATGAAATAAACAATTTGGGTGGCGCCGACACCGGCAATCGAACCCAGGTCATTCACATACTATCAAATTTAAAGCCCCCTGGCCCCTGGCTTGGCCCCTGAACCACCACGGGGACAATATTTAAAATATGTACTTATTATATTAAGAGAAAAGGAAATAAAAAGTATTGCGGAACTTTCTCTTCTTTTTTTTTACTAAAGCCTTAAATCTATACAAATAAATAAAATTGAAGTGCCAGTTTGTTCCGGCTAATCTCCGAAATGGCCGGACTGATTTTGACGGGACTTTCACTTACAGATAGATGATATTATAGTGGGTATCTTAGGCTACTTTCATTTTCGAAAGATAATAAGGGTTCCGCAGAAAAAAATTGATTCAAATAAGGAAGTATACATGTTTATCATTGATCGGGGTCGGCCTTTTTAACGCGGGTAAAACCGCGGGGTACAGCTAGTATTAAATACTTGCTGTGTGTTTGAAAAGGTATATGAATATTCATTACGAGTTTCGAGTTTTATTAATGAATACTCGTAGTCTAGGATTATTGGCAACGAATTCGAATTTAAGCATAAGTGGGTTACCGCGTCATTTGCTAACAACCACACTACACGTCCGCCATTGCGGTGCTTTATTCATGTTGTTCGAATACAGATTACGGTACACTAACGTTACGATTGGTCACGGCTGTGGTTTGAGGTATTTAGAATTATTTGTTTGGAATCACTCGAGTTGAATGAGTCCTTAATAGAGTCTTTAGTTTAATTTGTATATGTAAACAATCTTTATACACATATACTACACAATGCTTCGGGTTTGCCTACCTCTTATATGGGCAAAAGGCGTGTCTATATGTATGTATTACATATTCAAAGGGAACTAAGCAAACGTAGATGTAAAAAGCGTACCTTCTCTCTCTCTGACCTTCTCTATCTCTAAAAATTGTAATATACCTTTATAAGAGTATGATGTTCTATAACTGTGACAAAAAAAATATGACGAATGCGTGGCCTAGCGGTCAGAGTGCTTAAATTTTGCACCGCGGGTCTTGGGTTCGAATCTCAGCCCTTGGTATGTATTAGCCGTGGGTATGTATTAATGTTGTCTGCAGTAATTATAGTAGAATTTGTATTTAATTAAAAAAAAAGATTGAGTGAAAAACCGCAAATTCAATGTATTCCATTATTGCGCTATAAAAAAGCTTTACTAACTCTATGGTTTACAGTGTACTTCAGTGTATATACACTTAGTTCATGTTTACTTATCCTGTAGAAATGTATGTAATGATCTAAAAAATATTCCTTTGCGAGGCAATTCATTCCAGAAATGTGGAGATTTTCCTTGTTTCTTTATTTATTTTTCCGTGTGTTCTTTCGGTTAGATATTATTTTTGTATGTATTTTCTTTAAATGTTATTACTTATATAAAAAAGTTTCGTTTTAACTAACAACATTATTATCTATATATTAATACGTGGAGAGAAAACTTTGTACTCCTTTGATGGTTGATTCCGTGAACAAAGGAGTGTGTGATATGGCATAAAAGGTTGTACAGTTTGTATGAAGAAAGCCAGAAAGCTAAAAGTTATAATATAATATTTGTTACAAATACATTAAATTGAATAAAATATAACTTTCGTTATTTACGTTCATACTGACAATGTCAATCACATAATAGTCTGTCGTTTGTTTACGTTCATACCACCACCACCTATTTCAGTCTATCACTAGTCCACTGATGAACATAGGCCTCCCCCATAGATTGCTACAAAAGTTTACCAGCGGGTTGGCAACCACAGTTTATTCATTTAGATGTTCCGGAAAGATGCTGCTGCCCATCTCCTGGTTTTTATTTTCCCTCTGTCGACTTTTACGACACCCACGGGATGAGATGGGGTGGTAGATTCTCCTAAGCCGCTACAACACGGCGTACTGCCAATGTCAAACATATGATAGTCTGTGGAATATAATATTAGTATAATTTGAAATATTGCCAACAAATAATTACTTAAAACTCAATAACGAATAAACATAAAATTTTTATGAATTACGAATATCGACAACAAGGAGACCACTAGTAAATGTTCTCCGAGCCTTTGACGTAATTTTGAATTAATTAATCTGAGCGAACATTTTATATTCAGCCTGTACTCTGAAACCGATTAGGATATTACGATGTATTGGCTTTAGCATAATATTTATTTATTTTTATAGGAAAGGGTCAAACGAGCAAGCGGTTCACCTGATAGTAATTGAACACCGCCGCCCATAAACATCCGCAACACCAGAGGAATTACATGTGCGTTGCCGGCCTTTTGGAAAAGAATAGACTCTTTTCTTGAAGGTCTTCCAAGGCCATCCAAGTTACCGCGAAAATGAACGTCACTCGATATGTCAACGCCCAGGATTCCGATACTTACTGAGGCAACGAGGGGAGTACACTTTGTCCAAGTCACTTTAGTTACTGACTTTGGGTAAGTAAATAATTTTTTTTTTCTGAAGTCGATTATGGAACCGACAATAGCTCGAAAACCCGATAAGCGCTGGGGAAAGAAAGATTCGAAACTGACAACCTCGCAGGAGACGACGTCCCGATCCGTCACTAAGCGACAACTTTTTAAATTTGTTTCGTGTCAATCTTTTGCGAGGCCTATGTTCAGCAGTTGACTTATAATGTGCTGAATTGGTGACGATGATGAGATCTGAATTTCTACGTTTCAATTGTGTTAACTACATTCTATTGTCAGACATATTACATAAAATTGAAGAGGTAATATTACTTTAGGTTACTTGAAAATGTTGACAATGTTCATGAGACAAAGGGTTGAAGACTGAACTTAATAAGACCGTATAATGCCGTACTCTATTAAGCCAGACTTAAGCCGTGTAAGAAGGAAATGTGATCTTGTCATCATATTAAAATAGATCTTTGATATAAGTATACAGAAATTCTTAAAATATGTAATGATGAGATAAATTAATGGTACAGCCGACAAAGATAATAAATGACTCCAATAGTGAAATTCAGATTAGTAGTCTGGTAATGAACGGAGGCTTAATTTTACTACTTTTGCGACTCGCCTATTGTCTATTCGGCTTACTCACATTTAAGGTTATGTTGGTAACCCTATTTTAAGTAAATTTTTTTTTCAGATTCTATTTTACAGACATTAAGCAAAGCCGTCGCCTCTAGGACCACGACTCGGGCCCGTGGTTCATAGTACAAAACATGCAAACATTTCGATCAATAAGAAGTAACTTTGTTATTTTTTTTATCAAAATTAGTGACGATATGAGCACACCATTTACCTGATGGTTAGTGCCACACTTTCCAAAAATTGTGGTACAACCCAGAACTTTGCATGCGAGAATTCTGTGCAGCTGTACTGCATTCGTCAACATGCGATATCGGTTCTTACGTCTCGTATACCTAGTAATTACATATTGATCAGTGACGCTTAAGCTCAAACACAAGAGTGTTTGCACGACTGCTTAACAGAAGAATAACCAACACTGCGGATTCCTGCAGGAATGAATTATGTAGCGGTAATACATAATAAATGTGATATGAGTTTGTCGTCACTGCTAAGAAGTTTTTTCTCAACTCTGATACATTTACTTTATCTGAAAAGTGATGAGCTAACCTTTCAAGTGACCTTTTTCGTATTTATATGATTATATAACTACCTTGAAATTTTCTCAATTCATATGCCGCCATTACTTTAGATATTTTCACGCCTTTTTCCTTATAACGTGTAGGCATAGGCCTCTGCCGGCTAAGAGAGCTTACATATATATATATTTAATAAATCTAAATTTTACGGATTTTATTGAGTTTAATTTTAACTTTTATAACCCTGTAGCGACATAGCTCAAGAAATATGTCATACGTCAAAAATCAAGCTATGAAAGTTTTTGAGATGCAAACTATATAAATACAACATCTAAAGCTATATCTATTACTCGTAGGAGGAGACGACCTACCCAGATCAGACCATCATAGCGGGTAGCTACACTTTTCCTTTGCAATATCATCCGCCAAAACCCGATTATACCCGGTTGATTTACATAGTTATTTTTCCCGTATTAAGCTTCAACTCTACAACCTTTCATGTACCAATTAATTATTTCTGAGTTAAAATATCTATTTTGGATAGGTAAATAATAAGGAACCGACCGATAGGTGTCCGGCAGAGTAGAATAGCACCTGCCTCTTTCCCACCAAGATGTCGTAAGTGGCGACGTGAAGAATAACACCATAATATGTAATGCTGTCACTATACTGCGCGTGGGAACGCAATGAGGAGTTAGTATTTTCTGATTCGTACCAAAATTGCGGCGAAGTGGTTCGCCAACCGCGAAAAGTGGGCTATGTGAGTTGCCTCTACCTACCCCTTATATGGGAAACCCTTTTCCTTTGCAATATCATCCGCCAAAACCCGATTATACCCGGTTGATTTACATAGTTATTTTTCCCGTATTATGCTTCAGTTCTACAACCTTTCATGTACCAAATAATTTTTTCTGAGTTAAAATATCTATTTTGGATAGGTATATAATAAGGAACCGACCGATAGGTGTCCGGCAGAGTAGAATAGCACCTGCCTCTTTCCCACCAAGATGTCGTAAGTGGCGACGTGAAGAATAACACCATAATATGTAATGCTGTCACTATACTGCGCGTGGGAACGCAATGGGAAGTTAGTATTTTCTGATTCGTACCAAAATTGCAGCGACGTGGTTCGCCAACCGCGAAAAGGGGGCTATGTGTGTGGCCTCTACCTACCCCTGATATGGGAAACAGGCGTGACTGTATGTTTGTACGTAATACATCATCGTCGTCATTTCAGCCCAACAATAGTCGACTGCCGAACATAGGCCTCCCCCATAGATTGCCACAAAAGTAAGGAGCTCTCGTTTTGGGGGATTTTGCCACGCTTGGCAAGCGGGTTAGCAACCGCAGTTTATTTATTCGGATGTTTCAGGAAGATGCTGCTGCCCATCTCCTGGTTTTTCATTTTCCCTTTCTCGACCTTTACGACACCCACGGGATGAGATGGAGTGGTATATTCTCTTAAGCCGCCACAACAAGAGGAATGTAATGCATACAGTCACGAAAATAACTTTTATATTTTTTTTTTACATAGGAACCCCGTCAGTACACATACACCCGTATTGTTTGGCGGTCTCACCATTAATGTTAGTTTGTTGAATAATTTACGAACGTGTTGTCACGACGGAGTCTTAAATTATGCTCTTCTGTTATTAAAATGATTAATTAACATTGTTAAATATAACATCACACAGTCTATAACACAATGACGATTAACAATTTAGACGACATGATATTGTTGTCCTCCATTTTTCAGATTAATGGTACGGTTTGGAGATAATATTGCTTGAACCATGCAAGAATCAAATAAACACGTGCACTTAACGAAGGAAAGAAAGTTAATTAGGTGTATATTATCTAGTTTTGAAGAGCATCGCCCTCCCACAGTAGCAAAATAACATCGCCACCGGGAACCGCCACCAGATACCCTCCAGCACCCGTCCTCCCACAGTAGCATGCACAATCAAACTAACAGCGCCACCGGGAACTGTCAAGAGACACCCTCCGCCCCTACAACACTACCACTAGGCAATATACACCACTGAAGTCGAGACCACGACACGTGTTTCACCACAAAACGAGACATCATCAAATGATATTGACTCTACGACAATCCGCCGCCGACATGGTGTGTCGGGTCACATACAACAATTTACGTAGTCAAATTAATGCGAATATGTAATATTTCACTATATGGATTTTTGGCAATATTACTAAAAAAAGTAAAGTTTCAGCCTATAAATGTCCCACTACTGAGCACAGGCCTCCTCTCATTTCTGAGACGGTTTTGGAGCTAGGAAGAATCCGCCACGCTGCTCCAATGCGGGTTGGTGGACTTCACATGTCTTCGAAATATTTTTTATTCCTCCGACATGCAGGTTTCCTCACGATGTTTTCCTTCACCGCCGAGCACGTGGTAAATCAGCACTTAAAATTGCAATTAACAATTTTAGTGGTGCCGGCACCGGGAATCGAACCCAGGTCACTCGCGTACTATGAAATTTAAAGCGAGCGCCTAGCCCCTGAGCTACCACGGCTTATCATTACTATGACATTTTAAATTTAATTGCACACTTAATGACAGACTATGTGCCTTGTGGTGGCGGCTCGTTAAAATAACACTACCACTCCATCTCATCCGATAGATCTCGTAAAAGGCGAGTAAGGAATAAAACTGCACTGTGCACCCAACAGCGCATGGTGGCGATGGGCTCACCACCTATCACACCTAGTGCATTATATTGTTTAGGTGAAACGTGGATTGTGGCAGTCATCTGTTTTTGCAGTAAGTGCCAAGTATCTGACTACCCCTTATGGGATACAGTCGTGATCTTATGTATGTATGTAATGACAGAAAAATAGTGAAAGGAAAAACTGCCACATACAGAAAGAAACGTTACAAGTTTATAAAACTTTAAGTGCTGACGCCTCATGGGAGATCGTCAAAACAAAATAGTGATTTATCACCGGTTGAAATCCCAAAGCACATAAAAACCGGAATCAGCCCAATGGGTTTGTAGCGTCGAAGTAATGGAATTTACTTGTACGGGTTTACGTAAACTGAGAAGTTTTGGGACAGCTTAACCTCTTGACGATATTTTATAAAACATTTAGATGTAAGTAACATAAACAGATTATATACCCTTGAATATAACATTTACATAACATACATTTTTATATAAGTGCTTTAAGAAAAATAGACAATTTTTTTTTGTATATAAATCATCATTACTGCTGACCATAGGCCTTCCCCAATGATTGCCACAAAAGTTTGTAGCTCTCATTTTGGGGGATTTTGCCATAGTCGCCATGCTTGGCAGGCGGTTTGGCAACCGCTGTTTATTTATTCAGAGGTTCCAGGAATATGCTGCTGCCCATCTCCTGGTTTTTATTTTCCCTCCGTCGACTTTTATGACACCCACGGGATGAGACGGGGTGGTAGGTTAGATAGGCATATAATTCATACATACAATCTTTATAGACGGATTTATGAGTCATGTGTTAGTCAAATATTCCACGCATTTATTGGAACGTTGTGCATTACACTCATGAAACTCTCACGATATTATATTCATAATTAACTAATTATAATTATATATATTCTTAAGAATACAATTTTTATAAAATTAAGACGACCGAGTAGCTCAATGGTTAGCATAGCTACCTGCTGAATCGTAGGTCCTGGGTTTGAAACACGACGAAAGTCAACATTTGTGCAACACACAGATTACTGGGTTTCGGTCTGAGATCTAGTGTATATGAGACTTAATAGCTGATGTCTCAGGAGGATGGGCGCAGTGTGGTGCCATACAGAAATGTTCTGGGTGACACAGCATTTGTTATGTATAGATGTTGCACTTACGAGTACCATCGGAACGTCGTGAACGTTTTGGTCGTTTCGTCAAAAAAAATATATCCGAGAAATAATAAATATTCGAATATGTTGAATATGTCGTTGGTGGTAGGATTCCTATGCAGGAGTCCGTCTAGGTAGGTACCACCCCAGGGCCAGTTATTCTACCGTGAAAGCAGTAGTGTGCAAACATTACTTGTGTTTCGGTTTGAAGGGCACTCTGAGCTAGGGTAATCACTGGGCATATGATCAAATCTCTATGTATGTTTGATCAATCTGTAAAACATACATTTTTGCTACATATAAGTATCTGACAATTCAATCATAATTGAAAAGTATAGTTTTTGACGAAATATAACAGTAATGTGGAATGTTAATAACAGTAATGTGGAAATGAATGACAAAGTCTATTAAAACTCCAAGGATGGGATATCAGACCGAAATATTGCTTAACATCTATTACACGTAATGTAATACCACTATCAGTTTAACACTTTCGGATTTGTCATGACTGTATAAAATTAAGTGAATGATATGCATAGTTGTTTGTAAATTAAAATGATAACATATATATACATATAAATAAGAATAGTATTCTTTTGTATTAACATTTTCCTATCAAATTGTTTATAAGTAACTTATATAAAAACTTTTTAAGAGTATTCTATAATAAATTTTATTACATGGTTCATGTAGTATTCGCCTTTGAAGGTAATGCATTTAACCTTATCGTCGTCTTGTATTAAATATTTATCATTGAAATTATCGCTGGTGAGTCTGAATAAATAAATTAATATTAAATAGTACTGCGAACGCAATTTATGATTTTACATACGATAGCTAAGTTGGCGCAGTTACTAAGCGGTTAGGTTTTGCAATACGGAACTCAAGCCCGATTCTCGCACAGAACAAATGTCTCTATTGCCTAGAGATAGTAATTGTAGGTGTGTTTTTCTGTATTACAATTTATGTTTGTTAAGGCACTCAACGTCCACGTCTTCACTGCTGAACGGGTACGTCGACTGCTGTATGCTGATTGTGATGATCAAACAAACCCACGATACAAGAGGAATTATAGTAAGCGGTAACGTTTTTTAAATAAAGATAAATTAGTAGATGATGACCTTCTGCGATGTATCTATCAACGGTGACGCCCAACAACGGTGACGCCCAACAGTGCGGTGGCACCTACTAAGTCGGATTTCTGCACAGTATTTTTAATATGTCAAAATGTAATTTATTAATTGGTTAAAAAAATAGTAACTGTAATATAAAGATACAAAATAATAATCAGTAAATTTTGTTTCGAAATAAAATAGTTTCGTTATACAATTATTAATAAATTTCTGTTAAAGCAAATGTTATGTATAAAAAATGTTTATTCAATTGTAATGTATAAACAGCTTAATATATAAAAGGTAGTCGTTATTATAATAATAACATTGAACAATTAACATTATTCGCAAAAGTTACTTAAACTGTATTATTTTTAATTATATTCCTATTTTCTTTTTCAAATAAATAAAACGTTACGAAAGTAAAATTGTTTTTTACACAGCTCTATCAAACCAGTGGCTCATAAACGACAACATTTGTCAATGTCTCGCAACAAACGATGGCAATTAACAGTCTCGGGCATTGTTAGTGACGTGACGGTGTTACTCTAATGTTGCACCCTTGTAGCAGCCCACTATATTATAGTTGTCAAGTTAATACAATCCTCCAATTCTGTCAGTCTGTGTCTAAAGTTCTTTTATATTAAATCAATTAAGTTTCGAAATACTACTTGCTAAATATATTATTTTGTTTGCAGATTCACGTCACAGTAGGGATCTATGGATATGGACATAAATCCAAATTTTTAATATTTACATTAATTTAAAGACAAATTTGTGCTACGTTTATTTGTTTTTATTCCATTTAAATTGTATCAATCGGGCAAACGCCATCACAAGGGCCTACATACAGTCCCAGATATCTACACATCACAAAACCGGAGTGACGCTAAACACACTTTTCCCGATCCGTAAGATAACCGACGTGTCATAGTGAAATACACTACGACGACGACCACGAACGGCTGGAGTGTACGATGTCCACGAGCAAGTCGTATTACTACAACAGACATGCTTACCACCGGAACTAAGATGATATATCTTTCAATAAGACATATCGGTTCGAATCTGCTTTTATTCTATATCGTAGATCTTACTAACATAAGTCCATACTTTGTAACCTTCTTATAATGCAACTTTACTTCGGTACTGAGTCCTCCTGCAGTAGTAAGATGGCGTGTATGTGCTTCCACCTGTTTGTTGGATGAAAATTTTAAGTGGTCAGATTTTAATCAAATTTCGCAATTTCTGTTAATATATTCTACAGAAAATTATTATTAAAATTCTTCGAGCAATACTTTTTGATTTATTTAAGTAACAAGATTTACCCATTACACGAACACGCTTCACATATGTAAGAAATATGTACTATTTTTGTTGTAATAAAACTGTTTATATTGATATATTTGTAACTTATTTGCACTGTACTTTTGATAATTGTCCTGTTGAACATATCAAAAGATTTTTTCTTATAATTCTGTGCAATTTTTAAGTTCAATATTCGTTACGAAATGTACTCTAATGTTGAAAAATAAAATAAAAATATTATTATTTTATATTATATTCGGCGTCTATTCTTTCATTAAATAAATTAAAAACTAGTTTTACAAAACTATGTTAATTACATAATTTATAAAATGTCTTCACAACATGTTGGAAAAAAATCGTGCCAATATCGCATATCAGTTGTACAGCCAAAGTCATGGGTGCTGTTGTCGTACTGTCGCGCTGTTGTAGGTAAATAAAAGGATCCAAATAAACAATAAATAAGTCTTATTTCTACTGGTGGCAAGGTCCTATGCAAGGATTCCGTCTAGGTAGGTACCACCGCAGTGCCAGTAATTCTGCCTCGAAACAGTAGTGTGCAAGCACTGTGTTTCGGTCTGAAAGGCACTGAAAGCTATTGGAATTACTGAGCATCTGAGACTTAAGAATTGATGTCTCAGGAGAAAGGGCGCGATGTGGTGATACACAGAAATGTTCTGACACAGCATTTGTTATGAGCAGACGTTGCACTTACCATCAGGTGAATGTCTTGCTCGTTTATTTTTAAAAGTTCAATAACTCTATCAAAAGACAAAAGTATAATTTCTGATTTCAACTTACGATTAGGTATCTCATTATGTTTAAGTCATTATGTCATTAGACATACTCGTAGTCTTTAGTTATTAACAAGGCCAGTGTTATGCTTCGGTGTCACTGTGTGATTTTTTCTTTTGTTTGTGAACCTCTAACTAGAAGAGAATTTTGTGATTATATAACTTTGAGTGTAGTTCATAGAGCGTTAAGATCACGTTGTTCAGAGGCTATTGTACAACTTTCTACACGTGCGACCTGCGGGCTAATTTCTCTATTAAATCATACAACGTTCAGCGTGTTAATTATAACAATTATTTTAAGGTGCGAATAGGGTTGCCCCATTTTTGTCGTCATACGACATCATAAGAGAATCTATCTGCCCATCTCGTCCCGTGGGTGTCGCAAAAGTCGACAGAGGGAAATGAAAACCAGGGGATGGGCAGCAGCGTCTTCCTGCAACATCAAAATAAACAAACTGCGGTTGCCAACGCGCCTGCCAAGCGTGGCAAGTATTGAAAAATCCCCACAAAATGGGAGCTACGATAGAACGGCCCCTAGTTTTCGGCGGCCCCGCTAGTCCTGGCTTCGGTAGCAGTCATGGTAACGGCGGAGCAGGGGAAGACTAAGAATCGCCGGAGGAGGAGATCTTGCTACCACCAACGACGTCTGGACCTGGCAAAATACAACGCACGCACACTCAGGACCGACGAGATGATCCTGGAGTTGTAAGAGGTGAACAAGTTACGATGGGATGTTATAGGGTTAACTGAATTCCGAAGACAGGGGGAGAACACGATAATTGGGAGGGCGACCATCTGTCCCAAGGAGGTGTCGGGTTTATCGTCCACAAGTCTCTCATTAACCACGTTGTCAAGATCGGGAGTATGTCGACTAGGGTTGCGTACCTTATACTCAGAATAACCAAACGGTATTCGCTGAAGGTCATACAGGTATACGCACCTACCTCGGCACACCCTGATGATGAGGTGGAGGTAATGTATGAGGATATCTCAAAACCATACATTCCTCCAAAACTCACTACACGGTGTTGATGGGAGACTTAAACGCAAAGCTAGGCATGAAAAAAGACGATGAGCTGGTAGTGGGACAATTTGGAACAGGGCAACGGAACCAAAGGGGCCAACAGCTGGCCGACTTTATGGAGAAAGAGGGACACTCTTTGGACCAAAATGAGATAGACATCATGACAACCGAACGACAGCTGTTCAATGATGTCTCTGTGATCGCTAGGGACCGAGAGCTGTAGCTCCGCTTCCGCTGGACCGGAGATTTTGAGTGAGTTCTAGAGATTTTATGGACAGCTGTACACATCGTCGTTGGAGTCACACACAGGTGTGAGTTACGACCCAAGAGCAAAACTCGTCAGACACTATTCCGATGATATCCCAGACGTCAGTCAGAGCCAGATTAGTATGGCTCTCAAACAGCTCAAGAATGGCAAAGCGCCGGGTGAGGACGGAATTACATTGAAATACGGAGCTTCTGAAAGTTGGTGAAAAACCGGTACTTTTGGTCATTCAGAAAATTCTGTCATACACGGCGGCGCTACGCCGGAAGCGTAGAGCAGAAGCATGGTAGTCCTGTTCTTCAAGAAGAGCGATAATGCCCTCTTGAAGAACTATTTTTTTTATTGGATAGGGCGACGAAACGAGCAAAACGTTCACCTGATGTAAAGTGCAACATTTACCCATAACCAATGCTGTGTTACTCAGAATTATTCTGTGTAGCACCATACTGCGCCGGTCACCATGAGACATAAGTTCTTAAGTCTCATATGCCCAGTGATTACGCTAGCTCACAGTGCCCTACAAACCGAAACACAGTAATGTTTGCACACTACTGCTTCACGGCAGAATATCTGGCCCTGGGGTGGTACCTACCCTGACGGATATCTGCATAGAAATCCTACCACCAGTATAGACCGATATCGCTTCTGAACCACGTCTATGTGCTGTTTTCGAGAGCCGGATTCCGAAAAGGCTTTAGCACCATAGACCACATATATACCCTTCGCCAGATTGTACTAAAGAGCGAAGAGTACAATCTCCCGCTATGTCTGGCGAATGTGAACTATAAAAAACCCTTTGACTCCGTCGAAATTTGGGCAATGCTCTAGTCGCTTTTGCGGTGCCGGATTGTCTGTCGGTATATCGAATGGTTTCAGTGCTTGTATACCAATGCTACGATGGCTATCCGAGTAAAAAACCAGAGCACGAAACCGATTCAATTGCAGAAAGGTGTAAGACATGGCGATGTCATACCCCTGAAACTCTTCACCGCTGCATTGGAAGATGTCTTTAATGTATTGGACAGTAAAGAATACGGTATTAGCATCAATAGCGAATAAATCACTGACCTTCGATTTGCCGACGATATAGTCATAACGGCAGAATCGCTTAATCGCTAATCGTACCATGCTCAATAATCTCAATAGTATCTCCCAACGGGTCTTAAGATAAACATGGACAAGACGAAGATCATGTCCAACGTCCATGTCACGCCTACACCGGTTGTTGTTGGAACACTACGCTCGAAGTCGTTGACGAATACGTATTCCTAGGACAGATTGTCCAACTAGGTAGGTCGAACTTTGACCTAGAGGTTAGCTAGGGGAGGTCAGATTCGCTCGGCTGGGCAGCGTTCGGGAAGTTGCGTCATATCTTCTCGTCGAGTATACCTCTCAAAACCAAAGTTTACAACATTGCGTATTGCCAGTGATGACATACGGAACAGAGACATGCTCCTTCACAGTGTGAGACAGTGAAGACAGTGAAGGACTACGGGCCAAATAAGGAAGCTCAGAATCGCTCAGCGAGCTATGAAAAGGGCTACGCTAGGAGTTACTCTGCGTGATAAAGTCCGTAATGATGATATCCGCATCAGAACTAAAGTAACGTCGTAAAGATTAGTGGCAATGGGTTCTCGAGTGGCAACCTCGTCCCGGCAGTGTAGCCCCCCCCCCTTCTCTCCGCTAGACGAAGCGACGACCTGCACGGTTTTGCGGGAATTCGATAGATGCAGGTGGCTCAGGACCGTGTTTTGTGGCAATCTATGGGGGAGGCCCATGTTCAATAGTGGACTAAAATAGTCTGAAATGATTATCAGGGATGTTTGCGGCGGCCCGAGTTTACTGCTTTTATGCAGAATAAAATGAAACATTTGAACAATATATTCACAATTCTACCTTCTAATAAAGTCACTGCATTTTTAGACCACCTTAACTCCATAAATTCTAAAATACAATTTACAGAGTTAGAGACAAATAACTCTTTAGCTTTTCTAGATGTTTTACTCGTAGTAATTAGAAATCCTAATAACACTCAAGGTGTCACACTGTGTATAGGAAAAAGACCCATACCAACAAGTATTTAAACGGTGAATCTCACCACCATCCTTCACAGTTAGCTACCGTGGGCAAATCTTTGTTTCAGAGAGCACAAGGGATCTGTGATAGTAAACACCTGGCCGCCGAGCTTCAGCATGTCAAGCAAGTTTTGCAAGACAACAAGCTTCGGGTTCCGTGCCTTTGTCGCAGTGACCGAGTGAAGCCGGCCACAGTCGAGCGTGTACCTGCAGTCCTACCATATGTCAGAGGAGTCACGGACAAGATTGGCTATATCTTGAAGCGGGCTTCCATAAAAACATTTTTCAAGCCGCCGAAGAAGATAAGTCAGTTTTTACCATCTGTCAAGTGTAACATCCCTCTACAAGATGCAGGAGTATACAAGGATTGTGAATGTGGTCTCACTTACATAGGGCAAATAAAAAGATCAGTAAAAACCCGCGTAAAAGAACATGTAGCTGATGTGAAGCATCGTCGCTCCAGGAAGTCTGCAGTCTGTGACCATGTTCTGAATCATTCCAACCATTACATCAGATTTGATAAACCACAAATCCTCGCAAAAGAACACCGATTCCTACCAAGGATGATTCGCGAGGCTATTGAAATTAAAAAGCATCCTTATTTTAATAGAGAAGATGGTTGGGTATTACCACCAGCTTGGGATCCTATAATTAATAAAATTAAGTCAAAAATCAAGCATACCACTGCAAGACTTCAAGACACAGTTAGCTCTTTCTGCATAGATCGGACCACAAATAATAATTAAAAGCTGAAGGTACTCCGGGTTAACTATGACATCAGGACATCTGTCACCTCTGTCCCCCCGTGACCATGGGTGCTGTAAAGCACTCGAAACGTCGGGTTATAAATAACAAAATTAAACGCGATAAAATCCTTAAAATTAGTTTCATTGAAATTTGAACGAAATTATCAATTATAAAAATCGAAATTCACTAAAATTAAAGCGGCCTACCCTAAACCGCTATGGTTTTGGGTACGGACTGCAAAACTTGATGTCGCAGAATCAAGCCCACCATTTGACTATTGTCGTGAACTGCATCCTAATACAATCTTTTAAGCTTAGTTGGAGTAATTAAAAATTAACAATTGTTCAATAGCGATGTTGACAACGTTGCGTTCTTTTTTTGAACACCAATATTTCTAAAATACTTATTTTTCAATATTCTGATTAATATTAAAAAATACGCTGTAAACGATTCACGTTGCACACAGATTTCCTCTAATTTTTTTCGAATGTTTTGTTAACGAGAATAGCTCGACACACTGCTTTGTGGCAGTTTGGTGTATTTCACTGGTTAGGTAACCTCGATAACCTTGTCGATAGGTATCGACATTTTCCTCTAACGACTAGCGCGCGTTAGTATATGAGCGCTTAAACTTTCGACAAAAATTTTTAGTAGCTTCGGCACCGAGTATCTCGTGAGTTAACTTGGGTATCTCGCGTTAAATGAAATTTAAAGCAGCGTCGTGCCTTGTAGTTACCAGGTTTGAATAATATGAATATATTGTATATCACATCCTACCACTATTATAACTACCATTCTAATATATACACATAATAAAATTGTAACTGGCCGACTTCTGTACATAGGAGATATTTAATAAGAGCAATAGAAGTTTTTAGACTTTTTGTTCGTCTCTGTTTCTTCTGCTTCTTTGTACGCGAATAACGCAAAAAACTACTGCACGAAATTGGATGCGGTTTTCACACTTGTATTGCCGGAGGTGTAACATAAATTCTGGTGCATGTTTCATGTTGTTATATGGATATAGGCTTAGATGACGTGATATTAATCTATAATAAGGCTACAAAATTTTATGTGTTATATATATCTATATGCTATAAAGAAAAATAAATAAAACTCAAAACTAGTTATAACAACGCCATTTTTACAAACCAGTGTTTTGTTTTCCCTTCCTTCCTACCTTTTCTTATTCTTATATGTGGTATTTTATATATATATATATATATATATATATATATATATATATATATATATATGTATATATTGTATGTTGCCGTGTGGTGGCGGCTCTTTCAAAGAATACTGCCACTCCATCTCGTCCAATGGATCTCGTAAAAGGCGAGTAAGGAATTAAACTGCACTGTGCACCCAATAGCGCATGGTGGCGATGGGCTCACCACCTATCACACCAAGTGCATTATATTGTTTTGGTGAAACGTGGATTGTGGCAGTCATCTGTTTTTGCAGTGAGTGCCCAGTCTCTGACTACCACTTATGGGATACAGTCGTGATCTTATGTATGTATGTACTAATCTATAATAATGCTACAAAATTTTATGCTGTATCTTTAAGGTGCCGCATGCTGAGAACAGAACGTTACCGAGACGGGCCCTAGTGTAATGCTTAAGTTATAAAAGAACCATGCCGTACGGCGCAATCATGTGGTCGGCTACTTTGCGTGGGTGAAACTGGGCTCAGCTAGTAAACAATAAAATATGCTATGAAAGTATTTAAAAAAAATTAAAATAAATAGAATAATAATTAAAAATTATGTTAAGAATAAACATAATTTTGCGTCTCCGTATGAAAAATAATACATTCATAACGTCATGTCGTAAAACATGAATAACGTTACCGTAAATCATAACAGGTTCATGGAAATAGGCTTGAGGATGAAATATGATCTTTGCTGTTTCTTTTTTGTTTATTACTTTATAGCCTTAATACGAGTATTAAATATAAGTTGTTGTCTCTTTTAGAAGTTCTCTATTGTTTCATTTTGAAAGTAAATCTGAGCGTGATTTAGATTTCAGTTTTGTTTCAATTTGAATTTTCACGCCCATATATTTACTATACAGAAGGCTAATCAATCAGTATGCACTTGAATACCGCTGTAAAACTGGACGTGGAATTAAATATTTATTACATCTGTTGACGTCGATGAACTAAGGTACTTAAAAGGCGATTTTAGGGATGTTTGATAATGAAGAGATGAAATGAAACGTATTACGTATTAAATCGGAAGAAATTTATTTTTTTACAAAAAATATTAATTATAGTTCGATGTTTTTTTTTTTTTTTGATAATCACATGTTTCGCCTTTTCATAATCCAACGGTTACGCTTTAAATAATATAAACACTGGATGTAATAATGATCAGAAAGTTTTTAAGTTATTTGAAATCAGGCTTAATTTTAATTGTAGTTGTAGCTAAGAGACTTTGGTGTCGGAAATGGGTTCAGACAGACGACAAAATTAATTTACTCATTCATAGGCCTTTCATTAGTGACACTTTTTAATCTAAATACTATGCTGAAAATATAACCCCACACCGCGTGCATTTTCATGAAGTATAATATTTTATACGTATTTGACTTGATCATTTAACTGACATTAAAATTGACCAAATACTAAAATCGATTCAAAGTTTTCAGTCATCATCATCATTTCAGCCTATCACTAGTCCACTGCTGAACATAGATCAAGGGGGGAGCCCTTAACTACGTTAAGAAGTATCACATACTAAAATAAGTTTCGCAAATAAAGTGACCCCTCAGAACAGTTAGTCTAAACTGGGGAGCACGTCTCCACCAACCGGTAATGTTTAGATCTTTAATATAAATGGTTTGGACACGTAGAGAAGATTAATGAAAGAAGATGGACGAAACAGATTTATGAGGCAAGCCTGGGTGCAAGGATGGGTGCTGAGAAGCGCTCGAAACGTCGGGTTATAAATAGTTTAAATATTAGAAACGATAAAATCAGTAAAATTCGTCATATTTACTGGTGGTAGGATTCCTATGCAGGAGTCCGTCTAGGTAGGCACCACCCGAGGGTAAGATATTCTACCGTGAAGCAGTAGTGTGCAAACATTACTGTGTTTCGGTTTGAAGGGCACTGTGAGCTAGCGTAATCACTGGGCATATGAGACTTAAGAACCTATGTCTCAGGGTGATGGGCACAGTGTAGTGTCACACAGAAATGTTCTGGGTGACACAGCATTTGTTATGGGCAGACGTTGCACTTACCATCAGGTGAACGTTTTGCTCGTTTCATCTCTTTATGCAATTTAAAAAAAAATCGTCATATTAAATGGCAAATTTTTTAATATACTATAAGGGAAGGCGACCAAATTACTTTTGTAAATCGACGTAGCACACGAAGAATGCACAGTGAAGTTTAAAACTTTTTTGTTTTGTTTCATTAAAATATGAGAAGCCTATAAAATAAACAACAAACAATATTATAAATAAAGCAAAAACCATTGAAATTGTCAGTACGTTGAGTAACATTTTAACATTTGTAATGGTAGTAAACTTTAACAAAGACCATTTTATATTTATTCTATTCTATGTTGCGGAATTTTTACTGTTGCAAGCATGCCCGCGTGCAATATATTAAATTGCGGTTCCATTTTACGATTTCCAGTGGCAGTGCGGTCAGCGGTGACCGGACGATAATTTTTAAAAACAAATTCTGTTTAGACATTGTTTTCTAAAAGAAGTTTAGCGCAGCCAGGAATACAATAATTCACCTTTATGAGTAGGTGTAGTCCACTGCTGAACATAGCCCCCCCCCCCCCCCACTCCCATAGATTGCCACAAAAGTTTTGAGGGGATATTGTCATAGTTGCCATACTTGACAGGAGGGTTGGCAACTGCAGTTTATTTATTCAGATGTTCCAGGAAGATGCATGCAACTTTTATCTATCTCCAAATCCATTAACCGTACTTCATCTTCTTGGCAATGACTATTTCATTAGGGCTTCAGTAGGTAGTATTTGCAGGACAGGTCTTAGAGATTATTTTACCTTACTCAGACGCTTCATCGCACTAGATAATAATAATTTAAATATTGACATACATTCAAAAAAATGCTAAACTTCTAGACTTGAAATTTAACATATTGTTAAATAGTGGATTCCTCTCAGAAGATGAGTGATTAAGAGGCTTAGCATTTTCATTTAATATAATATATAAAAAATAAGATTTGTTATCAATAATTAATTTTGCTAGAAGTATTCCACACGTTTTCAGTATAAATGAAGTTTGTATACAAGAATGTGCGTATCACGTCCTCTGATGTTGAACCGGTTAAAAAAATGAAATGAATAATATCCATAATTTTATGAAGTCAGCTTTACAATGTGCGTCAGTATATTTTTTTATTATTCACCGACCTGATTGTGATACGTACGCTTAGGTCGACCCTTACCGGCTTCCCCATTCACACTCGCCTCATAAATCTGTTTCGTCAATCTCCTTTCATTCATCCTCTCTACGTATCCAAACCATCAAAGCATCACTTTGTATATCTTTTTCACTACATCTTTAACCACACCGAAACGTTAGCACGCTGTTTCTTACTTTGTCCATCAGAATTACTCCAGCTTTACTTCTCAAACTTCTCATTTCCACAGAATAACTCTTACTTCCATGCTTCTTCTGCCAGACCCAGCATTCACTACCATGCATAAGTGTGGGGACCAGAACCCCCCTATGTACAGCCAGTCGCGCTTTTTTAGATACGTTCTGGCTACTTATAAAGTTATGCAGAGCCCCATTTGCCTGATTTTCTGCCAATATCTTCAGTCTTATATTAATTTTACATTACTTTTTAGGGCACTATGCATAATAGTAACCATCATCTGCAACTCCTCCTCCGATGATGCTAATATAAGAGGTCTATCAATAACAACAAATGCTTACCACTTTTTACTGGTGGTAGGATTTCTATGCAGGAATCCGTCTAGGTAGGTACCACCCCAGGGCCAGTTATTCTGCCGTGAAGCAGTAGTGTGCAAACATTACTGTGTTTCGGTTTGAAGGGCACTGAGAGCTAGCGTAATCACTGGGCATATACTTAAGAACTGATGTCTTAGGGTGACGGGCGCAGTGTGGTGTCACACAGTAATTTTCTGGGTGACACAGCATTTGTTATGGGCAGACGTTACACTTACCATCAGGTGAACGTTTTGCTCGTTCCGTCACTTTTATGAAATAAAAAATAAAAAAAACCTCATTCAGACAAACTTTGGCAGATGATGTTGTATCCGACAGATCAGATACTCTTATCTTGAAAGTACGTCTTCTCCTACCAGTAATCTTCAGATATTATATATATGTATATACAGTTCGCATCTTACAAACTTCAATAGCGCGATGTTGGACATATGAGCTATTTTTTGAGCTTCTCATGTGGCTACATAGATGTTGCTACATCACTTCCCCGTTGAGACCGCTGACAACGACCATCAGAATGGCGAGTAATTCGGCCCTCAGTTCTCATTACTCACCAAAAGAAACGCATCATCGTTATGTTAATACTTTACTAAGATACTCTCGATCTTAATCCTTCCGATCAAACCCACACATTTAAGTGCCTGAGCTAGTATTTAGTTGTAACAAGGCTATACCACATTATATTACTTTAGCAAGCGTTTAAGTGCCAGTGTAATTATTTTATAGAGTAACTGAATAAATTGCTTACAGAATTAATTTGTTTTATTAATTGTTCTAAATCGTTTCATTTTTTAAGTGAATTGGCTAATTTGAAATTTAATTAGTGTGCTAATGGTTTTGTTAAGTGCTGTTACAATGATAAATTCTCAATAAAATCGAATAGTAATACAGTTTAGTTCAGTCGTTTTGTATTCTTGTATTACTGTTGTGCGGCTCCTTATGGTATGGAGTTTCACAGCCTAGAGTCTTTCTCAATAAATGGGCTATCTAATGCAAAAATAATTTTACAAATTAGGAACATGTTTTCGTTGATTAATTAAAAATAACTCTTCACTTTGACTTTAATTATAAAAAAGGCTTGTACTATTTACAAGTTCAATAATGTGAATATCGATTTTATCAATTTACCACAAAAACTTCGCCACAGATTTACAAAGCGTTTTCCAGCAGTATTTCGTATATGAGTAATTTTATATATTATCTCCTAAATTTTGTGTCATACAGTGTGACATACAGTAAATAACAAACCTAATCTATATTTAGTACTTGTGCTGATGAAATAATATTTTTTATAAGAATTAACAATATCATCTAATCAATAACAACACAAAATACTTTTTTCAATATTAAAGCTGCTAAAATATAAAAGTTAGATACATGGCGTCGGGGACTTTTTTGTAGAAATGTTAAAGGCTTACATATTTTCCATACACAGTGTTAATACAATTGTAACGGCGCTAATATACAACTGTTTAGGCAATGGACGCAAAAAAATTATGTTCTTAACGGTATATTTTCGGATTTTATAGTAAAAAACCATGATAGCCATAAACCATACGAAACATATATAATTTTTAGGCTCTAGTACTCAGGAATAATGTAGCTTCCAATTAGTAGAGAATTTTCAGGATCATTAGTTTCGGAGATTACCTTCAAAAAGATTCCAAACTTAGAAACTTTACATAATATTAGTGTAGATTACGTTCATATAACAATATGTGAATTTCACTTAAAACTTCGAAAAATTGATTCATTGTTTATTTTTCTTTTCCATATAAATGAAACGAGCGTGGAAACGTTGTAGATAAAAAGCTTATTTACTGCCCACTAAATTTCAAACCATACAATTAATAGCCACCCATTTCGTACCGCGGTGCTTTACGTTATGGGTGGCGTGTCGTGGAAATTTAATAGACTATTAAACAAGTATCAACTTAAACACGTTATAATGCTCGATTACTGAATACAGTTTAAATACCCTTTTTGTGATTTTGGTTTTTAACGTTTACATAAAATTCATCAACGCACATTTGATACACTGATGATTATGATAATGATTATCATGATCATCAGTGTTTCCAAGTCCAGTATTCGACAAAGGCCAAGCATGCGATCCAGATCCTGAACGATTTTCCCATCCTTGCTGCTGAATTGCAGTGCCAACAGCCTCGCACTGGTGATGCTGCTGCACCCACCCCTACTTTGTCGGATTTTGGGATCGGGACACCCTTCGAATACAAATATGATATTCTTTTCAGTCTGTCAGTTCTGTCTATGGGAAATTACATTTTAGTCTTCCCTATTTGTAATTCCTACAAATATGAATAAAATTAATCCATAAACATTTGAATATTTAATATTTAGTAAATTGACTATATATTGTTTTTTATTTAAGCCCCAGCTCTTCTCTATACTATTCCCATCTTACATTTATGGTTATACTGTGTTATATTCCATTAGGTTGCAAAAACATACGGCGATACACATATCGGATCAACGTATTATACCATTTGAATTGCTTTTTATTGTTGGATTGAGGTTTTGTGGCCAAAGAGTCCGCTTTTATCTGTCTCGTTTAAAGCAAAAAAATATATATTTAAAACACAATTAATTTCTGTTAAAATGATATTTGTTTTAAATACATATTTCAAAAATACCTATTAAAGGTATTTTTTTAATTCCATTTTGACTTTGGAGGTGCACACCTCTCACTCTGGGTTGCAAAGAGGTGACATAGTGTCTGATGACGATGATGACAAATAATAAGAAATTTACTGAATTAACATTGTATCAAAATCGTATATTTTGATAACTTTAAATTTCGTGTATCCGAAAATAGAATTTCAACCTTTGGTGCGAATCAAATAAACTGCGTCTAGGAATATTCTTTTTAAATATTTTTCTCATGAAACGTCTTATCAAGATAAAAATGACATGAATATATATTTAGAGTTTTGAAATTTTCAACAAAGTTCCTTATGGAGGCGGCAAAACCTCACCCGCCCCATTTGTTAACACAAATAGCGAAAAACATTTTTTAAAAATACAATGTAATATAAAACAAAGGAGATTTTCGTGGCCAAACATAAAAGTTCTACGTTGGATCAGAGTATAAAAGCCGTTAGCCTATGTGGTAGTTCAAATGTTTGAATAGACACACACACATACACATTCATGAGAATGCTTGAACCCAATGAAATACTTATGCCGTGAGGGAAACAATATGGATGTTGTGTTGTTACCATTGTTTAAATCTAGGAATTGTGAATTAGGAACTTAATTGCATGCGATAATACATATTTTAAGTATTGTGTATGTCTTCAGATATCGCGACTATTTCCAAATTCCATTGAGAAAAGTTTAAAAAAAAACCTAATTATATTGCATCGCTTTTAGTTTCAAATTCACATACATTACCTTACACTTTTACTTTTTTGTTGGATTTGTTGACAAAACGAGCAAAGCGTTCACCTGATGGTAAGTGCGACGTCTGCCCATAACAAATGCTGTGTCACCCAGAAAATTACTGTGTGACACCACACTGCGCCCGTCACCCTAAGACATCAGTTCTTAAGTATATACCCAGTGATTACGCTAACTCTCAGTGCTCTTCAAACCGAAACACAGTAATGTTTGGACACTACTGCTTTACGGCAGAATAACTGGCCCTGGGGCCCGACCTGCCTAGTCGGATCTTACCGCCAGTAAAATTTCTATTATTTTTCAAAAAAGCCTAGAAATGCTATGTTACTTTGAACGATATAATACGAGTACAATTTCCAAAGCAGTTCAGTGATATATAAATACATGTCTACTCAGTTTTTGTTTTGATCACGTCATATAAAATGATCAACACGAGATACGCCATTTTATAAGAATATAAAAGTATCAAAGCTTGAAATGGTACTCCTCAGACAATTTACATTTGACGGTGCGAGGCGTAATGATGTTAATATATAGGCATACTCAACAAAACAAAGTAACGAGCCAATAACATTACACGTGAAGGTAAAACCCGTTAAATTTACGCGTTTATCATCACATGTGTGTGCCTTTTCTCTTTTTTAATAAGGTTTTACTACATCAAATTTTTTATTACGAATTAAAATGTATTCGTATCGAACCCCTATGTACAATTTATTAACAAAATAATTCTTAACTTTGAATTTGAGATTTCTGTGCAGCAACCTAGCTGGAAATGCGAGTGGGAAATCTAGAAATTGGTTAAGAAAGAATTATTTATATTACGCTACAATGTCATAAAAAATATTGAAATCATTTTAAAGTAAATCTTTAAGAAGTTATTCTAAAGTATTTAAGACGACCGCGTGGGCAAGTAGTAGATGGTGGCCTACGATCAGAGTACCTGACTTCTAGTGCTGGGTTCGAACCCGGAGCCAAAATTTGCGCAAAAACACAAATTGTTTAATTTCGGGTCTGGTTGTGTTGTGCATGTGAAAATATCTGTAAAACGCACCCACGATACCGGTGAAGAAATAATTTCGGACGTCGTTTCTTTAAAAAAAACTCGGGGAAAAACAATCCTTCTGTTGTTTTTAAGCCTACTGGTTGAGGTTCGCGGTCATCCGCGTAAATTAAGGTGACCAGGAAATTGCGCCGTACAGCATGGATATACTATGACCTCAGCATTCACAGTTCGGTTCCTCTCGATAACGTTCTGTTCTCCTCGAGCAGCACCTTAAAAATGCAGCTTAAAATTTTGTAGAATTCAAGATTCAGAATTAAGAAAAAAAGCATTTCCTGAGATTATCGCGTTCTAACATACAAACTTCCTAGCTTTATTATAGATTAATAACTCGGTTTCTAGGCGGCGTATAAAGTTGATATGAAATGAAAATGAAATTGAAATTGATGAAAAACCATAACTTAAGTTACACCACCATCAATACAACTTTTAAAATGCATCCAATTTAGACAGGCAAACTAAAATTCTAAAGATAATTGTTTGGCTTCTATTGCTCTTATATTTTTTTCTTAAATATCTCCTCTGTACAGACATTGGTCAGTTACAATAGGCGTATCTGTGTGCTAAATTGCATCCAAACCCCTTCAGCCGCTTTTGCGTGATTGGATAACTAACACCAAAACATACAAACGTTCACATTTATAACATTACAAGGATTAGTGTTATTAAGGGATCACCAAAAATTACTTTTCACTAGTAGTGGTTTTGTAGAGACAGAACAGGCCGGAGGTAAACTTATGGGTTATACGCTATCAAATCTCTATGTATGTTTGATCAATCTGTAAAACATACATTTTTGCTACATATAAGTATCTGACAATTAATCATAATTGAAAAGTATAGTTTTTGACGAAATATAACAGTAATGTGGAATGTTAATAACAGTAATGTGGAAATGAATGACAAAGTCTATTAAAACTCCAAGGATGGGATATCAGACCGAAACATTGCTTAACATCTATTACACGTAATGTAATACCACTATCAGTTTGACACTTTCGGATTTGTCATGACTGTATAAAATTAAGTGAATGATATGCA
The DNA here is from genome assembly GCA_019845155.1 of Luehdorfia chinensis. NCBI lineage: Eukaryota > Metazoa > Arthropoda > Insecta > Lepidoptera > Papilionidae > Luehdorfia > Luehdorfia chinensis. The sequence goes on along the minus strand of JAHVAK010000164.1, from coordinate 201,346 downwards.
TAGTTGTTTGTAAATTAAAATGATAACATATATATATATATATATATATATATATAAATAAGAATAGTATTCTTTTGTATTAACATTTTCCTATCAAATTGTTTATAAGTAACTTATATAAAAACTTTTTAAGAGTATTCTATAATAAATTTTATTACATGGTTCATGTAGTATTCGCCTTTGAAGGTAATGCATTTAACCTTATCGTCGTCTTGTGTTAAATATTTATCATTGAAATTATCGCTGGTGAGTCTGAATAAATAAATTAATATTAAATAGTACTACGAACGCAATTTATGATTTTACATACGATAGCTAAGTTGGCGCAGTTAGTGAGCGGTTAGGTTTTGCAATACGGAACTCATGCCCGATTCTCGCACAGAACAAATGTCTCTATTGCCTAGAGATAGTGTGTTTTTCTGTATTACTTATGTTTTTCTGTATTTATGTTTGTTAAGACACTCAACGTCCACGTCTTCACTGCTGAATGTGTACGTCGACTACTGTATGCTGGTTGTGATGATCAAACAAACCCACGATACAAGAGGCATTATAGGTTTTTTAAAGATAGATAAATTAGTAGATGATGACCTTCTGCGATGTATCTACGAGTATCAATGGTGACGCCCAACAATTTATGGTTACTCTATATACACAAGAAAGTGTAATCATAAATGATATAGACTAGCTATTAAATTTCCATTTGTTCCATAAAGTACACTTGCAAAAGCATCGGCAAAGTTTAGTGCTGGTCACGTTTCTTGCTATACACTAGCGATATACCTAAAGACCTTAAAGTCAATCTTGCGCTTTTCGCAGATGACACGGCCCTGTATTATTCCGATAAGCACAAGGGCCGCATAACGATTCAGCTCCAAGCCGCAGCCGATCGCCTAGGCGAATGGTTCCGGAAATGGAGAATAGAGGTTAACCCCGAGAAAAGTGTAGCAATATACTTCTCGAGGGGCACGCCTAAGCCAACTAGACGTTACCACACAATCGGCAACAATCAGCTAGGTTCGATCACCCTGTTCGGATGCCCTATTCCCTGGGAAAAGAGCGTCAAATACCTCGGGGTCACGTTAGACGCAGCGATGTCGTTCGCTGATCACATTAAGAACGTGCGTAACTGGGCGGCTTTTATCGCAAGCCGTCTATATCCGTTAACCTGCTCTTCAAGCAAAATGTGCTTAAGACACAAACTTCGCCTCTACAAGACATGCATTAGACCCGTAATGGCCTATGCATGCGTCGCGTTCGAACACGCGACGGGCAATCATATAAAGAAATTGCAGACGGTGCAAAATAGATTCTTGCGAAGTGCCACCGGAGCCGGCTGGTACCAACGCAATGTCGACCTTCACAGCGACTGTGAAATGCCCGTTCTCTCTGAACACTTCAGAGAAGTATCACGGCGGTTTTTCGAAAAAGCCGCGGTTCATCCAAACCCGCTGGTGGTTAAAGCAGCGAATTATCGATCTAACAAAAACGCGACCGAACGCAAACGTCGACCGCGAAATGTGCTAGACGACACGGACGTCTCAGCACTCCCTGACCACGATACGGTCAGCCACGATCCGAGCAACACTGTACACACAGTTAACAGCTTCGACATCACACGCACAACGTCGCGCGACCGCCGTAGAGAGCGGCGCGCAGCTATCGCTAATAACACCGCGTACACCAGATACACCCGTGTTCTAGGGCGGTTCTCACCGCCCAGAGTTACCGACACACAAGTCGACAGTCCGAACGGAGGCCCGCAGTCTCCCTCGGACGGTCATTAGATGACTTCATACAATAAATTTATGGAGATATTCACTGTAGCGCAAGCACGCTAGCGAACGCAACGGACCGAATTTAGATGTCCAGTAGGAGTCTTTCTATTTATGTATTTATGTTTGGGTCAATCCAAACCTGGCACGCGGGCCCCGGGCCCGCGAGCACAGCATCCGATGAAGCTGTAAAAGCCAAAAGGCTAACAGCGATCACTTCACCGAAAAAAAAAAAAGTGTGGTGACACAGAAATTTCTGTGTGACACAGCATTTGTTATGAGCAGACGTTGCACTTACCATCAGGTGAACGTTTCGCTCGTTCACACATCACTTTATCCAATATTTTTTTTTAATTTCTTTGTTTGAATTTTTTCATAAAGTTTATGAAGTTAAAAAAAATCATCGTTTCGAAATTTTAATTTTGGGCGAGCGCTGCGGGCGGATAACATATAATATATTTATATAGTAAAAAAAAAACAAAGAGGTACTTGATACAAATATTTTGCTGCAATGCAAAAAATTCATTTAATCTAATCTAACAGTAATAGCTTCAAATTACAGAATTAAGTTATCATAACGGGGCGGTAAAAGCAATTAATCGTTAACGCCTTCTTGATGTAAGAATAAACGGAAAATTTTAATTGCAGTTAAAGTACACTGAAGAATATATGCGAAATTAGTCTCCTTTACAAACGTTATGAAATAGACGACTGTGCTATACATATAACTTGAGAAAAGTGATAGAAAATTACAATTTAGTTTTCTTAAATGACACAACTTCGTAGTCAGCATTATTAATTTTGTTTATTATACTCTCGTGAATTCTTTATGACAGATGAGACTACTTTACCATGAAATTTTCTTTAGCTAATTTTATTGAAAAGTACTCAAAAACTGTAGGAGACAGATCAGAAATTGATGAGATAGTCGCAGTCGCATTGGTAATGCAAAGAACATTTGGTCAACAAGTACTGGATCCTCAATGGACTTGGAAAAAGTATTACATCCATCAACTGTTGAATTTATGTCTCTTTGTTTACGTTTTCCTTGGAACTCTTCAAGTGCTGCAAACAAGTATCGATCCTGAAATAATTGCAGAGGCTTGTTATACCCTTATTATGATTGTTATCTTTCCCCTAAAAATGTTACTATACATTAATAACAAAAAAGTGTTCCGTTATGTTTATGTAACTGCTAAAACTACTCTTATGGACACTATAAAGGAAGATTCTAAAAAAAATGCCAAACGCGTTGTGAAAATTGGAACACGCGCAGTTTATATTCTTTTTGCTATGGTTCTGATTCCTGTATCCATTTATGAACTTACTACGTTTTGGAACTATTTAAACGGTCAAAGAATATTGCTTTCAAGATCAACAACAACACTTATGCCGATGACTACACCTTATTATGAATTGGCTTGGATTCTCCACACAATATTTTTGCTTGAGATTTCATCTACAATTATTTTGGATTTGTGGTTTATCTTACTGATTTGTTTCTTCTGTAAAGCCAGTGACAGTTTAATGAAAGTTTTAAATGTTAGCCGAAGAAAGAAACATGAAAATTATTCGACATATTCGAAAAGATTAAATGCAGCATTGAGAAGATTTCAGATGGTGCACACTAAACTTAATAGGTATGCTCTTTGATTCATTGTCATCATCATCATCATTTCAGCCTTTCTTAGTCCACTGCTCAAAACCCTCCCCATAGATTGCGACTAAAGTTTGTAGCTCTTATTTTGGTGGGATTTTGCCATAGTTGCCATGCTTGGCAGGCGGGTTGGCAACTGCAGTTTATTTATTCAGATGTTAAAAGAAAATGCTACTGCCTATCTCTTGATTTTCATTTTCCCTCCGTCGACTTTTAAGACATCCACGGGATGAGAATGGACGGTATATTATCTTTAGCAGCACACGGCATACTGCCAATGCCAAACATACGATAGTTTGTGGTATATAATAGTAGAATCATCCACCACATCTCGTTGGTAGTAAATTCTCTTAAGCCACCACAAGGCAATATATAATTTTAATATTCAACTAAATTTGACGATCGAGTGACTTAGCAGTTCACGTAGCACACTGGGAAGTCAGACTCATTTTTTTCTTCAATCTATAGGTGAGATAGCCAGACGAGACAAAATTTGTACAACTCTAAAAAATATAGGTTATAGGTATAAAAAGTAAAGTTGCAGCTTATTAATATCAAATTGTTAAGAACAGGCCTCCTCTCATTTCTCAGATTGTTTTGGAGCCGCGAAAAGTGCTGGAAGAAAGTTGCTCTAACACGGGTTGGCGGACTTCGCATATCTTTACAATATTTTTTTAGACATGCAGATGTCCTCACGATGTTTTCCGTCACCGCTGACGACGGGGTAAATCAGCACTTAAATTTGCAGAACAATTTCAGAGATGGCCTGGGGATCGAACGCGGGTCAAGTTAAATTTAAGTATTGTCTAATCAAACACAACTTTCCAACGGATTTATCGCAGATTAAAAAAGTATGTGACAGTGTATCCATTTTTACGTACACTTACGCCGCTATAGTTTATCACGAGCAACATAATGATCGAGATCTGCTAGGAATATTGAAACGAAATACTTTGGTCATTGTGTAAATAAAATTAAATTTTATGCTCTTTTGGTGTTTATAATTTTAAATGTTTTATTAGTTTCCAATTGCTTTTAACAACTTTATAAGTTAAAATTATTTACAGTTACCTAACAGCATTAAGGGAAATGTATAAGTGGCTTGCATTTGTACCTCTATGCAACGCTGCTATGTGCACGTGTCTTATTTTGTTACTAATGAGTAAGGTAAGTTATAGTTTTTATTCTTTGTTAGCTGATGTTAACATATGCTAGATTTGCTATGGTGCTAATGTTCTTTCATTTTGGTCCTAGATTAATAATCAAGCATTAAAAACTTTTCAAAATGATGCAGATTTATTATCATCAGCTCGTTATCGGAGAAATCCTTCATTTTCAACAGACTATTAGGCTGTTGGGAGAATTGGTCACTGCGCTTAGACTATAGAATTAGCGATCACATTATCATACTCCTATCAAATCAAAATAAGCCGATAAGTGTCCAGCAGAGTATAATAGCACCTACCTCTTTCCAGCCGAGGTGTCGTAAGATGCGACTAAGGTTTTGTACGGATAGCCTTTATACGTGCAGAATAACACCATTACATACAATGCTGTCGCCATACTGCTCGTGGGAACGCAATTGAGAGTAAAATTTATTTTTAATTTGTACCAAAATGGCGGCGATGTGGTTTCACATTTCACATCTAGTTTCCCGCGAGTGCAAGAAGAGAGCTACGTGAGTGGCCTCTGCCTACCCCTTATATGTGAAAAAAGCGTGAATGATGCAATATTAACTTTAAGTTGCTACCATGTAGTAGTCAACCATATTACGAGGGCGACACTGATAGTTTTTAGAACTGGCCACTTTTAAAGAATATAATATAAAAATAAGTTTAAATTTTGAAAATAGAACTCTTTGCTAATATTATTGAGTACTAATTTCATTCATTTGTTATTTGTTTTACGATTTGGCGGAAAATTAAAATTTGTCTGTGTCACGCCAGTATGAATTTAATGCGAGAAAATTTTCATACTATGATTTTTTTATGACTTTCGGTGTCATTTCAGTCAACAAGAATGTTATGACAGACTTCGATTGGCCTTTCACGATGAAGGCCCTTCTCGGGTTACTGTTTATAACTGGTTTAATGAGATTAAACGTTGTCGCACCAATCTCAACGATGCTCTGCGTGAGGGACGGCCTTTTACGGCGACGACTGAAGATAACATCAGTGTTGTGCGGTGTGTGATAGAGAATGATCCAAGAGTAACCTATCAGCAGATTTGGACAAGCTTAGGCATCGGTATGACTCAAGTGCACAAAATCCTCCACAAACATTTAGCCGTTATGAAGCTTTGTGCCCAGTGGATTCCTCATTATTTGACCGAGGCCCAAAAACTCCGTCGTGTTGATTGGTGCCGTGAAATGATACAAAGATTTAACGGAGGTGACTCAAAAGCTGTGTTCGACATACTTACGGGTGACGAAAGCTGGATTTATTGCTATGATCCGGAAACCAATAGACAGTTTGCTCAGTGGGTGTTTCCTACTAGTTACTACTAGGAGTTGCCAACTAAATTGAAGAGAGGTCGAAGTGTAGGAAAAATTATGGTGGCCTCATTCTTCGGAAGGACCGGTCATTATGCGACAATTGTTTTAGAAGATCAAAAGTCAGTTACTGCAGAGTGGTATAGTAACAAATGTTTGCCACTTGTCTTGGAAAAAGTTCGAGAGAAACGACCTCGCAGTAGGATCCTCCTTCACCACCACAACGCCTCCTCGCACACCGCCGGGCGAACGATCGACTATTTGGCGTCGTCAGACGTGGAATTGCTGGGTCACCCGCCATATAGCCCCGACCTCGCACCTTGCGATTTTTATTTATTCCCGAAAAAAAAAGAAAAACTTCGAGGAAAACATTTTATGGACGCCAAGGAAGCAGTGGCTGCGTTCCAGAAGGCCATCGAAGATACCCGTAAGGACGAGTGGGCAAAGTGCTTTTTTCGGTGGTTCTATCGAATGCAGCGATGTATTGATGTGAATGGAAACTATTTTGAAAAGCTATAATAAAAATAAAAACTTGCTAGTTTGCTCAGTTTTTGATTTTCTAAGAACTTTCAGTGTCACCCTCGTAACTTAATCTGTTTAGACCTATCGTAATTTTGAATTGAGCTTACTGTGTCATACTTTTGATAAACATTATCTTCCACTCAGTAAAATATTCGTAACTTACGACCGCGTGGCCTAGTGGTTAGAGTGCATAACTTCTACGCTGTGGGTCCCGGGTTCGATCCCAGTCGGAGCCAACATTTAAGCAAAAAAACAAATGGTTGATTTTCGGATCTGTTTATATTTGGGCATGTGAAATTTATATCTGTAAAATGCACTCACGGCTCTGAAGAAATACTAGAGTGGAACATAGTTTTTAAATTTAGAATATCTTCTTGCATAGACCACACACTCGTTTATGTTAATTGTCGCAGTAAAATTGTCGGTTTTCGGTTCTGTTTGTGTCGTGATTGGTGCCGTTTATCTGACACTGCATCCTAACCTACCTCCGATCGCACCGCATGAGCGCTCTATCGGGCGCAGGTTGGTTAGGGCATGTGAGTACCTCTTTGTTTGTGCGTATGCTTATGGCACCATAATTACTCCTGCGCTGCTCCTGAATAGATTCTGTGAATGGTAGAAAATCGGCTCGGAGGACGCCATGATTTCACTATAGTCTATTCAGAAAGCCGTGAGACAAAAGATAAATAAAATGCATTTTAATATTGTCGAATGAAATGTACTCTATACATTTAGTACCAAATTTTTCCATTGAAATGTGACGTTTTATCATCCGTCGGGTTATACCCGCCATCTTTACTATCCATTAGCTTACTGTTATGAGGGTGCTGGTTCCAGATAATTTTGTTTAATTCTTATTATTCCATTTACTATTATGTTTGTTGTTTTTACTGAGTTTCTTTTTGTGTTACGTTTTTGGTTATATGTTCGTTTAATATTTTTTGTTACGAGTATTTTGACGTTTTAGCTTGACAAACATTGTTTTCTTTGTTTATACTTTTTTATCAAACTGAATTGAAGAAACTATAATCATATTTGTTCGTATGTTTCATACACAATACGTCTCATAAATATATAATTTGCATCGGCATATCAATTATCACTGGTGGTAGGATTCCTATGCAGGAATCCGTCTAGGTAGGTACCACCCCAGGACCAGTTAATCTGCCGTGAAGCAGTAATGTGCAAACATTACTGTTGTTCGGTCTGAAGGGCACTGAGAGCTAGTGTAATCACTGGGCATATGAGACTTAAGAACTTATGTCTCATGGTGACCGGCGCAGTATGGTGCTACACAGAATAATTCTGAGTAACACAGCATCTGTTATGAGCAGACGTTGCACATAAAATCAGGTAAACGTTTTGCCTCGTCACTTTATGAAATTAAAAAAAATGCCCAACTATGTAATACGCTGTAGATGTTTATATTAAAGATTCTTTCATCATGTAAGATTATTACTTTTGTGCGTTTTGTATTTGTAGGAAGTAAATTGGAGATTTGCTCCACACATTATGCCAATGTTTGCTGAAATATTTGCATATAACTGGTTTGGAGAACAAATTAAAACAAAGGTTTGCCTAAAAGTTGTAATAATATTTGAAATGTTTTTGAGCCGCATTAAAACTTATTTATTTTTAATGAGAATTATAAGCGGGTGCAAAATCCAAGTACAAAGTGTCACTGGTTGTAAAATTTCTATGCAAAAATCCGTGTAGCAGTAGTAGAGCAGTAGTGTGCAAACGTTACTGTTAAGGTTTGAAAGACACTGTTAGCTAATGTTATTACTGGGCATATGAGACATAGAAACTGGTGTGAAGAGCGCAGTGTTATGCCACCCAGGAATGTTTTGCGTGGTACAGCATTTGTGCAGACTTTCCACTTACCATTTGGTGAACGAGTTACTTGTCTTGGTCGTTCCGTTACTTTCTTCCACAAAAAAATCTTTTTATTATTTATATATTATATGATAACTTGGATAAAAACAAATATTAACATTTACTTATTTTTGGTGTTTAATGTATATTAGTTTTAATTTATATTACCTTTGGTCCCTTATATTAAATTCTTTTTACGCTTTAATTTTGTCTCTGCATCTCTTATACATTCCACAATATTTTTCTCTTTAATTATAAAATGTTAGGAAAAAATATTCAATATTATCTGTACTCTTAACCATTAAAATCACAAAGGGTTTTTTTTTAAAGTGTGCTTGAAACTCTTTCGTTCAGCGTAGTGTTATTGATTCGTAAGATACCTATTTAAACTTTTCTAGGCCGACCAAATTAACACCGCACTTCTTCATTTTGACTGGACTGGTTTGAGCCTCGAGGACAGCAAATGTTACCACATCATTTTGTCGTTTATGCAAAAGGAATTTGGAATTAAAACAGCTGTGGGAAATGATTTGTCGTTGATAACTATGACTACGGTACGAACTGTAACGTTATTAATAACTGTACCGTGCGTCATACTCTAAATGTGTCATTGTGATAAAGTCGATGATGTTATATTCACCGTCTATATATTTATGCACATAAACATTGTAATATACACATTATTTGATTTAAAGAACGCAGTATGTATGTATAAATTAGTTTAATAGTCACAAAAAATACGCAAAATACGCGCTAGATTTGGAGTTGCGGAAACCGGCCCGTTGCAATCTACAATCTACAATCTAGACACAAAAATATGCCAACTAAATCATCTGTCACCTCATTTTATTGGTCTGAGATAAATCATGAAATAATCTCGAAAAATGTCAGCGGAAAGATGTTGATGATGTCCACCTGGAAGGATTTTTCAACACGGCGACAACTTTCGAATACTCCCGAAAGCTATCGAGTGCGCAGGTAATATTATAGTGCCACAAGTGTATAAAGGCACTCGCTCGTCAAACCGACCAGCTCCCGATGGGACGCTCTTGCGATAAAATTGAAATTAGGCTGGACCAGCAATCGGTTGCGAAAACCAACAATTTATGTTTTTGCACAAATAGAAAAAAAAAAAAAAATATATGATTCTACGAACTTGTTTGTTTATCACTTTTTATCCAATTCACTATCCTTTTTGGATCTCTGAAATTCAAAACGTTAGATTCATATCGCAGACTTCATATATTTCGCTACTAATTTTTATTTAACGTTAAATTTTCAGGTTTTGAAGGTCACGTATCAAGCATTCACCGTTTTAAGAACTATAGACAATTAAACAGATACTGGCCGTAACAAATTTTCAAAAATATTTATTTATTGAGGTCCCCAAAGTTGACAATTATACTTTTCATCTAGCTTTCGATATATTAAAGCTAAGCACTTAAAACTATTTGTAATTACTTGCACTCTTTTATCACACCTCTACACCTAATTCTAATATTTTAAATAGATATGTACCTTTTTAAAAGTTTTATTTTCTTTAAATTTAATGGCGTTCGTGTGTCTGTATACTCCTACAACATTATACCAGAACTAAAGTAAAAATATAATGACAATACGTAACTCAAACTATCTTTAACCTTATTCAGATATCTATGTAATACTATTTTACACTTCCTATGGGTTATTAAAATACCAGATTAATGTCTGTGTCAAATTTTTATGTGATTTAAGATAACTATAAAGATTACATACCGAGGTTTCGTAAGAGGCGACTAACGTATAACTAAGGTATTGTACGGATAGCCTTTATTCGTGTAGAATAATACCAAAATAAGCAATGCTGCCGCTGGAGATAAGAGTTTTTTGACTTGTACCAAAATGGCGGCGACGTGGTTTACGGCCAACTCTCGTTTCACACGGGGGCGAAAAGTTGACTACGGGTGTGATCTCTGCCTGCACCTTATATGGGAAAAAGGTGTGAAAAATTTCGAAATTTGATTCCCGAGTCATTGGTGCCGAACCATATGCATTAACTACGTAAGTCTTTTTTTATTTCATTGCACGCTATCTATAATACTATTGTTTAAAAAGAAAACGTATTACCGCTAAAGTAAAAAAGACATGGCTACTTTGTTACCGTGAAAGTCATTCCCTCACCTTGTCCCTTAGTTCAAAAACATTTAACATATACACATATAACTAAAATGCCTAATTCATTTCAAATAGAACAATATTCTTAATATTGAAATGTATGCGAATATATAAGATAATAGAAATAAAATAATAGAGAATAGAAAGATGTGTGTTATTGTCTATAAAAACTTTCATCTTACATCGACGAACTTATAAAAACGATAATTCGATTTTAAATATGTCCCGCCAAATAAAATTCCCTCATCGTATTACGAATATCCGATTTCCGAACGTATCGAACGATATTAAGGAACACAACCTTAAGTTTTTAGTACCTGGCAACACTCTCAAATGTTTCTAGATGGCAATTTCTTCTTAAAAGTAGGTGATTTAAAAAAAATATTATGTAAATTATTGTTAAGAGTTACATTTATGGCGATCATTACCTCACGTTGCATATATGTATTAAGCTTTTTAGTATATATGTATATAAAATGTTGTTTTAATGTGTTTTTGGGAATAAAATGGATATTCGAAATGTAACAAGCAAATTAAGGTTATGTGCGGGTGTTTTTTTAGCTTTAGTTAAAATTCGGCATTCCCTCACGGTCATTCCCCCGCTGCATTTAGGAGTGAGTGAATGACGGTCGTATGAGGGAATGATTGATTTTTTTTATTTATTTCTTGCAACTTGTATTTCATAGTATTTAATTTAAAACAGGTACATGCATTCAGAAGAAAAATGGCAATACCAAAGAAGTTGAGTGATGCAGAAAATAATTTTAAAAAGACAGAGTACGATAGAATAAGGCGAGAAAAAAAAATATAATACCGAATCTTTAGAAAAACAACGGGATAAAGAAAGGTTAACATACTTAAAGAAAAAAGAGAAGGGTCAGGTAACATCAGTTATTCACATGAATGCTAGAGAAATTAGAGTAAAGAGAAAACAATGGATAGAAAAAAGTAAAGTGTATAGGAATAAGAAAGCTATAGCACACAAAATTTTACAAAGAATACTTGATGATACACCCCCTCCAAGTCCAGTATCAGTTGTGCAGCAAAGTAGAGAAGATGTAGCTGCTCGAAATATACGACAGATGCAAAGGCGACGAGCTATTTTGTACGCAAATATATTAAATTTGGAAAAAGAATGAAGAATGCAGTGAATTTCACCGATTTTTTTTTTTGGAAAAAGAAGTTTTGGAGATGGCTTAATATTAAGGACAGCAATTATATTGCTGGGAAGATGTGATACAGAAAATAAAGACGCCAAAGTTAGTTAAGAGGGGAAATTACGTTATTACGGAGTTACATGACTCTACAAGTGATTTTAAAATCAAGACTGAATAAATTGATCTCAAAGAGCAATAAACTAATACAAGAAAAGCCTAATACAGATTAATATTAATAATAATTAATGCTCAATAAATAAATATGAAGACGTTTTAAGTTTTGGAGAAATGAGAAGTACAAAATTTCAAAATAAATAGCTACTCGTATTAGTATAAAGACAAAAACATCTGTTACCTCTATAATAGTGTATTTGTTAATTATTTGAGTTTATTTTATTAACTATGAACTACAGAGTTTTGAGTTGCTTTTCTTTAGAATATGATATTTCATTGTCTAATGTAATAAAAATTACGTAATTTTCTTTATATGCTCATGTTTTTTTATTATTATATAATAATAAATCATTCCCTCATTTATTAATTTTCTGTGTTTCGGTTTTAAAGGCACTGAGAGCTAGCGTAATCATTGGGCATATGAGACTTAAGAACTGATGTCTCAGGGTGACGGGCGCAGAGTGGTGTGTACACAAATAATGAAGCACACAACTCCAAAAGGATTACTTTATGATTTGCTAGTCTTCTGTGGGAGAATCGACCAGCGAAATTATCGAGCAAGCCCATTAATGTATAACACTTAAGAACTAATGTCTCAGGGTGACGGGCGCAGTGTGGTGTCACACAGGAATATTCTGGGTGACACAGCATTTGTTGTGGACGGACGTTGCACTTACCATCAGGTGAACGTTTTGCTCGTTTCGTCACTTTATACAATAAAAAAAAAACAATTTTCTATTTTCAACGTAAAAATATGCATATCAATTACCTTCCACAACTTGTTTTATTTACTTAATTATACACACTTAACTCAGCTTGAGCGACGGCTGGGAGTCTTCTGTTGACTTCTCAGACACACTTTAATGTTCTCTATGTGGTCTGAGGAGTGAATACATTTTGGGAAACCGGTTTGCTTGGAACACCGGAAGATTTTTTTTCTGTCCTTACGTAAACGATAATACAATAAAAAAAACCTCCAGTATATCTTTTTGTATTTTCAAAGTACATACACGTTCGTCATCAGTTGCACGGTCCAGTCGTCTATAGTGGTAACAGTTTATCTGCCTAAGCTGCTTCGCTCCCTCTACCGTATCGTTTCCATGACTGATACGATAACCACAACCAGCGAGTCCTCGTGATGACTGAGGGCTGTATTTATATTTGTCATATTAGGGATATTGCCGCCTTGCAAAGTATATTTAGTTATAATTACCTGAAACATTCTGCTTTCCATCTTCCCATTTCTTCTGTCGCTGTTTACGATACTCATAGGACGAAATAGACCAGCACATGTTTATATTGCCACCGAGCGTTAATTTTGATACTACAGCAATAAACCTTAAAAATATTAACAAAAAGCAAATTACCATATACAATAATCAAGTGACAATCGACTTCAATTTAAATGGTTATACCAGTAACCCTCCAATTTTGGGCTTGTTGAAAATAAATAATTTAATTAAGTCACAGTGGGAAAAGTGTTTAGACTTATCCGTGACATTTTTTTTTATTCAGGACTGTTACAGACTGTCAGCAAAAATTTAGATATTAAGTGCTCATAATAAGAAGAAACTAAACAAATCTCATTATGATAAATAATGTATTAAAATTAAATTGGAATTAAATTGCTATTCTATTGTATAACCGTATATTACATAGTAAGTAGATAAAATAGCTTCTATTTATTTAGGACTGGCAAGGTAACTTTACTCTTGCAATATAAATACGGGCTTTAGTGTGTGACAAATATATGAACAACAAACAAACATGAACAAACCATTTTGTTTACTTGCCTTTTTCTTTTAATGTTTTGCCGAAATAAATACATTTGATATTAATATAGATTTCCTGTTTTTCTTTTCTCCATATTGGGAGCTAGTTGTACCCGCGGATTCGTTCGCGTGGATTTTTTATTTGTTAAGAGAGGTTGTCAATATAACAAAAAAGGGCGGTAGATGTGAAAAAGTGTACAATGTTCTCTCATAGATGTAATTAGATTAAAAGCAATTTCAGACCTTTTTTAGTGTTTATTTGTGGTATATTTACAGTGAATAATTCAATAAATACATACCATTGTTAACACCACCTAACATGATTTAATCTGAGATTTACACTGTACTATCCTGCCTGGTCAGCTGTCACATTTTCGTTCAAGATTCTAGTAAATATCACAACTTATTAATTCACTGTTTGATATAATGGCAAACTACAACAAAGTTATTGACACTCAGTAAGCTTAAGAAACTACTTTCTTACAAAAGTTTGCAGATTTTGAAAACTAAATAAAGTTGGCTACACCTCATACTAGCATCAGTGTTTCTCGGCTGCATGATTAATTTTAAGCATTCAAATCACAGAGCTGGGGGATTCTTGAAACTTTCTCTTCTTATAATATAAACTCTGTCCCTAACTCTGAAAGCTGGCTTAAACCTTCTCTTAACTCCACGTCTAATAGCCTCCCTGGTTTTGTTCTTATACGGAACGACCGTACATGTGAAGGTGGCGGCGAAGTAGCTATTTATCTCCGCAGCGATATAATTTACACTTCCATCGTTTATTCTCCACCACTGTATGCTGCTTTTGCGGAATGCATGTCTCTTGAAATTAATATAAAAGGTGTCAATGCTTTGCTTGGAGTTGTTTACTGTTCCCCAGCGGTGGATTTTTTTGAAGACAGAGTCAGTCCTCAAAAAACTTTGTACGGATAACACACATCACATAATCATAGGTGACTTTAATACTAATGATACCATATTGTAAAAGTGTAAAGAACCTCGGCCTCCACATCGACACTAGCTTAAGCTGGACCGTTCAAGTCGCAGAAATCTGTCGTAAAGTCACGGCCATGCTTAGCACCCTTAACAGACTTCGAAATTTCCTTCCCATTAAAACAAAAATTATTCTGATTCAAGATCTCGTCTTCCCAGTTATTGAATATGCCGATGTGTGTTATCCGGACGCAAGTGAAGCCTGTAACAAATTGAATTGCGTTATTAATTTTATGTGTATATGATTTATCTCCTGTCTTCGTTAATTTGATCACATTTCTTCATTTCGGTCCGAACTAAGTTTGGAATTCTATACGTCGGACTATAAGACTTCTCTCCACTCTTTTCTCTATCCTCTTTGACCCATCTTTTCCTGAATATTTAAAAGGTAAATTTCAGTTCCTCTCTGATTTCATGATCGTCAACTTCGTTCTTCTAATAACTTTATTATCTTCATTCCCCTTCACCATTCTGGTTTTATGTCCAACTCCTTTACTCTACAAGCTGCTAGACATTAGAACGAACTTCCTGATGACATTAGGACAAGCAAATGTACTTTTAAACATAGGGTCCGTAAGTATATTGATTATACAAAGTCTCTCTTAACACATTGTATTATTATAGCTATGTATTTGTGCATGTGTGAATATATTTGTAGGTATATGTAATCGTATATGTGATCGTTTTTTGATTTTATGTATGTACATGTGGATAATGTTTTTGATTTTTTTTCTTTAGTGTAATATTTTTATATATCTTTGTCGTCTTTTTGTACCGCCATTGACTTTTTCTGCTATCCCAAAGGTTGGCTAGTATAGAACGCGTATAGCATTAAGCCCGCCTATTGTACCTTTACATTTATTTTGGTCAATAAAGATTAAATAAATAAAATAAAAATTAAAAAATTATGCGAATATAATACATTTAATAAAACTAATCTACGGATTTTATAGCGTTTCTTTATCTATTTTATTCAGGTTCCGTCATAGTCCAATAGCCTCTTTCCTACCGATGTGTCGTTAGAGGTATTGTACGGACAGCCTTTATTTGTGGACAATAACACCATAATATACAACGCTGACACTATACTGCTCACAGGAACGCAATGAGGGGGTAAGGATTTTCTGACTCGTACCAAAATGCTGGCGACGTGGTTCGCCACCCGACACGTCTCGTTTCCCGCGTATTAAATCGAGAATTACTTAACCTCTTAACATGAATTCTACCTTAACCTATTATAGATATATGTTTGTTCCATCGGTACCAAATTGATGACATTTTTTTGACAATATTCCACAGAACGCCATCAATGGTATAGTATCAGAACCCTTAACTACTGAAAACTTTGTCATAGGCCGCCATTTTTTTTTTTGTGAATAAAATGACCAAACGAGCAAAACGTGCACCTGATGGTAAGTGCAACATCTGCCCCTAAAAATGCTGTGTCACCCAGAACATTTCTTTGCGACATCACACTGCGCCAGTGAGACATCAGTCCTTAAGTCTCATATGCCCAATGATTACAGTAGCTCTCCGTGCCCTTCAAACCGAAACAGCAATGTCTGCCCACTACTGCTTCACTGCAGAATAACTGACAACGGGGTGGTACATACCAAGAAGGATTCCTGCATAGAAATCCTACCACCAGTGAAACTAATCTGTTGTATATATTGCAAAAATACTAAGGTTATTTTACCAACGGACATGACCGTCCAGATAAAGTTGCTTTTAAATAATGTTTTATAAAGCACCATTTTCGTGCTTTTTCTAATTAATATATGAATGATACATACTGTAATAAGACTGTTTTAAACTGTCTCAACAAAAAGTAAGCGAACGTAGTCGCATGTACCACTAGTATTGTATATTATTAGGTAAGATTTACAAATGAGTAAGAATACAAGACAGGTCGTTTTTTATTTGCGTCTGGTAAGTATTCTGTCCATTATTTAGTAAGAGTCTTTAGCAAAATTAAGCAACACGATCCTGCATAACACTGCCCTACTTATCTTTCCGGCAAAATTAAATTATGTGCCTAATGTCTTCAGGATAGGCTCATTTATGTACCGGTACCTTCTAGCGGTAATCATGCAATTATGTAGTGAAATATAATTATATAGCATAGCATATGTTACATCTATGCTGTCTTGTGTCCTTGTCTTCACCGTTACCGATTTTACTAACCGTGAAGTCTTTTGATTACGATCAGAAGTTTTTAATTGCGAAGAATACACATAGCATGATGTAATCCTGGCCGATTCGACCACAGCAAACGCTCAAGCTATATGCTCGTAAGTTAACCTATCTCCGTCCCGAAAACAAAAAAAAAATGGGTTTTGCATAAATTTTGACACCGGCTGGAATCCGAATGCTGGAGTCACAGCGTAATAGTCGGGTACTATGACCACTAGTTAACTTACCATCAGTAATAACACCATCCTGTAGCCATCCTATTAGTTAAACGACCGGCCAAAGGTTAGAATGTAGTATTAGAGAACAGATTGGACGTCAGAAAATTCGTCGAATGTCAAGGAAAAATATGATTGCAGAACATAATGAGAAGAAGAATTTAATTCGTTTAGTTATGAAACATATTAAGGCTCTCGTGCCATTTGTGTTAAATTATTTTTAAGGTATAAAGGTAATTTGTGTAAAAACTTCCCCTCAACTAACATAAAAATAGTAGTTTTTTATTGTACTACAAAGAATAACTGTATTTACGAGTAAGTAATGTCCTCACTGACTCGACTCAGTAGACAGGTACACTTTCTAGCAGTAACTAGGAGTATATAAATTTCATCATAAATAATCCCTGAGAATCATACAGTTTCGGAAACATAAAATATAACGTACCATATTTAAAATTAACAAGATAGATTTATACCCTCAGATTAAATATAAAAAACCGACAAAAATCCGTAACAACCGACTAAAACGGTATCCATCATAAACCCTTCTTTGAATTCTGAAACCTTCATTTTCAATATCTTTCGGATGCGGCCTGACTCGAATATCGGTTGTAACATATTTTATGACTTTTCTTTATACCATGAAAGGGTCATATGATGGCTTATCGTTGTTCGCTAACAAAACTGTATCTGTCGTATTTTCTTTAGTATTCAAATATAATTCAATAAAGCTCAAAATATTTGGGTATTTTTTTATAAATATCTTTTAGTGATTTTCTGGATTTTTAAAAAAAACAATATATATTAATAATAAATAACAATTTTGCCGGTACGAGGTTGCCACTCTAGAAACTTTCTTCTCCAACGGTTATCGGTTCTACGAGCTAAATGTCCGGCCCATTGCCACTTCAGCTTGCTAATCCTTGGGGCAATGTCGGTTACTCTAGTTCTGCTAGATACGAGTATCATCTTTACAGATACCATCTTTACGGACTTTATCTCGCAGAGAAACTCCGAGCATAGCCCTTTCCATAGCTCGGTGAACGACTCTGAGCTTCCTCGTGCGGCCTGCAGTGAAACACCACTCCTTGGTTGTGTATGTCATGACTAGCAACACGCGCTGGTTGTATACTTTTGTTTTGAGGCATAGAGACTCGAAAACTCGAAGAGAAAATCTGACCCAGTTTATAATATATTTTTTTAATGTTTTAATAGCAAAGGATTATATAGTTCAACATATGCAAGTAATTCGAACTTTTGATAATAAAATTAAAATATTTTTGCATACCTATATTTTTTGAACTTATTATTCGAAGTTAAAAAATAATCTTAATATTAGTTGGAGCTTTTTACTTCATGCTTGCTCATTTAAGGTGATAAAATTCATTGAAATGAAATACATAAGAAAGTGGTGATAAACTGACATTGGAAACTCGATGTTATTCCCTCAGTCGTAATAGCGGTAATTCAGCCCTTCCCAAGAGAGCAACATGCTGGGTACATGTGTTATGATGTAATGGCTTTACGTGACTTCCAACTAAAAATAGAAAATATGTTGACTCAAAAAGTTCTATACGTTAGAAGAATATGAATTATTCCTTTCGCTTGATATAAATTAAATCAAATTCTTAATACATTATATAAATGATTCATTCAAGTTAACAGTTTTTGCTAGTATTCTATTCTTTATCATTTAATTGCCATTAAATGATTTTTTTTTTTTTTTTTAAATGAAACTAAGTTTACGGATTTTATCGCGTTTAATTTTTACTTTTTTACTATTTATAACCCGACGTTTCGAGTGCTTTACAGCACCCATGGTCACGGGAGGACTGAGGTGACAGATGTCCTGATGTCATAGTTAACCTGGGGTACCTTCAGCTTTTAATTATTATTTTTGGGTCCGATCTACGCAGAAAGAGCTAACTGTGTCTTGAAGTCTTGCAGTGGTATGCTTGGTTTTTGATTTAATTTTATTTATTATTGGATTCCAAGCTGGTGGTAATACCCAACCATCTTCCCTATTGAAATTAGGATGTTTTTTGATTTCAATAGCCTCGCGAATCATCCTTGGTAGGAATCGGTGTTCTTTTGCAAGGATCTGTTGGGTATTACCACCAGCTTGGAATCCAATAATAAATAAAATTAAATCAAAAACCAAGCATACCACTGCAAGACTTCAAGACACAGTTAGCTCTTTCTGCGTAGATCGGACCCAAAAATAATAATTAAAAGCTGAAGGTACCCCAGGTTAACTATGACATCAGGACATCTGTCACCTCAGTCCTCCCGTGACCATGGGTGCTGTAAAGCACTCGAAACGTCGGGTTATAAATAGTAAAAAAGTAAAAATTAAACGCGATAAAATCCGTAAACTTAGTTTCATTTAAATGTGTAGTGTTCGCGTAAATATAAGAAATCATTAAATGATTTATTACTTCATTTCATAAGATTTTGTTTTTTGTTCTGTAAGTACCTAAAAGTCAACAAAGGAAAATGCTACAAATATTTTATGCCTTTTCTAGTGATAGGATAAATATGCAGGCATCCGGATAGGCCTGTACCACCGCAGGACCAGGTATTCTGCCGAGAAGCCGTAGTATGTAAATATCACTGTGTTTCGGTCTGAATCCCACCGGTCTGAATCACACATGTAAGTTGGTTTAATTAATGGGCATATGCGACTTAAGAACTGATGTCCCAGGGTAACGGGCACAGTGTCGTGCCACACAGAAATGTTCTGATTGGTACAGAATTTGTAATGAGCAGATATTGCACTTACCATCAGGTCAACAGTTTGTTAGTCTCTTTAACTTCTCCTATAAAAAGCCTCTTTTGGTAACAGATAGTGAAATAAATATTTCAAATATATGAAGTCTTACCTATCTACATAGATTTATCCACGTATGATGCTGGTGACTCGATTACTAATAACGATACGTTCTATCATACTCGAATGTAATTGGCTTTGGTCTTGTATATATACATTTACACATATGCACACAGACATATATACATACAAACATACATAACTACTTGTAGATAATAAATTAAAATATGTTAACACGAAAACTACTTCAGAACCATAAATATTTTGTCTTTCGGTTCTAGATGTAGATTGTCCTGCAACTCCATCTTTATATACGTATTTTACGTTGTAACAGTAATATTAGGTCAGGAACGTATAATAAGACCATTAGACTGTCACCGACAATGCTTTAATCATACTACTATACTTATTTTTAAGAGGTGTTTATTCATATTCAGCTTTGAAAAAGCAATATCTAACTTTGTTATTTTGAGAGATACTCAGATCTACTTGTAAAATAATAGAACATTGAATAGTCCAGGTCTACAGTGCGTCGAAACGTATGAAGACGGTGTTGATGTCGCAGGAGTCAGCTTGAGGAGAGAGGCCACCTTTGATGATCCTCAGTGGCTGAAACACTACGAAGCACGCTTTGTGCCGAGTCTGTAATTGTAGTCTGGTGCAATGACTACGATGGCTGCCGTAGACGTTGTTGCTGCGGTTTGGAGAAGTTGGCTGCAATGATCAGATCGGGGTCACCATTTTGGCGAATGGTATTGCCAAGGAAAAGGGTAGCTACCCGCCAGATCGTGTGGTCTGATCTGGGGAGGACGTTTCCTCCTACTAGTAATATTTAGATCTTGTATATATAGTTCCCATCTAAGGAACTTTCATAGCGCGATTATGGAATTTATGTTTGTTTCTTGAGCTTCTGAAAATGACGAGACGTCCAAAACCTTCACCTGATCGCAAGTGCAACGTCAACGAGTTAGAAAGTAAAAAGTAGCCTGTTTGCGTTCTACGTGGAGCTTTATAAAATGATGCTAAAGATAAACTATCAAGATATTGCTATCTTCTTACTTCTAGCAAAAGCCATAAACACAGTATTCGTTTCAATTCCAATTAACAAAGTGACTGACTTGGTATCTAAGAGACAATATTTGATTCATTTAAGGACTAGATACTTATACTCGTAAATATAATCCACAGGGTTACATTCATAAAGAAAAGTGTGCCTCGAGGCAGTGTTTTTAGGCCTGCTCTATTTTGAATTTATCAATAATTTAAAAAACATAAATAGCTTTAAAGTCACATTGATTGTTTATAAAATTTATTATTATTGCAAATACTTTGTATATTTTTTTATAGGAGAGGGGGCAAACGAGCAAGTGGCTCACCATGGTAAGTGATCACCACCGCCCATGAACAATAGCAATACCATAGGAATCGCGGGTGCGTTGCCGGCCTTTGAGGTAGGAATAGGCTCTTTTCTTGAAGATCCCTAAGTCGTATCGGTCCGGAAAAACCGCCGGCGGCAGCCGATTCCATAAAGTGGTCGTGCATGGCAGTAAATTCCGCGAAATACGCACTGTGGTGGGATGCCAACCATCCAGGTGGTGACGATGGAATTTTGTGTTTTGCCGCAAAGTGCGATGGTGAAAACCAGCCGCTGGAATTATTCCGAACAACTCATCGGAACACTCCCCGTTGTAAATATAATAAATATATATAAAATAAATATATATAATAAATATATATATTAAAATTATAGTACACATTTGTTAAAACAATTGTCGCATGTATGAAAAATCTTCTTCTCATTTTCTTTATTATTAAATTGCACCCGTGCGAAGCCGGGCGGGTCGCTAGTATTAAATAAATTCCTAATAAACCGAAATTGGATAAAATCGTGAAAATTAATATTACCAATGTCAAACAAAGTACTAATGTCCTGCTTAAAATTTAAGAAGGAACTGACAAAGCCGTATTGTTATATTGTAATGAATGCCAAATTCAAATTCAAATTCAATTTATTTCCAAAAACGTGTTACTAGAGTATAAAGTGCAGCATTGGCTGTGTTACAATAGCAATTGGTACAAAACATGTCTTGCCTCATGGGGAGGCGTACATATGTCGGAGATGACGCTTTGATAAACTGAATTTTGATTATTACAATAAAATTATGTAGTAACTCTCTCTATGCCTCCAACTGTTTGTTACCTTTTCACGGTTCAACCGTTGAACTGATCTTTACGAAAATTAGCACAGATATAGCGTGAATCCTCCGGACGGACATATGATACTTTTTATCCCGGAAAATGAAATAGTTCCCACGGGAGATTTAAAAAACCTAAATCCTCGCGGAAGATGTTGCGGGCGTCAGCTAGTAATATTTTTCTCATAAAAACTTCGTGGCCAAAACAAGCCATAATACCTACTTGGTTTGATTGTACCTCTATTTTCATGTAAACAATATTTTAAGGGAATAAGTATTTTTAACTTCTCTACACAATTGTGAACCCTCTTTTTTTATAAAGAAAAAACTTCCACAATTCTTTCGAAAATTAAAAGATATAGAAGATATAGAAAATATATCTATAGGCAATAAAAAAAAAACAAATTGTAACCATTTCTAGTGAATACATTACTACTTTATTATATTACTTATTAATTGGATTACCAACACAAGAAAAGCACTTAAATTCTAAAACACAAATTGATTTGATGATAATAACTGTTCTCATAAGGTCACTACACCATGCGAAGTGGATTTGTTGCAAATGTTTTAATAATGTTTTGTTATGTAATGGATTTTTTTTATTTAATGTATAAGCATATACTAGAATAAACAAAAACTTGTATAGTGAATTTTGAAACTATAGATATTTAATGATGTGAATTAATTTATACAAATCATCATCCTTATTTGTGTTCAATGTGACTTAAAAGATTAAACTTTAACTCCAAGTTTATTATATTGGGTTGGAAAAAAGGTTGCTTCGCATTTTATATGAAAATCCAAGACATTTTTTTTTAATTTATTTACATTTAATTACAGTGTATACGTGCCATTTTGTTCAACCACTTTTTGCCATCTTGATACGATCCCGTTGCCATAGAAATTTTGGGACTTATGAGCAAAAAACGTGACAAGTAGTTGCTGACACTACCTAAAGAACTCTGAAGAGACCGAAACAAGTAGAAATCTGAAGGTGCAAGGTCAAGGCTATATGGCGGATGTATTAACACCTCCCAGACAAATTCTCTTAATTTTTGCTGAGTGGCTAAAGATGTGTGTAGTCTAACGTTGTCGCGATGAAAGACCACACCCTTTCTATTGATCGATTCCGGCCGCTCTCTCTCAACTTCTTGCTTTCTCATCAGTTGTTGGCAGTCGAGATCCGAATCGATGGTTCTGCCCGGCGGTAAAAGCTGATAATGAGCAACACCCTTAGAGTACCGCCATATACACAGCATCACCTTGTTGTGAGTTAACTTGGGTTTTTGGCACAGTCTGTGAAGCCTGACCGACCTTTGACCACAAACTTTTTCGCACGTTCTTATCGTACATGATCCACTTTTCATAACCATCAGTTATCAATCTCTTCAAAAACGGTTCGCTTTCATTACGTCTCAATAAAGAATCTCAAATGAGTACACGGTTCATTAGGTTTCTTTCAGTGAGCTCGTGTGGCACCCAAATATCGACATTGTTTGTGTACCCAACTTTTTTAAAATGGGTCAAAACTGTTTTGTAATGTCCAGTTCTTCAGCAATGTCGTAACTACTAATATGCCGATCTTGCTCCACTTTTTCAAAAATGGCGTCCCATTTTTCCATTACAGGGCGACCAGAGCGAGGTACATCTTTGACATCAAAATTTTCGGATTGAAAACGCTTAATTTTTTTCCCCGACCTATTATTATTGAAATACTCGTATAATAGGGATATGAAATATACCTATTATATCTGAAATATAGTCTCGGATTTAATTAGACGCAAATTTTCTTATTAAAAAAAGGAAAGAAACAATATCCCACTACTGTCATTTTTGAGAAGGTTTTGGAGCCGGGAAGAGTCTCTGACTCAGACATGAAGATTTCCTCGCCAAAGGGCACGTGGTAAATCAGACACTTAAAATTGTAGAACAATTTGGACCCCTGAGCTACTAACGTTCTTTTTAAAATTTACAAATCAAATCTTGAAATTTAAGCATATGATTAAATAGTTTTTAGCCAATTTAAACTTCGACTCATATTTGTTTTAACAATTAAAATATTAAATGAGTGAAAAAAGAAACACACACAAAACACATTCCATCTCGTTGCGTAAAAATCACGAACTTCCCGTAAAAAATAAATGACTCCATTTTGTGACGGGCGCGACTTTCACGGGGTTGTTAGCACTAACGAGCTTCACGTGACGAGCCACGTGACAAATGTACTGTCATTTTGGACGAGTTTGAACCGAATAGATTTGTAGCAGAACCACAGTATAAAGACATACAGTAGGCGGCCTTTGATCTATTGGTGAATTTCGACAATGTCTTGACAGTGTCGCGACAATGCATGTATGCATCGGGCAAGAATTGTTTCAAGTAAACAATATTTATTAATTTATTTATAATTAACATCGCCATTAACATCGTTATAATAAATAATAATTTATATTAATTTATAATAAATTTGAAATGAAAATTCTTTTTATAAATAACTAATTATTGTCACCGCCGTTTGGTGACGGCTTAAGACAATCTACCAACTTATCTGTATCTGAGCAGCAGCATCTTTCTAGAACATCTAAATAAATAAACTGCGGTTGCTAACCCGCCTGCCAAGCATGGCAACTATGGCGATCTCCCCTTAAAATTACAGCTACAAACTTTTGTAGCAATCTATGACGGAGGCCTATGTTCATCAGTAGACAAGTGAGTAAGCTTTGCTTATCTTTGTTTTGGTAGCGAAGATTCCAGTTACAGTAGGCCACAATCCTAGGGCGTTTGATACCATTTCTATAGACTATAACTTTTAAACTACTTATCATAATTTGACAAATGAGGTATCGTTCACGTTTCAATTCCCAAACATGCTCTACAGGATTCATATCCGGGGATCTAGCTGGCCACTGCTTCACTGTTATACCCACATGGTTTAGATATGCTTGGACTGAGCGAGAACTGAGCCAGTGCATTATCCTGCATCAGAATAAAGCCGTCATCATTAAAGAGTGCAAATGGCACAACGTGTTCTTCTAAAATATCCCTGATGAACTTATCAGCAGTCATATTCCCTCCATCGACTATCACTAACTCCGTACGAGCTCCGAAAGTTATCCCTCCCCACACCATAACTGAACTAACGTATTTTCAAAATTAGTCTGAATGTATCATTCTCGTTTGCGTCTCCATATTCTCTGCCTTCCATCGATCTGGTTTAAGGGCACTCTACACTCATCAGTAAAAAGTACCCGACCCAATTGGTTTATGTCCCAAAAACGATGTTCACGTGCAAAGTTTAACCGATGTAAAAGATGGTGTCTCTCAAGTTTTGGAGCTTTGGCCGGTACACACGAACCTATGCCCACTTCTTCAAATCTTCTGCGAACTGTACGCTTGCTCACTCGTACTCCTCTCACGACTTCAAGCTCAATTCGGGCCGCGTGTTTCTGCGAGCTCGAAGTTGTAGAAAACGGTCATTCCTCCTCGAAGTGCACTTTTTTCAGCCTTGGCCTCTTCCTCACAAGAGAATCAGTCAACCTGTACCGTCGAATACTGAATACTGCGATGCTTTTCCATTGCATTTAATCTACCCTATGATCTATGGTGGTGTTAAATCGGGCATTTTTAGTTTATTTCAACTAAGGTGTCTACTAACAAAGGTAACATAACTGGTCAGTCTTTTAATAAATATTATGAAAAATAATGTTTTGTTTTGTGTTCCGCTAATTATGCCGGTGTGTGTATAATAAATGAGTTGTAAAGAGGTGCTGCACATACTTTCTTAGAAAATGAAACACCAAATAATAAAAACAATATTAAAAAACCCTTATCCTAAGGGCTTTTACACAACAATATGCTTTTTAGTATTACAGTACTTTATAACTGTAATAAGCAGTCCTTAGGGTAAAGTGGCATACGACTACGGCTGTCCTCTGAAGATCACTTTGTATTATGTATTAAATTAAAATGAATATGTCAGTTCTACTAATTAGATGGTAAATATTGAATAGTTTGTAGATAAAAATGTCAGACAAGAATATTTTCTTGTTTCATACTTTTTATAGCGCGATTAATAAGTACCGGGAGTTTCAGTTTTTAAAATTATTTTTTGTTAATAAAATAAAGCCATAGCTTGATGATAGCACTAAAAACTTTAGAAAATCGAAATTTAGTCACTTGTAAATGAAAAAAAACATGACACACCTTTCTTCATAATGCGAAAACGTATGCTAACTCGGTTCTTTATTTATTTTTAAAGAAGATACCCAATTTCTAATAGCAAATACAACAATTAAAG
The DNA here is from genome assembly GCA_019845155.1 of Luehdorfia chinensis. Lineage (NCBI taxonomy): Eukaryota > Metazoa > Arthropoda > Insecta > Lepidoptera > Papilionidae > Luehdorfia > Luehdorfia chinensis. Next base: position 175,040 of record JAHVAK010000164.1, on the reverse strand, counting down.
TAAAATATTCAGTTATAATAAAACAAATATTCAGTTAACAATAATATTTATTATATTTTATAAAGTAATAACATAAGGATTAGCAAGCTGAAGTGGCAATGGGCCGGCCATATAGCTCGGAGAACCGATAACCGTTGGGGAAGAAAGGTTCTCGAGTGGCAACCTCGTACCGGCAAACGAAGTGTAGGGCGACCCCCCACTAGATGGAGCGACGACCTACACGGTTTTGCAGGAAGTCGATGGATGCAGGTGGCTCAGGACCGTGTTTTGTGGCAATCTATGGGGGAGGCCTATGTTCAACAGTGGACTATGGTAGGCTGAAATGATGATGATGATGATGATGATGATAAAGTAATACTGAATGTACTTGGATAAGTAAATGGCTCAATTATATTGACTTTGCGCGAGAGCGACGCGACAACCCTTCAACATAGGTCCCATGCCGATGCGGCCGGTATCGGTCGCAACGTCGCCCCACACTTGCCGCACAACTGTTATGTCTAGACGACTTCGTCGCCCCTCTGTATATAAACTATACTCTGTGGCAGAACGTAACGTACTTGTCGTTTAGTTGTGGCTTTTGTTTCATGTTGTGGATCACATTCAATTTAATATACGAGTATTAATTGTGGATATAAAACAATTATTTAATAAGGCTAAATAGTTTTTCACTTGCCGTACCATGCCGTAACCGTACACATAATTTGTTCACTGTTTATTGATTTACAAAATACTTCTGATAAGAAAATCATAGAAGGTGGAAGGATAGAAGGTTATAGAATAATATATTTCTGTAATTAAACTGAATTTTTAAAGCCTTTTCATCTTTTTTTGTAGAGCCGTGGTAGCTTAGGGGCTAGGCGCTCGCTTGAAATTTCATAGTACGCAAGTGGCCAGGGTTCGACTCCCGGTGCCCGCACCACTAAAATGGTTAATTGCTATTTTAAGTGCTGAATTACCACGTGCTCGGCAGTGAAGGAAAACATCGTGAGGAAACCTGCGTGTCTGAGATATAAAAAAATATATATTTCGAAGACATGTACTATCCCCCAACCCGCATTGGAGCAGCGTGGCGGATTCTTCCTAGCTCCAAAACCCTCTCAGAAATGAGACGAGGCCTGTGCTCAGCAGTGGGACATTTATAGGCAGAAACTCATCTTTTTCATCTCTCAGAATTCAAAAAAAAGAATTGTCTTAAATAATTTGCTATAATATTCTCCTATATGACATTGTTCGTTAAAGAAAAAAAAAAATTTTTAAAGCAGTTACCTAAGGGTTATGCGGCATCACACACTACGCGTAACTAGCTTAATTTTTTTTTTTATTTAAAATAAAATATATCTATAAAAGTGTTTTGGGTCTTTTGTGTAAACTATAAAATAAAATAAACCTATTATGTTTTGATTTCTAAAACATAGGAATCAGTGATCTATGAAATACAACTCATTATGTCATATTTTTGTATGATATGATAAATTTTTTATTTAGTTCTAAGTCAATTTCTATGAAGCGCCCAAATATGCAACTCTCGGTGAAGGCATTCGGGCCGATGCGATCAGACGCAAGGGAAGAGATATCTGCTCAGGGTTGATCACCATTTTTGATGACCCAAGGGCTGGTTTATACTTTAGTCAGCGGAGAAGGCTCGCGGTACAACGCGGCAACTCCGCCAGGTTGCTGGGCACGCTACAAACAAACCGAGGCGATTTGGCTAGCATTTTCTAACAAATTCAGTTTTGTAAATATGTTTTTCTGTTTAATTTCGATTTATTTCGTATTTATTTTTATCATTAAACTTAACTATTGTGTTTAAACCATCGCAAATATTATGAATATGAATTTATTTTTGTAGTCAGTCATCTAATCTTTACCACTTCTTTAAAACGTGACCATTAGCAATTAGTGGTCAGGAAAAGGTACAGTTCACTATCATGATCTTTATTTAAAAGTGATTAGAGGATTGAAGTCAAATTAATTTGATAAAGCCATTTTCGAGAAAAAAAAATTTTCTGTTTGATATACTTTTTTAGAAGTTTTAATAGCTACAACCTCAAGATGAAGAATACGCCCTGCTTTGATGTATGTACATTTAAATCAACCTGCGTAAATTTTAGGTCAAATATTTGTGCAAAAACAAACGTTGGTTTTCGGGAACTTTAAAAATAAATAAAACTCCTGGCTAATAGAATTCTATCGAAACCCAGACTAAAAGTATTTTCCTGAGATCAAGTTGAAAGCGCGAACGGTGCAGTCATACAGATTTTAGTTAGATGAAGAGCTACACATTGTTATTGGAACTCCTAGTGTGACTTATGTCTCTAGGGTTATGTTCATCGGACACTTTTTCGGAGATATTGTAGACGTCAATCTAAGCGTGATAAGGGGCGTCTCTCTAATAGATTAAAAACGTGAAAACACCTGGTAAAAAAGAATTACAGTAAAGCTTTTTAAAAATGAGTGATCAACTCTAACTAACAGTATTAAAGAAGATGTTTAATTTTGTGAATTATGGTGATGCTACGTCACAAACGTAGAGCACAGTAAAGCTTTTTAAAAATGAGTGATCAACTCTAACTAACAGTATTAAAGAAGATGTTTAATTTTGTGAATTATGGTGATGCTACGTCACAAACGTAGAGCATAAGTACAAGTTTCCATGATAGATGACTTAAAGATTGAATAAGCTGAGGTGACTAGCCAGGTAGTCCATATAACATACATACAGTCACGTCTTTATATATATATATATAAGGGGTAAGCAGAGGCCACACACGTAGCCCACTTATCGGAAAACGAGACGTGGCGGGTGGATTCCCCAGGTCGTCGCCATTTTGGTGTAAGTAAAAACATCTTAATCCCCATTACCTTCCCAGGAGTAGTATAGTGACAAAATTTATTATTATGGTGTTATACTGCACTAATAAAATTTGTCCGTCCGAATTTTTTTTAATTAATGTCAATCTTTGTTTCGGAATAAATCCATAATAATTACATTTTCTATATACAATACAATACCTTAGTCACCTCTTTCAACACCTCGGAATAAAAAAGGTAGGTGCAGTTCTACTCTGCCGGACACCTAGCTGGTCCATATAACTGAAAACTATAAGGAAAGAAGGGTGTGGTAATCGAAGTGGCAATCTTGTATCTTGTGTCTTGTGTCGGCAAGCAAAGCGTACGACATGGAAATCGTTGAATGAAGATTACTAATGAAGAAGGAAGTGCTTTACAGAAATATATGTGAAAGGCCTAAGTACTAAGTACTAAGTACAGCACTGAACTTGTTACAGGCATCAATGATGACGATGAAAAACATTTTGAAATAAAAATAATAGTTTCCAAAGAACACTGTTACCATTATTTTGTAGCTAAATGAATATAGATTTTACGAAAAAGGTAACCTCATTCCGATACCGGGATTGTTGATTAAAGCCGACACTAGCTTCCCGTGGGCCTTCATTATTTTTCTCATTAGTACAGAGCCGCCTGGCGCGATTAAAGATGATGGGGGCCCTTAAGTCATGTTCACATTGTATTTTTAGCATTTAAGTATTATTTATTTTGTATACTCACATAATCGTATTTCCACCATGTGATTATTCGTAACTAGCTGTGCTGGTGTCACGCTTGGCACACATATTTATATTCATATCTTCTGAACCCTATAAGATATCGAAATGGAACATACATACACCCATACATAAGATCACGACGGTATCCTATACGGGGTAGTCAGAGACTGGGCACTCACTGCAAAAACAGATGACTGCCACAATCCACGTTTCACCAAAACAATATAATGCACTTGGTGTGATAGGTGGTGAGCCCATCGCCTTATATGATTGGTACAGATATAGAGTAATTACATACAGAGATACAGTCACACCTTTTCCTTATATAAGGCCGCTTACGTTGCCCACTTTTCGCCCTCGCGGGAAAAGAGACGTAACGAGTGGCGAACCATGTCGTCGTCGTTTTAGTACAAGTCAAAAAACACGTACAGAGAAGATAGATTAAGAGTAATTATTGCCAATTTCAAATTTTTCGATGTACATTGTAATTATTTAAATATGCTGTAATTATTTTAACATAACCATTTATTAATTACATACATACATTAGATCACGACTGTATCCCATAAGGGGTAGTCAGAGACTGGGCACTCACTGCAAAAACATACAACAGATGACTGCCACAATCCACGTTTCACCAAAACAATATAATGCACTTGGTGTGATAGGTGGTGAACCCATCGCCACCATGCACTGTTGGGTGCACAGTGCAGTTTAATTCCTTATTGCCGTGTAGTGGCGGCTCATTAAAAGAATACGACCACTCCATCTCATCCAATGGATCTCATAAAAGGCGAGTAAGGAATTTTATTAATTACTATTACTATAATCAGAATAGTAAGCTAATTTTGCAATCTGAAAATAATAAATATTTTACATGCACTGAACTGTTAACAGGGCTAGTAAATGTAAGTTGTTTTCTAAATATAATCATTTATTTACGTAAAGTGTAATTTAAACAGAAAAAAAACATGTAATTTATTCTAAAAAAGACCAAAACCGTGTTTTTTATTGTAATGAATGTTAATTCAAATAATAAGTTATCAAAAATCATATATTTGTTACTTGTTTTCTTTTGTGAAGCCTATGTACAGCAATGGACTTCAAATGTAGGTATGCTAGGGCTATAGTACTTGTCAAAACAAATTCAACGAGCCCAAACGTGACGGAGCTATCTTACTTAGTTGAGGAGTTCCTATGGTCAACTTCCGGCTGCATCCTCGGACCAGCTCCATGGTACCATATTATTGGATTGTTACCGAAGCTGCAAGGTATGCCTCGTTAAGTTCAATCGGATATAGAAAAGTAGGTCAAAATTGACTACAGAGAGGTATACGAAGATGAAGAAAGTAAAAAAGAACAGCCCAAATATATCCACACCACTTTTGACCTCATGACTTTGTAAATAGGGAACGTGCTCATTGGGCAAGCGGCCATTTATTTATAAGACAATCAATTTGGTCAGTAATTATGTTAACCAAAAAATGTTTATTTGTATTACGTGTTTTAAATTTATAATAAAAACATATATATACTCAAAAGACCAAAACCAAAAAGATTTTATGTACTTCGTAAACAATATTTAAGCATTGAAACTCACCCTAATTTCTCCTTGTTAAGAACTACCAGGTGGATAGATTAAGCTCTTATACTTGTATCATAATCTTCGGATCATGTTGAAAGGGATTTATGAAAGGGTCTTAATTTGTTACAAAACGATGTTGAAGCTTTTATATTAATGTCGTTAAATTTTTAAATCATGTAATTGAAGAATTTTACATAATGATTTCTTATATTTACGCGAACACTACTCATTAAAAGAAACTAATTTTACGGATTTTATCGCGTTTAATTTTTACTATTTATAACCCGACGTTTCGAGTGCTTTACAGCACCCATGGTCACGGGGGGACTGAAGTGACAGATGTCCTGATGTCATAGTTAACCTGGGGTACCTTCAGCTTTTAATTATTATTTTTGGTCCGATCTACGCAGAAAGAGCTAACTTGTCTTGAAGTCTTGCAGTGGTATGCTTGGTTTTTGATTTAATTTTATTTATTATTGGAGCCCAAGCTGGTGGTAATACCCAACCATCTTCTCTACTAACATACTCACAGATATTTAAACGGTGAATATCACCACCATCCATCACAGTTAGCTACCGTGGCTAAATCCTTGTTTCAGAGAGCACGAGTAATTTGTGACCTGACACCTGGCCGCCGAGCTTCAGCATGGCAAGCAAGTTTTGCACGTCAACAAGCTTCGAGTTCCGCGCCTACGTCGCAGTGACCAAGTGAAACCGGCTACAGTCGAGCGTGTACCTGCTATTCTACCTTATGTCAGAGGAGTCACTGACAAGATTGGCTATATCTAGAAGCGGACTTCCATTAAAACATTCTTCAAGCCGCCGAAGAAGATAAGTCAGTTTTTACCATCTGTTAAGTGTAACATCCCTCTACAAGACGCAGGAGTATACAAGCTAGATTGTGAATATGGTCTCTCTTACATAGGTCAAACAAAAATATCGATTAAAACCCGCGTAAAAGAACACATAGCTGACGTGAAGCATCGTCGTTCTAGGAAGTCTGCAGTCTGTGACCATGTTCTGGATCATCCCAACCATTACATCAGATTAAATAAACCACAGATACTTGCAAAAGAACACCGATTCCTACCAAGGATGATTCGCGAGGCTATTGAAATCAAAAAACATCCTAATTTCAATAGAGAAGATGGTTGGGTATTACCACCAGCTTGGGATCCAATAATAAATAAAATTAAATCAAAAACCAAGCATACCACTGCAAGACTTCAAGACACAGTTAGCTCTTCCTGCGTAGATCGGACGAAAAATAATAATTAAAAGCTGAAGGTACCCCAGGTTATTTATGACATCAGGACATCTGTCACCTCAGTCCCCCAGTGACCATGGGTGCTTAAAGCACTCGAAACGTCGGGTTATAAATAGTAAAAATTAAACGCGATAAAATCCGTAAAATTAGTTTTATTTCAGAAATATGGTTGTTTCAAAATATGGCTCCGACTACGAAACATAATATGAATTAAAACTCTTTAAAACATGCACACACACTCACACATACAAACACACACACCCACACACACGCACGCACGCACGCACGCACACACACATACACACATTTGCAAGATGCAATTCCATGTAGATTTATTTTAAACACTTTTATTGTTATACATACATATATAATAAATTTATGCGAAAGTAACTTCCTCTTCCACTCTGTTTGTTATCTTTTTACGGCTCAACTGCTGAACCGATCTTGAAATCACCCACCACAAAGCGACCACTAGATCTAGTAATTATCTCATGCGTCTTGTAAAAGTCCCTGACGTAACCAATAATTAAAAAAAAATTGTCTTTGTCACAGATCCGTTTAAATATATCGCTGGAAATAAGGGGTTGCACATAGAAATGAGATGTGGGAATAAGACCCGTCGTAAAATGTCTCTAAACGTCGCAGCATAGAACGTAAATAGACGCGTTAGAGAGGAATGCATATAATAAAACAATAAAAATATGTATCTGAATAATGCTATTTTTCTATAATATAACGAAATCTATCGCAATATTTTATCGCAAAATCTATCGTATTTTTTCAATTAATCCTTTTTCGAATAAATTACTTAATCTGCAAGGCTGTTTCGTTTTATGGAAGACAAAAACGATGCTACGAGTAGAATTCAAAAGCTTTCTTTTCTTCATAAAATCCATAAATATTAACATCTTCGTGTAACAAGTCTCGACGATTATGCATTTGTAAGTCAAACGGTGAGTTGCCCTCGAAGATGTTCACTTTGTGAGGTGATCAAAATTGTAATTGACCAATTTTCCAGTAATATTCACAATGCGGCGAGCCAGAAGATCTAAGCTTTCACATCGAAGATGTGATGCAATTAAACTTCGCAATATTGTGAATCAATCCACAACAGATGAACATTTCAACACTTCGCGTTGCAATGCGCCTTAAAAGTTTTTGAAAGAAGTGGCGCGTATACGGAACAATTCAAGTGTGCCGACCACATAATCGTTTCCTTTCATTTTCGTTGTGATAGTTCTACCGTTATCACCGTGCGTAGTCGACGGCAAGTGTTCAACGCGAAATTTGACGGCGGAGACTATCACTGTTATCCAATGTTTCGTCGTCGATATAACTGTAGAGAAACGTTAACCGCTAGCACATCGTTAATATAATTCTAAAATTTAAGTGGAAAACCAAAAAAGAAAATTACAAAATCCGACCCGGTAGGTACTGTGATCGCTGTGATCGTGTGGCATTAATGTTTCATACTTAAATGTAATTCAGAAATCAAACTCATAACGTCACATACCGGAACGGGCAGGACAACGTCTGCCAGGCCAGATAATAAATAAATAAATTAGATTTGGCGCACCTGTTTATTTGAATCGATTAACCTAAAACTGCAAAATTATTTACTGAAATTCGCACTGATTATAAATAGTAATCCAGGTGCCGACTACGTATTGTATTTATCGAGGTTTCCTTTAATTCGATAAGCTACTGCTCGTAGGACTCCTATGCAGGAATCCCTTTAAGTAGGTACGAGTAACTAGGTACAAGGCCAGTTATACTGCCGTGAAAAAGTACTGTCTCAAACATTACTCGATATCAGAAGTCAGGAGTGATCGATCGTGAATTTATTGTAGTTAAAAAAATATTATTGACTAGTACTTATATGCATCAATAAATGCGAAACTTACATTTTGTTTAAATAAAAGTAGACAAATAATTTAGTGAAATAGGAGGTTTTATCTATGCAAGGTTATTATTAGTTCCATATTGTTCATATTGTCCATATTTCTTTAAAAACACTGACCAGTAATAAAATAAAATTCTAAATGCTACGATTATTGATATTTCTTTCCACGTGTGAATACTGAAATTATAAGATATAAAAAAAACGTCTGCTATAAAAAAGTTATTAAAGTACAGGGTTACGTTCTAATTCAGAACTAGTCTTTGTATTTTAAATCTTGAATACGTAATAGAAATACTTTCTGTTGTGATCTCAATGGGATTCAGAAGATATTTATATATTTTATTCAATGCGACGGGCATCCAAGAGTTGAAACTTAATTAAATATACGTAATTGATTTCGTAATGTTCTAATACGAGTATGATTGAGAAGTACATATATCTGATAATATATAGACTATTATAATCAAGTAAATATCGAGTGCCGCCCATGAACATCTACAATACCGGAGGAATAGCAGATACATTAAAGGCATTTGAGAATGGAATAGGCTCTTGTTTTGAATCGGTCTGGAAAAACCGCTGGCGGCAGGAGATTCTGTGTGCTGTGCTGTGGGAGGAGAGTAATGTGTGCGTCATTGCGATTTATTGTAGTATTGCATACTGGTACTGATGGTATGCAATACTACAATAAATCAAATTCCTATGCAGTAATCCGTCTAGGTAGGTACCACCGCTGGGCCAATCACTCTGCCTTGAAGCAGTAGTGTGCAAACATTACTGTGTTAAGGTCTGAAGGCCACTGAGAACTATTGTAATCACAATCAAAGAATAAAACGTATAATTGTTCATGACGTCGTTGCTTTAACAAATTTAATATCAGTAATTCGCAGCTGGGTTCTGTTTTTTAAGTTCTTCTTTTACTGCACACACTATAGCAGTATGCAATCATTGTTGTGTTTCATTTTGAAGGACACTGAGAGTTAGTGTAATCACTGGGCATATGAGACTTAAAAACTGATATCTCAGTGTGGTGTCACACGTATTTAATGGTCTTAATGATACATTTTAATGATATTTTTCATATGCTATCTGCGTTTAAAATATGATGATCGTCCGCCGTAAAAAGTATTCTGTACAGAATAAATTTATTTGAATAAATTAATAAATGTATGGAAACTTAGTTTGCAACAATTCTGTAAAATGTTCTACATCTGCTAATTTTCTTTGTTTAAATCAGAAAATAAGTATTATTTATTACTTACAAATTTTCTTTAATTTATTATGTATTATTTATTACTTACAAATTATCTTTAATTAATTATGAAAATTTTTTTGATTATATATAAAAATACTAGTGACCTTTTTTGAAATTTATCTTAAATTATATTTACCATAAGTCGAACTATGTATTCGTTCATTATCGTTAGTTACATTGAATATGAACTTTAACTATTCTGTATATAAATAGCCGTAGCAGTATGAGAAATGTACAATAAATTTTAATTAATTTTTCACTATCGCATATCTACTTACACAAATAGCGGATGCGCGATTTGTCATATTTACATCGGCTATATTGCATATGTACCATGCGTCGTTTTAAACTGAACCACACTTATAAAGCAATTTTCGGGATATACATCGGTTATTGCTGTGGTTAAGCGGCTTTATATCTGGCTTCAGCGCCGTGGGTCACGGGTTTGATTATTACACAGAAAAGTGGTCCCGGGTCTGTGTGTAAAACGCACCCATGATACAGGAACCACTAGTGTAAGTCATCGTTTTAAAATCAACCAATTGGTAAAGTTAAACCGGTTTAAAATTCAGTTGCAAATTTGACCCACCCATACGAAGTTAAATAAAGGCTTGTAATAAGAAAAAAAGACTACCACCCTAACCCATAATATATTTTATGGGTTACAGAACTTTATAAGATAAAGTGACTAGACGATCAAAATGTTCACTTTATGGTAAGTGCAACGTCTACCCATAACAAATGCTGTGTCACCCAAAACATTGATGTATGGTATTACACTGTGCCCGTCACTGAGACAGTAGTTCTTAAATCTCATATTCCCAGTTATTACACTAGCTCTCAGTGCCCCTCAAACCGAAACACAGTAATGTTTGTACACTACTGCTTTACGGCAGAATAACTGGCTCTGGGGTAGTACCTGCCTAGATGGATTCCTGCATAGAAATCCTACCATCAGTACGAACAAAGCAGAAGCGGTGATCGTTGTTAGTGCCAAGAAAGAGCATGTAGTTTAATGTGTATACGAGTAATATAGCTAGTTAACTAATGGTTTGTCCTGAAAATATTTAAATGCATACTTAATCTTTCAAAGTTGAAACTATAGACAAATGTACAATAAATAATAACTATATTTAGTCGCTAAGATAACACCGCTAAATACAAAATGTATTATCATAAAAGCACATTCCGCAGTAGACAAAGAGAATGGACAGCCTCAGTTTCGGCAATCATTAATGTGACCACTTCTGCTGATTTAAATATGTCATTTGCTATCCGTTTTAAATGTTTGCTGTATTGAACACTGTGTTTTGTGTGTAAATGTAAAATGTTATTTAATTACAAAATATTCACATCGTTTATTTTGTGTGCTGTGATTACACAACTGGAATGTCAAATATGCACAAAAAGAGTAGTGTGAGTGATTATTTTTTATCTTTTAATTTTTTATTTTGTGGAAGTTCTTCAGCATTTTAAATAATATTATGTAAGTTATATAAAGTATTAGGTGTGGAGCTTCGTATTTAGATTTATCGTTGTATGAATTTTAGCAGTTATTTAATTTGATGACATTTTAATTTAATGAACATTTTAGGGTTACTCGTTGGCAGCAACAATCATACCGGTATACATACAGAGAGACTTACCATGGTCAGTGTTGGTACGGCTGTATTAAAACTAGAATTGGATATTTCGTGGATAATAAAGTAGTTCCGGTATGTATCATCGTCTTTAGTTACAAGTGAGCCGTGGTAGCTCAGGGGCTAGGCGCTCGCTTTTAATTTCATAGTACGCGAGTGACCTGGGTTCGATTCCCGGTGCTGGCACCACTAAAATTGTTAATTGCAATTTTAAATGCTGTCTTACCACGTGCTCGGCGGTGAAGGAAAACATCGTGAGGAAACCTGCATGTCTGAGAAATTAAAAATATTTCGAAGACATGTGAAGTCCGCCAACCCGCATTGGAGCAGCGTGGCGGATTCTTCCTAGCACCAAAACCCTCTCAGAAATGAGAGGAGGCCTGTGCTCAGTAGTGGGACATTTATAGGCTGAAACTTTACTTTTTTTAAGCCAACATTTTAGTTGCAACAAATCGCAGTGCACTGACAGGCTTAATACTCGTATAATATTATTTTTGTTCTGGTTAAAGTATTGATTAAGCAGACAGGCATACATTTTCACATAGAAACGTTGTCGTAAGTGGCGACTTAGATATTGTATGGACAGCTTTTACTCGTGCAGAATAATAACATCATATGCAATACTGCCACTATACTGCTCGTGGGAACGGAGTGGGGAGTAAGTTTATTTACTAGTACCGGCGGCCGCCGTGCCGGCGATATGGTTCGCCACTTGTCACCTTTCACGCGGGGGCGAAAAGTGGACTGCAGGTGTGGTATCTGACTACCCATTATCTATGAAATTGTTGTGAATGTATGTATGTATGTATTAAAAGAACATATTTCATTAAATTTATTGAAATAAAGCATTATTTTAGTAGATGTTTTGGCTTATTTTAGCTACACTCCTACATTATTTTTTCTTTCCTTTTAAAATTAGTTATCCTACATGGTGTATTAACACAATCGTTTATATATACTTACTTGTTTATAAAGGAAACTGATTGCATGTAACAATTATTTTTATTCCACAGAGAAAAATTGTTGAAAGTCGTCAAATTTGCTGTAATGGATACATGGATGTTAGTAATACTTCGGAGAGGTAGATAAAATGCATCATATTATAATGATTCAAATTTTCGATATAACTAATATCAAAAACAACTGTTATGTTTTAGTATACAATGTGATCCCATCTGTATGCCAGCATGCAGGAATGGTTACTGTAAAAAACCTGGAATGTGTGCATGTAATGATGGCTTTGCCTTTAATCCAGAAAGCAATAATTTCTGCGAGCCGATATGTGTAAATGGCTGTCTCCATGGAACGTGCATAGCTCCAAATAATTGTCAATGCAACAATGGCTATAGGCGAGAAAACGAAATATGTAAGCCCATATGTACAGAATCTTGCAGTAACGGAACTTGTATTGCTCCAGATACTTGCGAATGCCTTCCCGGCTTCAGACAATCAGAAAATAGTATTTGCAAGCCTTACTGCTCTAGTGGGTGTACCAATGGTGAATGCATTAGTCCTGAGATATGCAGCTGCAAAGAAGGATGGTTTAAAAATGAAAATGATTCATGCATTCCACAGTGTGAAATTCCATGTGGAAATGGTACTTGTGTTACTCCAAACGTCTGCGAATGTTTTTCGGGGTACGAAAATGATCAAAGTTACGACAAAACTTCAAAAAATTCATCGTGTGTTCCTAAATGTAATAATTGTGTAAATGGATCATGTGTAGCCCCAAATGAATGTACTTGTGAACCGCCATTTGTAGCTAAGTCACTATCAAAAAGTGGCAGAGAATGTGACTGCAAGAGCGAGTGCTCAAATTCCTCTATAAAATGTGAATCTACTGTGTGTGTTGAGGTAGGGTCAGAACTTTTAACGACATCATGGTATTCCACTACTAATTCTAGAACCACCGAGTTATCTACAACGTATGGTGAGGATGTTTCTTCAGAATCAACAACTATTATATCTACAACACCTTTTACCAATTTGATTGTATCGTCAAAGGAAGTATCCCAATCTACAGAATCAAATACAGCTCAAAAACTAAAACCAACAAAGCAATCAACACCATTAACTGAATCGACATTATCTGCTGCAGAAGCAACAAATGACTTTCATAATGATGCATTTATTATTAATAATACAAATAAATACAATATGAGCATTAAACATGAAAACAATGAAAAAGTGTAAGTGTATGTACTGTAATAAATATAATTCTTATTGATTTACCAAAACTTTATTAAAACGTAATATTAAAGCATGACTCTATGTATGAAAACTATATTCCATTTTAGGTCAAATGTTTGGATTTATTTGCCGATTATAATATTCGTATTGGTAGCTCTTCTCTTAATTATAATTGTAGTTAAGAGAAAGTCAATTGCAAAGTGGTTCAAAGGAGGCAGCTACGTAGTGGAAGGTACGTGAGAAGAAATAAATATATTAAATAGACTTTGTACTGAATTTTGTTCAAAGATTACCTTGTTTTTATTTATTAAATAGAATAAATGTAGAGACATATTAAGATGATTTAGAGATTATATCTAGATGACATATATTAAGTAACTTAAGCACATTGAATATCGTAAAATGTGTGATACGTATCAAGTAAAATTAAGTCCCAATTTACAGATGATAAATCCAAGGATATAAGTTCACCGTCACAGAAAATGGATATGAGCTACAAATATATAATGAATAAAAAGAAATACGAAAATACATAATTAACAACGAGAAGATAATACTTTTATGTTCTTTGTGTGGGAAGATAAAAAATAAAACGTAAAATTAGTTTAAATAATTATCTTTACGAATACAACCTTTCCGCTGTAATTCTTTTCTAAATCTTAAATGTTTTCATTTTGAATGACTGGTACACTACATACCCTTGCCTCCCATATGTGTACATTTGCATAGTTTTGAGATGCGCTTCTTCATCACATTGTTGTATTTTGGAAATATTGTTGGATTATTATGTTGTACAAAATATACATTAAATGGACCGGATAGAGCCGTACGTAACTCAGGCCGGGCACTTTAAATTTTATAGCACACAAGTGAACTGGTTTTGATCCCAGTGCCGGCATCTCTAAAATTGTTCTGCAGTTTTATGTGCTGATTTACTACATGCTCAGCGTTGAACGATACCATAGTGAGGAAATCTGCATGTCTGACGAGTAAAAATATTTTAAAGACAATGAAGTGTCCGGCTCCAAAAAGTGCTCAGCAGTGGGACATTGGTAGATAGATAGAAGATTGATGGTCATTTATAAGCTGTAATTGTTTTTTTATACTAGATACTAGTAGCTAAATGAATAACGCAATGTTAATCAGACATCGGTAATTACTTCAATAAGTGTTATAAATTATTACGTAAATAAAAGCAGTATCTAACAGCATGTATAATCATCATCCATTTCATAGCATCTTGTCTAGTCAATGAAGGTAGCATACAGCGACATGTAAAATATGGTAAGTACGACTATGTTCTTTCTTTCATAATCGAATCGCTACAATTCGAATAAAATCAATTAATTCAATTAGAAAAACCAATTTTAATAATGTGTACAGTATTCGAAGTAAACGGGTACTATAAATGTTACATTACTCTCGTTCACCAATTAGTATAGAACGGGACAATAAAATATTAACAAAATCAGTTCCGTTACCTGCCTACTGAGATTAGAAGAGACTTATTTGTCCCAAAAGTGTCAAACACTAGCGTTGTAAATTCTGATTTAGATGTGAATAACCCAAAACTTCTCCAGTACTATGTCTGTTAGAAATTTAAATAACGACAACTGCGGTTACTGTATGATATGCTTTCTGTACTACTTTATAAATATGTTATCTTTATAAGTATGCTAACTTATGTCATAATAAAACAAAACAATGTATTTGATCATGTGCCACCATAGTAATCCTGGAAAAGGAAACCAATTAAATTTTATTCGAATGTATGTAAATTCTCGTGGAGTATACTTTTAAATCTACAATATTTTTTTGTCGTTAAGTTATAAAGTATTTGTACTGCAGGTTTTCGGCCTACCATAGACACCAGCTCCTCACATTAGTCACTGGAAATACCTTATGTTTTTATTGGAATTTCGTGAGGAGAAATAAACGTTTTTATTATTATTTTTTTATTAATCATGCTGAATTTTAGATATTACTATTAAATTATTTCCTTTATTGTTTCCTTTTTTTTAAATTTGTTTTAAAAAGGCGTTTTATATTGTTTCGGTATATTTCTTGACGAGACGAGCAAATCTGTGTGGCGCACCACATTGCGCCCGTCAACTTGCTCTGGGATGGTACCTACTGAGGCGGATTCTTACATAGATATCCTAACATCATTATGAACAAAGTAGAAGCGGGGTTCATTTTAGGAATTGCAATAAGCATGTTGTTTAAATGTATAGGAGTAATGTAGCTTATTTATCTTAATTATAATGATAAAGTAATGGTTTTAGCAGTAAGGCTGACTGACCGTATGATGGCGGCTATGACGTCCGAGGTGGCGTAAGTGGTGGCGTAAGAGTATCTACCAGCCCATTTGGTCCTGTGGGTGTCGTTAAAGTCGACAAAGGGAAATTGTAAAACAGAAGATGGACAGCAGCATCTTCCTGCAAAAACAGGTAAACAATTAAACTGTGGTTGCCAACACGCCTGTCGACTATGGCAAAATCTACCCAATCTATGGGAGCGGCCTATGTTCAGCAGTGCACTTGTGACGACTCGAAATAATGATGATGAAAATTTAATTGAAACGAATTAACGAACTATTAATTTGTAGATCGACGACCGCGTGGCGTAGTGGTTAGCGTACCTGACTTCTGCACCACCGGTCCTGGGTTCGATTCCCAGCCGGAGGTAACATTTGTGCAAAAACACAAATTGTTGCTTTTCGGGTCTGGTTGTGTTGTGCATGTGAAATATATGTTTGTAAAACGCACCCACGATACAGGGGAAAATCCTAGTGTGGGGCTTCGTTTAAAAAAAAGAAAAAAAAAAAAAGATATTGCAGACTTTATGCCGGCACTCTAGATGAACTTTGATAACGTTTACATAAGCGCTATGATTTTAATACAAATAGAGCTCTTAAAAGCTTTTTTTTTCATTGAACATGTCTAAGATATTTTAGAAAGATGTATTGTAGAAAGACTTATGTAAATATAAATTTTCTTTATTTATTTAAGTTTTTAATAATGAATGTTTTGTGATACCCTAATTTGCACATATAAAACCATGTAGATTTAATGTCGAATACAGATATCAGTCGACACTACATATGCAAGATATAGTCGTGAAGAAATAGATATTTTTATAAGATATCCATGACTAGTCCCCATTTACTATATTTTTCTTAATCTCTTTTAATTTTTTGATAATTAATTGAAATGAAAATACCTTATTTATCGACGTAAGAAATAAAAATTTCGAAAATCAAATGTATTTTATTACAACCTAAAAAACAAACAAAATAACTACTATATCCTCTTTTCTGTAATTCTTTTTTTTTACATTACTTAAAAATTTCGCTCATTCAACAGATATACTTACATACACATATTTGATGTCCAACTCCGCGAGTAAATTTTTGTTTATGATTTCGGTCTGATTTTCGGATTTGTCGGATTGTCGGATTTTCGGTATATAAAATAAAATTAAAATATTTTTTTTATTTTTATTTATTTAATTCTCAAAATACGTAGTACAAATAAACATTTTTGAACTTGACAAAAAATAGGACAGTTGCAGGTAGAACTAAAATAACACGTTATAAATCAATGTTAATATAATACATATGTTCGACCACTGTAACTGTGAACATTTTCTGTTACAAAAATAAACATAATAGAACAAAGTAAAAAAGCTAAATTAGAAGCCGATACAGGCTGGTATTTAAACTAGGCCAGGCCTGTATCTTAGATACATACATACATACATACATACATAAGATCACGACTGTATCCCATAAGGGATAGTCAGAGACTGGGCACTCACTGCAAAAACAGATGACTGCCACAATCCACGTTTCACCAAAACAATATAATGCACTTGGTGTGATAGGTGGTGAGCCCATCGCCACCATGCGCTGTTGGGTGCATAGTGCAGTTTAGTTACTTACTCGCCTTTTACGAGATCCAATGGGTGAGATGGAGTGGTAGTATTCTTTTAATGCATTAACCTATGCGGTATACACTACAACGACCGCGTGGCCTAGTGGTCAGAGTACCTGACTTCTACGCCTCCGGTCCTGGGTTTGATTTCCAGCCGGAGCCAACATTTGGGCTAAAACACAAATAGTTGGTTTTCGGGTCTGGTTGTGTTGTGATTGTCCCCGTGTTTCTGACACAGCATCCTGGCCTACCTCCGATCTTATCGCATCTGCGTTACATCGGGCGCGGGTAGGCTGGGACGAGTCAGTGCCTCTGAGTTCGCGCGTACACTTGAGGCACTATAATATCTCCTGCGCAGTTGATGGCTCTCGACAGTATTCGGAAGTTGTCACCGTGGTCGAAATCAGCTAGGAGAACATCATACACCAAAAATATATTATGAAAAATATTTTTTTTTAATTGTTTATTTACCCTGTATATTTATTGTCGATATTTAAAAACTAATTGATAATTTTATTAAATTACGGATTTATTCACACTTAGCTTATATTATTACGAAATAAACTTACAATATCCTCGTAACCTTTTGTTTTAACCAAACTGTCAGTTTACTCTCACAGTCGCTCTTACTAATTGAGTATAGATCAAGAATTTTATTTCTTTTGTTGTATAACGACGGACCAAGAATAAATGAAAACTTATGGGTAAAGAAAGACTTTTTTTATTGAATAAAGTGACGAAACAAGCAAAACGTTTACCTGTTCCCGATGGTAAGTGCAACGTAAGCCCATAAAAAAGCCCGTAAAAAGCTGTGTCACTGTGCCCGTCACCCTGAGACATCTCTAGGCATATCCCAGTGATAACACTAGCTCTCAGTGCCCTTCAAACCGAAACACAGTAGTGTTTCCACACTACTGCTTTACGACACAATAACTGGCCCTGGGGTGGTACCGACCTAGACGGATTCTTACATAGGAATCCTACCACCAGATAAAATTGTCTCTTAGACATACCTTATCTTATCTACGTGGTTGGGTCTGGCAAGGATCGTAATAAAGTTTTGAAGGTTGGGTTAAGACAATATCAGCAATAAATAATTGTCTTACTGACATTGCATTACACAGTGAGTATAGTTGAGCTGTAGGAAATCTGTAAGGCTTGAAAATCATAACCTTTAGTAGAGCGCGTTTATATCGACGTAAGATTTCGAAGAAGATTTTTTGATCTACCACCGTTTTGGATAGGGTTTAAGGTTTTAAATTTTAATTTCATTTCATATTTCTGGGGAATTTTTAAACTTATGTACATATAATTAAAAAAATGCAAAACGTTGTTATAAATATATTGGTATGTAAAAGTTATAATATTAATTTCTTTAAACAGGTTCCTTAACGAATCACGAGAGGACTTATTATAAATTGTGCGAACAACTCTTTTCGGCAAAGTAAGTATTGTACTGTCGTCAGCTGCATGACCTTATAATAAAATACCATAACACATTATGCTATGAAAATAACTGAAGGAAACGGAAACTAATCTTATAGTGGTAATATCCCTAATTTTTCGGATCTTTCTCAGCATAAGCTGCAGAACTGAGTTTATTAGCTAATATGTGGACCCCATCAAAGCTTACGATCCAATGTGATCCTAAAAATACGGTACTATCAACAAACTCTATTAACGTTTTGAAAAAAATATATAATTTCGTACCGTTTTTACATTTGGTAATGCAATGCTTTTTTTTACTAGTGCTTAATTGTTTGCATGGAATCTAAAATTTTATTCAGGTGACTTTTAACTTTATTTCGGTTCTCAGTTTTTCGACTCACCTTGAATATCAGTGATGTATTTGTAAGATTCTGGACAAGGTATATTAAATCATTTCTATAGACTAAAAATAATAACGAGCCCAGAATATATCCTGGTGGTAAACCCATTTTAACTTGAAAGTCTACAGAGTTAGAACTATTAATCTGAACCATTTGTATTCTATTACTAAGACATAAAACCATCAGAAGAAGAGCTTATAACGCAGAGTTTTGTAATCTATGCAATCGAATTCTTTAAGTAAATCACAAAAGGCGCCAATGGCATTTTGAGAGTTCTCCCAAGAACTGTAGGTGTACTCAAAAATTGTTTAGGTGTTTATAGTCACCAGATTTAAAAAGCAGTATTACATTACTGCATTTTATAAGGCACGAAATAAACACATATCACGCGGTGAGAGCATGAGAATTACTAAATTTATTGACGTCATGGATATATTCCATAAATCATCTGTTTTTTTTCATATTCTACGATTTTAATGGTTTAATTATGTCGCAGGCGTTAACTGGTCTAAACTTAAATGTCTTAGTTCCGATATTAACTTTTCTAAATAATAGTTCAAGTGCACGTGTCAATGAAGACATAAGACCAGCAGTACTTTTCTTTGGTATAAATATAAATATCCTTTGTTGGATTCAATCAGCCCGCGGGCTGTTGTCAATAAAAACGTTTTATCAGAAATTTCAATTTCACCTGTTTCTATACTATGTATGACTTTCCACACTGCTTTAATTTTATTATCAGCAGATTGAATTTTACGCTTTAAAAAAATGATTTTCCGATGCGGCATATCTCCTTAAATATTTTGATATATTTTTTTACATATTATTTAAATTTCTTCGAATGAAACTATGTATATTATTATACTTGTTATGTTGTTCGACGAATGAAAATGTTAATTATACTGTGTATATAGATGTGGGTTACTCGTTTTACTCTAGAATACAATAGAAAGTCTTAACAATAGGATTTTATATACTGCGTAGTTTCATTTTTAGGGTACTGGATTCCGTTCGCCGTGCGGTTACGCATGACTATTCCGCTATGATTTACGCAACCCTTAAAATATAAAGCTAAGTAAATAATGTCAATATTTGATACGGCATTGGATGTAATGACCTCTAGTTCTTCAAAAAGTTTTATACTTCAAAATAAGTTATGGCTCGGGGTCCGCATAAGCTCACAAGGAGTGTTTGTATATTTGAACGCGTTAAAGAACCGCATGCTGAGAATCTAACATTACGGAGAAGATCCGAACTGTAAATGCTCAGGGTCAGTGAGATACCAAGTCGTACGGCACTTATTTTACGCGGGTAAAACCGCGGGGCGCAGCTAGTCAGATAGTATAAAGGCTTCACCTATTTTCTAAATTATTATATCATGTTTCAATGAGTGCAAAGTTACTGCAATATTTAGAAAACTATTAAGATAACATTGCAAAAATAAAGCTAAAAAAATTACGTCGTGAAAAAAAAAACACCATTAAATTTCCCTAAATAAAATCTTTTGTAACCTCTGGGTTACCAAAGGAATAAATTCAAGACCAAATCTTGTTAGAAATAATGTACGTTCTCCAACCGACACACGCACACAATCACAAAAGTTAAGACTTAAGGAATTGATGACATCGCTGTCGTAGTAAATCGACCTTGGTAACAAAGAGCAAATCCTTTTTGCGAGATTTACCGACGGTATACGGTTTGCTATTTTCTTATTTTATATAGTAATAATGTAACATGTCAAGTTAGCTTCTTTTTATTCAGTTGTATTAAGTTAAATCATAGATCAATTATCAGTAATCATATAATTCATATTAATACAAAATGCTGTTTCATCGTACTAAGTCCTATAATCACAGTTCTGTTGTAATAAATATAAAATGTTTGTTTTGTTATTTTTAAAAGATTAATAATAATAATTCCAACCTATAAAAATAAAACAGTATGATTCCATTGCTGTCATCACTTAAATAAATGTTATATAATTCATTACAGTCATATTAAATACATAATATGGGTTATAATATTTTGGATGGCAATGAGGTTATTGGTAGTAGCTGTCCTATGCAACATTCCACTTAGGTAGGTATATACAACCACAGTGTAGTTATTGTGCCGTCAAATCGGTTTGTAGGGCACTGTAGCTCGTGTATTAATATGGGACTATTACCGACGTCTCAGAGTGACGATCGCAATACGGTGCTGTACAATGCTCTAAACATTAAAGTTCTAGAGTCTACAACTACTACGGTCTGCTGGGAGTATTGGAAAATAAATGTCATAAAACCGATTTCGTTACATTTTTATTTAGTGAAATAATTACTTATATAATATTCTTAGTAAACTCAAAGAACACAAAGAAATATTCTAAGTTATCACTCGATAGATTTCTCAACCGTAACACAAGTGAAGAAGAAGTCAAACTCAAACTTTAAAATAGAAAGTCAAACTCAGTGTTTCTCAAACATTAAAAATGCATGAGCTTTTCTGTGACTCCATTTCCAATTTGCATTGAAATAGTATCCAAAACTTTAAGAGTATATACATGCAATCGTTACTTTGAAAACAAATCGAATAAAATTACTGACCTTATTTTTACTTTAATTTTTACTTGGTTAACAAATAAGAAACGAAATGTTTTTTTAGCAAAAATCTCAGACCAACAAAAAAGAAAGGCGTACTCTAAAGGCGACTCCGTAGTATGGTAACAAAACATACTGCTAATACTGTAGTGTTGCCTGGTCTTGATTTTACTTTACCTCTTGCTAGGTCTCAATTTAGGTACCTTAGATTTTGAGTAAATTGGAAAAAATGCCGTAATTTGTATCGGTTAGTAATATTGACTTTTAGACTTTTGTGTTGCATTATAATTATACTATAAAGTATTATTTGCAATACATTTTACTAAGATATATTAACGACCTTCATCAATGTTTCCGGCGCGTCATTATTTTTATCTCATATATACTAATATTGAATCTATCTAACATGGTTTTTGGAGTAACAAAGTTGACCCATGATTTGTGTAATTTTCTTAAAATGTATTTTATACGCATTATATTTTAAACCATGGTTAAGGATTATCACAATAACATGCTTTGTGGCAATCTATGGGAGACTGTCGAACATAGGCCATGTTTAATAGTGAACTTTGATGGGCTGAGAGGATGATGAAGCTGAAGGATAATCTATTTCTTAGTTTAGACTTGACTATATTATAAACCGATTTTTTTTATCTCCCGCGGCATTAGACATTGATGTTAATAAAAGAGACAAGTCTAGATTAGAAATATACGAGTATCTAAAAATTTCATTGCCACCAGCATCTAAGTTCTTCTAGAAAGCAGCAGAATAAGACTTGGCCACGGTATGTTTTGAGATTTATTCTATTTTGTTTTAGTGCTGTATCTGTGCGTTAGGTACGACGAAATAGCTCAATTTGCATCATACACGGCATTTTATTTAAATAATTATAAGTTTTAAGCGGCTTAAGAGAACCTACCACCATCCCGTGGGTGTCATTAAAGTCGACAGAGGGAAAATAAAAACCAGGAGATGGGCAGCAGCATCTTCCTGGAACATCTGAATAAATAAACTGCGGTTGCCAACTCGCCAAGCGTGGCAACTATGGCAAAGTCCCCCCAAAATGAGAGGTACTAACTTTTGTGGTAATCTATGGGGAGGCCTATGTTCAGCAGTGGACTAGTGATAGGCTGAAATGATGATGATGATGATGATGATGATGATTGTTTTGTGAGATTTCTTGTTAGATTTGCTGTTATTTTTTTGCACTATCCCACGACCCAGGACGACATATTGCTTATTTATGTTCACAAGACAACAACGCTAAGACGACTTGAACTTAGAGCAATGATGTTGCTGCCTGTGGGTGCTAGAACACGTGTGTATACTATTTACTATATAGAGCATTTGTTGGCGTCACTAAGATTGTACGCAATGATTTGTCTATCTAAAGTAGATTAAATTATAGAATTAATACAAAAATTCATAAAATCCTTTCCAGTGATGTCAATATAGCAATTTTTAAGTTATTTACTTGGTTTTTACTGACTTTATCCCATTGATTTGTCTGCAAAAATAAGGTCCTTTTGATATTTTTTATGCATCTTTCGAAATTTGAAAATCTTGATACTTTGGTAAGATTGTAGGCTAACAATCTTACCAAAGTATCAAGATTTTCAACTGTAATCATTTCCATTTTAAACTATTCAGTTGTTATAAAGAAGAGATATATTGTACAAATCGGAACTCTTAAATTGATTAAACAGAGATAGCGATATTGGTTGCAGTGACAAGCCAGGTGCTGCCTCCTGCTACATGAAAAATTACCCATAAGTTATTTATTACTATTTCTTATGGCTATGGTATATAATTTAATGTATGCGTCAGTCATAGCTTTACATAACAAAAAACTCTGGACCCTGGGATCAGAGACGTGTGGAGTCCGTATTTTTTTATGAGATGAACATCACAAACTCTTAAAACAAATAAATCAAAATATTGCTGTTATCCTCATTTTTGAATTAGGTTAAAATAATCAATAAACTTAAAATAAACAATGAAAATACATCATTACACAAATGAACACGGGCGCTATCACTTTTTTCAACAATTTAGTATTCGTCCTGACAGTAACCTACAAAACTAATGTAACGTATTTTATAGCATAGATGACTATCGAGTTTATTTAATTCATTCATAAATCTCTCAAAGACGCGGGAACATGAATCGATCTTTTTTACTTTTAGCACTGACACTAAAGTATGATATTGGATATTTTAAAACAGTTTTTGTGTTATTTATAATAAAATTAACACACAAACAATTAAAAGTAAAGTAAAGTAATAAAGTTATTTTCCTTGTAAGAAGTTATCCAAATTCCGGAAAAATGGGTAATCTGTTGGAGCAAGGTCCAGGGAGTACGGTGGATGTCGCAGACATTCCATTTGTAGCTCCTCTAGTTTAGAGGTCGTCTGTTGTGCAGTGTGTAGTCTAGCGTTGTCCTGAAGCAGCAGTGGCCTAGAGCGATTGACCAGCCTCGGTTATTTAGCATTTTGTTCTTCCATCATGGTTTGCAGTTGCTGCCAATAGATCTGCCGTAATCGTTTCACCAGATTTTAGAAATCTATAGTAAACGACACCGACACTCAGAATTGGTGCTCTCTTGCAAATATTTGTGGTCTATCAAGTCTGATGTAATGGTTCCAGAAAATGGTCACAGACTTCCTAGAGCTTTAATGCTTTCCAACCGTTATATGTTCTTTGAAGCTGGTTTTTATTGATCTCAGTTTCACTCGGCCAATGCGACGGAACGTTAGAAACCGCAGGAACAACTTTGTTGTTCCCAGTGTATTTATGACTTTATCTGAGTTTTAGTGGAATAACGTAAAATAAGAATTTAATGTCATTCCCAACTACGTAACCCTACACTTTGCATGGTTCGACATGCAATTAACCGGTTTTTTATTTAACTTTGTGATGTTGCCATAATAGTTATTTAGTTTTATTTTTAAATGTCTTTTAAAGAGTTTTGCAAAACAGCATATTCTATCATATATTTATTTAAACAAGTTAAACTAGGAAATGCAGTCAATATACATAGTTAGGTATTGATTTCTATTCTCTTCGGTATTTATTAAATATAGAATACTCTTGCAAACACAAAAATAGTCTCTAAGCATCTAACGTTTAGAATCTACTGGATTCTGAACAGATAATGAAACTACCGGTAATTTTACTGACAAATAGTTGTTTTTGTTACTAGCTTAAATATGTAACAAAATAATATATGTTTTTCAACATCAATCCCCGTTAATTTACTATTTGCATATAAAATAGACTCTGAACGTCAGTGCCTTTAAAAATTGATGTCATAGCGCCGTAAGGAAAATGCTAGTTAATGGATGAGATCACAGACATTGGTATAATGGATTTTCCTTGTAAATAATTCCCCCAGGTGAAAGGCTGAACAACAACTTCTAATAAAAACCAATAACTCTTTCAAAGTAAGGGTACAGATCAAGCAACTCAAAGTATTGTGTGCGTCGTAGAAATTTTTCCGTTACGTGGGTTATGTAAGAGGAATTTAGAGGATTAGTGATAATGATTATGTCGCTCTTGTCGATGTTTGACCACAGCTGTAGTATCGACAAGAACGACATCATCATAATCACTAATTTTGAATTGTTGTTCTATTGAATGAAAGTAAATATAATGTCTGTTAAGACATAATATTTACATTAATTCAATCCATTTAAGAATAAAATTCTTCTTCTTCTCGATAAATTGTACACAACGAGGACTGCATTTTTAGTGAATTATTCTTTAATTACTCGAAT
This sequence comes from Luehdorfia chinensis, assembly GCA_019845155.1. Taxonomy (NCBI): domain Eukaryota; kingdom Metazoa; phylum Arthropoda; class Insecta; order Lepidoptera; family Papilionidae; genus Luehdorfia; species Luehdorfia chinensis. The sequence goes on along the minus strand of JAHVAK010000164.1, from coordinate 149,508 downwards.
TCCAAGGTTTACAAGGACAAAACCACTTGCGATATCGTGATTATAGACTGTCAGCAATTATTTTGTTTTTTACTTATAGAAGTAAAACTTCTTTGGGTGAGATGAGAGTAAGTAAAGTAAAGTATAGTTTCAGCCTAAAAATGTCCCACTGCTGATCACAGGCCTCCTCTCATTTCTAAGAGGGTTTTGGAGCTAGCTGGAATTCGCCACGCTGCTCCAATGCCGGTTGGCGGACTGCACAAGTCTTCAAAATATTTTTTATTTTTTAGACATGCAGGTTCGCGATGTTTTCCTTCACCACCGAGCAACTGGTAAATCAGCACTTAAAATTGCAATTACCAATTTTAGTAGTGCCTAACTCAGGTCACTCGCGTATTATGAAATTTAAAGTGTCTTGGTCTTTCGTGTAACGTTTTTGTTAATACTTATCAATTATTTAATAATTGTTTATTTACAGAGCATTTATTTTAAACTGAGTACTAACTTTGTTAATTCTTGTGTATTTATTTTAAACAATTTTCTAATTTATAGACGTTTCACTTCTATCACTTATTATAAGCGCTATTTTTTAAACTTTAAGGTATTGACCTTAACAAAAGGGATTACAAAGGGACCTTCGATATTCTCTCCCAGGGCGTGGTGGAACGTTGTGGTATATTCAAAGAATAATCATATTTAATTTTATTTCTAATTACACTAGATAAAATTACGGTAGCCGTGGAAAGTTATTTATCATATTTGTGGATATATATTTGCGGTGGATAATTGATTATGTAGTCCAATAATTGATTATGCTAATGTGTGATATCTGGATGGAGAATAACAGGAATTTGGACTTGGGTTATCGTTACGTAATGCTACCATTGCGAAAACACTATCACAGATTCAAAATTTGAATTTTCCTTAGTAATTTCAATGACGATTGTTTTTGATTTTTATAAATATGTGTATTGTAAGTACACTTTAATAAATAAAATTAAAAAAATGCCGAATCTTCATTTAAAACAAAATTTCAAACCCAAACAATCTTCATCTTCGTTTCAGCCTATGACTGGTTTACTGCTGATCATAGACCTCCTCCATAGATGGCCACAATAGTTTGTGGCTCTCATTTTGGAGGAATTTTGCCGTAGTTGCCACGCATGTCAGGTGTGTTGCACAGTTTTTTTTTCAGATGTTCCAGGAAGATGCTGCTGCACCTCTGCTCACTCTGTTGAGCACCTATATTTTCTGGCCAGGTCGGTTTTTGTACAAGCTGTCCACCTGTGCAACGTCCTGCTTCTATCAGTGAAATCATCAGTCCTTGCTAATTTTTTCAAGCTGGTAAAGAATCACTCTCTTTCCCTCTGTTTCAATTCAAACCTTCATTTATTTTACTAATAATGAATGTTAATATATTTCCTCCTTTTTTCCCATATTTATTTAAGTGTATCATAGTTTTATACGAGTAGTTTAATATTTTATTTCGTAAATCATCTCTCGATTGCGTTTATTATATGTGGGTTCGACATAATTTTGGCTCAAATCCTGTCCATCCAAAGATTGTGAAATGAAATGAAATTATAATTATTTATTCTTCAACGTAAGAAATATAAATTTCGTTTGTCAAACGTAATTTTTTTTACAATCTACCACCGTTTCGTAATGAGATCCGTATGAGGAAAAATAAACGGATGAAAGAAACGTGGTAGGTATCCTATTTTTTGTTTTTGTTTTTCTTAATCAAAAGTACATTATAAATAAATTTACTAAGAACAGTTTCATAGAAAACCAAAGCACACTCCATGAATAAATGATAGACAAGATTCAATAACAAATTAGTAAATGCATAGCAAACTCGTCCAGACCAGCCTCCACCAACAGCATCTGTTCACAAGTATGACGCATGTGGCAGCCATCGCCCTACTCGACCATATCCAAGGGAAGTGGACGACCCGCCACACGACGCCGCCGCAAGCAGAAGCATTTAAGTGCGCATGCAATAGTTAAGTTTGGAACTAATAAGAATGTGCCTTTCATTCTACAGAGCATACCTATTGTAATCTTCTATACAACCATGTCCAATTTTTAATATTTACATTTTTTTTTTTGTCTGAAAGAAATCTCTTTTAGCATTAAGCCGCCCATTGTAATGCATTAAAATTAAAGTTTACAAAATAAATAAATATATAATGAAATTTAAAAAGTGTTACATGTTTTTGCTTCTAGTAATGTACAACAGGCCATGTTGTTGAATGACAAAACTTAACACTTGGATAAAGAAGATAAGCAACTCACAACGCCCGAACATAAAAAGGGCAAGATGGATTATGTATATGTGGATCACGTCGGCGACGTATTGGAAACCAATTTATTTTAGCACAAAATTTAGAGACGTGATCAAACTTCCCCAAGCTACGAGTATAAAGCGGATGCGTCCATTTTGAAGAAGCTATTATCGTATTTATTTCAAATTTCGTCTTTATCACGAAACAGCAAATATTTAGAAAAACTTATGCAAACTTAATACATGAAATTGTAAATCTTTATTTGTTCAAATTTAAAGAAAAAAACAAATCTATTGTCAGCTATCATTCTACAACCAACCTCCACTTAGTAATAAGACTTCAAAGAAAGAAATCGGGTGCCGGTCGCCAGTTATATTTTTTAACCCTGGCCCCACAGTAGGATTTCTCCTGTGTCGTGGGTACGTTTGTCGGACATAAATTGCACATGCACAAACCACCCAGACCCGATTTTAGGTAGTAAAAAAGTAATAACTATTAAGAAAAAGGAATAAGATGATACTTATTAAAGAACTTGCTTATTGTAAGGTATTATAGTTTTAAGAAGAGATCATAGTAATAATAGTATAAGAGATAGCAACGTCATGAAAAAAAGAATTTTGGGTCAACTGTTTTTTTTTTATATTTCTTTTTTTATTGAAGCTCGGTAGGGATGCGGATCACGAATTCTGAGAGCGGTTGGGTTTACCAGTGCGCATCCCATTTATACAGGTGCAAATTTCTTGTTTTAAGTTATTTTTTTTTGTACATACAGATTTAAGTTTCTGGGGCAGTAGGTGATTTCGAAGAGTGCGGTAGATCATAAGTCGGTAGCGCGAGAGCTGGGACTGAGAGCATTTGAAGAGAGATAGACAGTGACAAGAAGTTTGATGAAGTCTTTGTTTAATAAAAAAATAACTTTTTGTTTGAAAGACTGTGCAGTTTCTGAATTCTGTTGTAAAAACGTATATATTGCTCATAGAATAGTTACTGACCCTTTGAAGTCGAGTAAGTGGCATTATAAATTTGCGCTTGTTCCTGGTATTTACAATATACGAGTAAACGTCACTTTTTTAAATAAACTATTTAGCATTCTTGTGTACATACAAAACATTTTCAAATAATTTATCTATAAGAGACACTTGAGAGGAAAGCTTATAAAAAGCTCTTACGGCCGTCTTTTGCGGAACAAAAATCAATTCTACGTCAGTCGCATTTCTCCAAAGCAAAATACCATAAGATATTATGCTATGAAAACAACTAAACTAATCCAGCAGTTTCAACATTGTGTAAGCAATTATCAATTTAGACTAGTGAATATTAAATGTGTAACGAATCCATTTTATTATACTTATGCATATTAAATGTATCTAAGAATTAATCGAATTAATAGATAAACATTTGGAATTAAATATAATATTTGTAAAACGAAGGTACCCTCTTGTACCGTCGATTTTCCTGTAGCGTTATGCTGTCATAGTTTCGGATTTGACTTTTAAAGAGAGCTATAAAAATGGCTGTAACGATGTGAGAGGGGCATTCGCTTATATGGCACGTAGTGATCAGGAGACATTATTAATAGCTGTAAGAAACGTTTAAAGTGTAAAAAGTGATTTAAAGCTGTGATTGTGATAGAACAGTATATAATAATTATAAAGAAAAAGTGAAATAAAGGTGATTTACTCAGAAGAATAGTATTATTTCTAACAAATCAGAAGTGGGATAATTGTCGAGATACGATAACTCGATATAAGGATCTAACGCTCCAAAAAAAGTGATAAAAACATGGGACGAGACCGACACTCTCGTAAACGTGCGAGTGTAAGACATCAATCGAATTCTTCATCCATATCATCGAGTAGTAAGGACGAGCGACGGTCAAGATCAAGGCATCGATCTGGCAGCGGCAGCATCCGACAGGAACGCACGCGACGGGAGCGCAGGAGCACCAGACGTGAGCAGCGTAACCGCAGCGTATCCTGCCATGCGCGACGCGAGCGCAGCTCATCAAGACAAACGCCCCGGAAAAGGGGTCCCTCCAAGGAATTACATCGACTGAGATCCAGAAGCCCAAAGCAGCCTCAATCTTCGCCTGGAGGTAAGGGTATTTCATTCTTTCATTCAAATGACTTAGTAGATACGTTCAAAGAACTAATTTATGCAGTTAAATCTGATAATAATAACGATCGTTATCCTGCCATTATTAATGTTATTCCCGAGATCGATCCGTCCAAGCGTAACCAAACCGTAGAAACGTGGAATATTAAGGTAAATGATTGTGCCACTATTTACGGTTGGTCAGGACGACAAATAATTCACTATACCCTCCCGAAATTAGTGATCTTAGCGCAAAAATGGTATCAAGGTTTGCCAAGTTTAATATTTTCGTGGTCTGAATGGCAGGATAAACTACGGTTGTCGTTTCCAAGTAGTGAAAACTATGGCCAACTGTTGACAGAAATGCTTGCGTGTAAAGCTCGATTCGGTGAGCCATTGGAAGAATATTTTTATGAAAAGATGGTTTTATTAAACAGATGCTCAATATCTGGCAAAAATGCCACTGACTGTATTTTGCACGGTATTGAGGATAGATCCGTGAGAACAAGCGCTGAAGCGGCTCAGTTCATGGAACCAGATAAATTGTTAGTTTTCTTAATGAATGTCAAAACTGTCAGTAAATTTGATAGGAATAGGACTAATCCAACAAGCACTTCTGACAATAGACGACCAAAAATGTATAAGCCAGTGCAAAGTAATTCTGACGTTAAAATTGCGACAAAATGTTTTAACTGTGGTGAAGAAGGACACCCATATTTTAAGTGTAAACAAGCTCTAAAAAAATGTGACACATGTCACAGGATAGGTCATTTAGCTGATAACTGTTTTAAACGAGATTCTACCAACAATAAAACTGTTTTGGCTGTATCCAAAAATGTTGACAATGATTTAAAATACTTTAAAGTAGCAAGGGTTAATGACCGGGATTTAGATTGTTTTATAGATTTTGGTAGTCAATGTACTATTTTGAAGGAATCTATTGCTAAAAGCATAGTTGATTCATGGTCAACACATAACTTACCAATCTTACGCGGTTTTGGGGATTCTGTAGTGAACTGCTTAGGTAAATGCGACGTAGAGATTGAGGTGGACTCAGGTCAAAGCCACAGTACAAGTTCTCATTGTCGCAGACGAGTTGTTACGGGTTCCGTTGTTGTTGGGACAGACGTTTACGGAACAGGATCACGTAGTTGTTTATAAAAATAAAGATAGCCTAAGAATCACTTCAAAGGATACCCAAAAAACCATTAAGGTTGTGTTGTATGTTGCTCAAACTACATCTGTTAGTTTTGGTTATAATGAAATAAATATATATTCTTCTCCAAGTTTTAGTGGACAATTGTTAATCGAGGCCAGTAGTTGCCAATTGCCCAAACAAGAATATGAAGTAATTCAAAGTGTCATCCAATTAGAAAAAAGTCGGGGCCAAGTATTAATTAGATATTTATCGTCAACTAGCTATATATTCATTAAAGATGTGCTTCTAATTCGAGCTCTGCATTTACAAAATATTCAAAATCTCTACGTTAATCAAGTTGAAAGTAACACTGCTTTACCTGTTACATTGATAGATATTTCGATGCTAAATATTAATGAAACGATAGACCAAAATAGTAAAATAAAATTAACAAGTCTTTTAAATGAATTTAGGTGTTGTTTTGCTTTTTCAATCGATGAAATCGGCTGTGTTCATGATTCAGAAATGAGTATAAAGTTAAGCGATGATACTCCTGTAGTATATAGGCCGTATCGTTTGTCCCAGCAAGGACGTGAGCCACGTTAGGACTATGGTGAAGGAATTGGAAAATTCCGGAATTATAAGGCAGTCTACTTCAGAATACGCCTCACCTATCATTCTCATTAAGAAGAAAACTGGAGATTATCGTCTATGCGTAGATTTTCGAGCACTTAATAAGAAAACTATAAAGGAACATTATCCTTTGCCGCGACTAGATGATCAACTAGATAATTTATCGGGATTCAAATATTACACTTCTTTAGATCTTGCATCTGGCTATTATCAATTACCTATGTCTGAAGCTTCAAAACACCTCACAGCTTTTATTACGCCTGATGGACACTATGAGTTTAATAGGCTGCCATTTGGGCTAGCTAACGCACCTTCCGCTTTTCAGAGAACAATTAACAATATTTTGGGCAATGCAAGATTTAAGGAAGCTTTTGTTTATATGGATGACGTAATAATACCATCTAAAACGATTGACGATGGATTTTTAAAACTTCGTGATACTTTGTTGTTATTCAAAAGAGCAGTTTAACTTTAAAATTGGCCAAATGTAACTTTTTTATGCAAAATATCGATTACTTAGGTTTTGAAATATGTGAAGATGGTGTGCGACCTGGAAAGAAAAAAAAAAACAGAAGCTGTAGACAAGTTCCCTGAACCCGCTGACCAACACAATGTCAGACAGTTTCTTGGACTTGCCAGTTTTTTCCGCAGATTTATAAAAGGATTTTCCACTATCGCTAGACCTCTAACGCAACTTTTAAAAAAGGATTGTAAGTGGAGTGGAGTGAAAACGAAGCATTTTGACTCTGAAAAACGAATTAGTTAAGCGCCCTATCCTTGCTTTCTTTAACCAATTTTACGAAACACAAATGCATACTGACGCTTCGAAGGTGGGCGTTGCGGGTATTTTGTTACAAAGACCCACAAAAGAATCTCCTTTTAATGCTGTGGCTTATTACAGTAGACAAACTACACCTGAGAAAAGCCGCTTCACATCTTATGACTTAGAAACACTAGCAGTTGTCACATCATTACAGCGGTTCAGAGTATATTTGTTGGGCTTTCATTTCACAATAGTTACTGACTGTAATTCTTTAACAGCTACTTTTGAAAAACGCGATATGTTGCCTAGAGTCACGCGATGGTGGAACATGATGCAAGAATATGATTTTAATATAACGTACAGACCAGGTGTTTCCATGTCACACGTCGATGCTCTCAGTCGGAATCCAGTGAACTTTAGCGAAGATTTCGTGCAAGTCCGTACAATTGATTCAAACTGGATTTCCACAGTACAACAGAGCGATTCAGAATTACAAAGAATCGTAAATATATTAAAAGATCCGGGCACTGGTAATCTAGTAGAAATTAAAAATAACTTTGTAGTAAAGAGGGGGTTGTTATATAGAAAAACTGAAGATGGTGATCGTTGGGTTGTACCAAAGGGGGTTTGTTGGCATGTATTAAAAGCTAATCATGATGATATTGGTCATTTTAGTATTGATAAAACTTACGATAAAATTAAAAGTCAATATTGGTTTGCCAAAATGCGTAGATTTGTGAAGAAATACGTAGATTCTTGTTTAGAATACGCCCACAGTAAAATTCCGGCTGGTAAAAAGGCTGGTAAATTGCACCCTATAGCAAAAATTGAAAGACCTTTTGACACTATCCACATCGATCATTTACGTCCATTTGTGCGTAGCAAAAAGAAAAACTCTTATTTGTTATTAATAATTGATGCATTTACAAAGTTTATTATCTTGAATCCGGTAAAGAGCACTAAGACAGTCACTCAGACAGATTAGAGCTATAAAGCATTATTTTCATACTTTTAGCGTCCCAAGAAGGCTAGTCTCAGATAGAGGAACCTTTTTTACATCTAAACGATTCACTGAATATTTAGAATCTCTAGGTGTTAAACATGTGTTGAATGCTGTCGCCACCCCCAGAGCTAATGGCCAAATTGAACTGTATAACCGAACTGTTTTGACTGCCCTAACCGCATCAAATTTTGGAAAATCTGAATATTTATGGGATGAATGTGTGAGTGACATTCAGTGGGGTTTGAATAATACAACTAATAAGTCGATTGGAAAAAAGAGAGATTCCTTCAACAGGTAAAAGCAGAAAATTAATTTCTAAGGTTCGCGGTCCGTACCGTATATGTAAGGTTCTTGACAACGATAGATATTTAGTTGAAGATACATCTATATCCCGTAAGAGTAGACCTTTTAGTGGTGTTTCCAGTTGATAAAATTTATCCCTGGTTGGTTTATCATCGAAGCTATGAATCTGACGTTCATAGTTCAAGTAGTGATTCTGAAAATTAATTTAGTGTCTTTTATTTTAGTCTGTTACGTGAGTATTATAACCAACCTGTTGAGAACATGAAGGGGGTCTCATGCAGGTGAATACTGGAGACATGAATGGGGCTTCAGTATTCTTTAAAATTTTTGTTAACTATGTATGTAATTTAGTTGCCTGTTGAGAACATGAAGGGGGTCTCATGCAGGTGAATACTGGAGACATGAATGGGGCTTCAGTATTCTTTAAAATGGTTGTTAACTATGTATGTAATTTAGTTGCCTGTTGAGAACATGAAGGGGGTCTCATGCAGGTGAATACTGGAGACATGAATGGGGCTTCAGTATTCTTTAAAATGTTTGTTAACTATGTATGTAATTTAGTTTCCTGTTGAGAACATGAAGGGGGTCTCATGCAGGTGAATACTGGAGACATGAATGGGGCTTCAGTATTCTTTAAAATGTTTGTTAACTATGTATGTAATTTAGTTGCCTGTTGAGAACATGAAGGGGGTCTCATGCAGGTGAATACTGGAGACATGAATGGGGCTTCAGTATTCTTTAAAATGTTTGTTAACTATGTATGTAATTTAGTTGCCTGTTGAGAACATGAAGGGGGTCTCATGCAGGTGAATACTGGAGACATGAATGGGGCTTCAGTATTCTTTAAAATGTTTGTTAACTATGTATGTAATTAAGTTGCCTGTTGAGAACATGAAGGGGGTCTCATGCAGGTGAATACTGGAGACATGAATGGGGCTTCAGTATTCTTTAAAATGTTTGTTAACTATGTATGTAATTTAGTTGCCTGTTGAGAACATGAAGGGGGTCTCATGCAGGTGAATACTGGAGACATGAATGGGGCTTCAGTATTCTTTAAAATGTTTGTTAACTATGTATGTAATTTAGTTGCCTGTTGAGAACATGAAGGGGGTCTCATGCAGGTGAATACTGGAGACATGAATGGGGCTTCAGTATTCTTTAAAATGTTTGTTAACTATGTATGTAATTTAGTTGCCTGTTGAGAACATGAAGGGGGTCTCATGCAGGTGAATACTGGAGACATGAATGGGGCTTCAGTATTCTTTAAAATGTTTGTTAACTATGTATGTAATTAAGTTGCCTGTTGAGAACATGAAGGGGGTCTCATGCAGGTGAATACTGGAGACATGAATGGGGCTTCAGTATTCTTTAAAATGTTTGTTAACTATGTATGTAATTAATTAAGTTGCCTGTTGAAAATATATGCATATTTTATTATATATATGTCTTTTCACGAGACCTGAAAACATCAGGAAAGGCCGATGCTATACAATTATTATTTTGTTAGATAGGAGAGCTTATTAAAGGTATCTAATGCTATTGTAACTTTTTTATATTTATTTCACGAGACGTGAAAACTTCAGGAAAGGCCGACTGTAAGCAATTATCAATTTAGACTAGTGAATATTAAATGTGTAACGAATCCATTTTATTATACTTATGCATATTAAATGTATCTAAGAATTAATCGAATTAATAGATAAACATTTGGAATTAAATATAATATTTGTAAAACGAAGGTACCCTCTTGTACCGTCGATTTTCCTGTGGCGTTATGCTGTCATAGTTTCGGATTTGACTTTTAAAGAGAGCTATAAAAATGGCTGTAACGATGTGAGAGAGGCATTCGCTTATATGGCACGTAGTGATCAGGAGACATTATTAATAGCTGTAAGAAACGTTTAAAGTGTAAAAAGTGATTTAAAGCTGTGATTGTGATAGAACAGTATATAATAATTATAAAGAAAAAGTGAAATAAAGGTGATTTAGTCAGAAGAATAGTATTATTTCTAACAATTGTTATATTTATTATTATGTTATTAGTTATGTTTGCTATAGTGTTAAGTTAAAATTTCGTGTGATGAGTAAAAAAACTAAAAATTTATTTACTGTGATAACAAAAGTGGAAAAATAATAATATTTAGTGAAGAAATTTTGAATAGTTTTGTGGAAATTTTATATTCCCGGATTAAGTTCAATTCAAAATAAAAAAAAAAACGTTAGGTTACCGGACAGCTTTAATGATACTGATGGATACCATAAACAATATAATAGCGGTTTTACATCCTTATTGTCTAAATATCGTAACGAATGTGTACGAAATAGTTTACTAACTGATTCTCCGAGTAAAGTCTCTACCAAGCTTCCAATAAGAAATTTTCAATAAGAAAAGAAATATATAGTGAAATGAAAAACTAGCTGACCTACTACTTCTTATACTTTCTTGAAAACGTTACTAGCTCTCGTACCATAAATCTATACGTAGGATTGGCGTACTTTCTGCCTCGGATAAAACCACTAAACCCAACAGACGCCATTTGATTTGCTCCGATATTTATGTTTTACTAGCTGAACTCTTTTATTTTCTGGAATTAAAAGTATCCTATATCTGTCTCTAGGATGCAAACTATGTCTGTGCCTAATTTTATCAAGATCGGCTCAACGATTGAACCGTTATAAGGTAAAAAGTAGACAGAGGGACACAGAAATTGCATTTATAATATTAGACATAGACATAGACATAGACATAGACATAGACTTTATTCGACGTACACGATACAGAAACCACACAGAGAATGCAAATAGAAAAAAAAATAATAATTCCAGTACACTAATAAAAAAGAAACAAACAAGATCTGTAAAACACTGGAAACAAAGGTGACGCTGTATTGTGAAGTCGAAATGGACTCCGCTCAGCAAAGAATGCTGCGGAAAGACCGCAGCGCTGGTTTTCAGTGGAGCCACTACGTAAGTAAAGAGCGAACGCACGTACGCCGTACGTGTCTATGTGTAAGAAATACAATTATGTGAACAGAACTAAAAAAAAAAAAAAAAAAATTACATATAGGACGAATATGACTGGTAATAAAAAACGATAAATATCAATAAAACATATTTGATAAAATATAATGAATGTTTTGCCCGACACATTCAGAAAATATGGAAAATATATATGTATATATATAATTATATTAGGAGCACATGTAGGTAGGTAAGTTGCGTTTAGCAAAAGGTATTGCGTTATGTTTTTGATATCTTAGTAGATATTCTTTATATTTAAGTTTGAATGTGTGAGTGTTCCTTAAAATCCGCAATGGTGGTGGAATATTGTTCCAGCACCGCGTGGCAACATACCTAAAACTCCCACGGAACGAGGCAGAACTGTGCAAGTGAACTCGAAGAATATCATTTTTCGAAGTTCTCATGCGATCAGCAGCCAGCCATTGTAGTTTTTCGTATAGGTATTTAGGTCGCTCATTTTTAATAACGCCAAAAAGCAATGTCGCCAGATGGAGTTCTCTACGAAAGGCCATTTTAAGTAAATTAGCGTCGTTTAAAAATGGGGTAATGTGTGTACGAGGTGGTATATTAAAACAATAGCGCGCGCAAGCATTTTGGACACGTTGGATTAAACAATCTGTCCTTGCTAATATTCGTGGGCCGTAGATGGTATCGGCGTAGTTAAGCAGAGACAGGACCAATGCGTCACAGAGTTTTATGCGGAGGTTAGTGCTTAAGTAGTCGCGGATTCGATACAAAACTTTTAACCTATAAAAACAATTACGTACTAAATCGAGCACATGGCTCTCAAAGTGCAGTTCGGCATCCATTTTTAAACCCAGATTCCGCGCTTCAGTAACCCGTTCGATAGGACTACTACCTATTTTTATTTGTGGTTTGCATGCGAGAATTTTCGTAATTTGTACCTTTGTGCCAAGTACCATAAATTTGGATTTGGAAGGATTCAGAACCAGCGTATTCCTAGCAGACCAGTCGACTATGCGATTGAGATCGTCGTTTAGTTTCTGAACGGCATCATTAACGTTCTCTGCTTTTGTACAAATATAAACTTGCAGATCATCAGCGTAAATATGCAATTTACAATTTTTAACACCATTGATTACATCTGCCGCGTATAAAATAAACAGAATTGGTCCCAGTATCGAGCCCTGTGGAACACCTCTCTCTAAAGGGGCAGGTGAAGATCTTAAGACCGAGCCATTTGCACCACGAATTTCAACCAATTGGTAGCGACCTGTGAGGTAGCTGGCAAACCATTTTACAGCCGTATTATCAAAACCGTGATAAGACAACTTAGATAGAAGCAGTGATGTATTTATAGTATCAAAAGCGCGGGAGTAGTCTAAAAGAGTGAGTATGGTACCCTCGCCTACATCACTCGATGCTAAAATATTATCGACTACGTCGGTTAATGCAGAAGCAGTGCTATGTTGCCTCCGGAAACCAGATTGAAAAACGGGAAGCAAATTATTGTGTTCAAGAAAAAATGTCAATTGGCTACAAACTACTCTTTCCAGAATCTTTGATAGTAATGGAAGAATGCTGATAGGTCTTAAATCTTTTAAGTCGGTGGGTTCTGTTTTTTTAGGAATAGGGCGTACGATTGCCGTTTTCCATGCCTGCGGGAACGTGCTCGTTACCAAAGATTTATTGATAATCCCGGTTAAAACTCCAAGCGTACGAGGCAAGGTAAGACACACCATGTCAAGAGAGATGCCATCACATCCTATTGCGTTTGACTTAAGAGACCTAATAATTTTTAAAACCGTATCCTCGGTAACCGTTTTCAAAACAAATGTTGAAAAAGTAGATCGGGCAAATTCAAAGAAAGTTAGCTCAGAGATAGGTACGGTACTTTGCCCCGGTAGGTCTAAAAAGTATTTATTTATTAGTTCAGGGTCACTAAATTGTAAGGGCAGCCTGGCTTTATTATTTGAGCCTGTGGGGATAGCCTTCCTTATATTATTCCACAAGATATTTGAATTTTTAATATGGGTATTTACACATTGTCCAAAAAACGCTGTCTTTTCATTGTGTAAAGCAGATAGAACTACATGCTTGAGGTCTTTATAATACCGCTTATGGGATTCACTTTGGGAGTTGTGAAAGCGTTTAAAAGCTTTATCCCGAATATCCATCATTTTTTTAATTGTTGGCGTAATCCAAGGAGGCGAACGATTTTTTATACGCACTAATTTATTTGGAGCATGACGATCAAATAACATCAGAATGTAAACGCTGAATGTTTCAACCATGGCATTGACATCCTTTAGATACAAAATCCGTTCCCAGTCTATAGTATTGATATCCCGGTTAAAAGTGTTCATATGGATATCCTTAAGAGGTCTGTACGATATCCATTGTGTAGGTGGTTTAGGGCGCCTTATATTGAGTTCGACAACAATGAACGCATGGCTACTAAGATCAGGTATATAGTCTACATAGATATTCTTGACCGGTGCGTTTGTACATACAACGTCGATTAATGTTTCACTAAAGTGTGTAAAATGCGTACAATCTTTGACATGTTGTTGTAAGTCCATATAATGTAAGAAATTATTAAATTTAATGTAGTCAGCGCTACTAGAGTTTAGCAAATTTATGTTAAAATCGCCTAACAAAAGAATAAAGTCGCAATGAGAAAATGTAGATATCGATTCGGTTAGGGCATCAAAGAATGTTTCAGTACTGAGCCACGGGGGGCGGTATGCAGTCCCTATGGCGAGTTTCATACCATTAAATTTCGTACTAAGCCACATCTGTTCTACACGTAATGTAGGGGACGTAGGATGAGAGACTGTCCGAGCCGAAACACCTTGTCTGATATAGAACCCGACGCCGCCGCCGCGGGAGCGCACTTACATCGGTCGCGGAATGTGCCGCAAGCGATACCCAGGTACAGTGGGGGCACGATCTTCCTCGCCCGCTCGTAGCCAAGTCTCATTGATGGCCATAATTTCGACTGCGTACCGCTCCATTGCAACTACAAACTCGTCATGCTTTGTTCCTAATGAGCCCGGGTTAAGCAGACCGAATTTAATACACCTTTCATGCAACATTATAACGTCGTAAAAAAGTTATCTTGTAAAAAAAAGTGGGAAAGGGATATATTTGAAACACAAAATTTTAAAATTTATTTTGGGCAATATAGTGAACGAATCGTGGCAATAATAAAAGTTCGGATGTAACAGAGAAATATAAAGTAAGGGCCAATTAGTAAAATATATATAAGTATAAAATTGTCTGTCAATAATATATAAACATTTCACACAGTAAAAACACATAGTTTTAAACGCTAAACTATAAGGAAAGTTATGGAAAATCTTCACAATACAGCACCACCTCAGAATACGGGTATACAATAAACAATAACATAAAAAAGGGAGACTAAAGAAAATATCCAAAAACAGCAAAAATAACAATGTGTAAAGATTAAATGTAAAAGCTACATAAAATGAGAAAAGTGAAAAAACTAAGCGCCAATGTTGCTCGCTCCAAAAATTTTATCTAAGTCAGAAGCACAACGGATGCGCAAGGCAGGCGAATCTGATATGCGCCTGGCGTACAGACGGCCGTTCCTGGTCCAGACAAATCTCCAGTGGAGACGGCGAGCCTCGTCGCGAGCCTTGTGGAAAAGCTGGCGATTTGCCTTAGTAAGGCGCTCGTTGACATAAAACCGGCGCGGCTCGCCAGGCAGGCCCATGCCCGTGGTGTCGGCGCCTCGGCGCACTCTCGCCGCACGCAGTAAGTTATCCCGCACGGGGTGGCGCGCCAACTTGACGGCAATCGCACGCGACCGGATCAGCTGCGTTTTTCCCTCTTCAAGCGGACGGCGGAGGCCCACCCTTTGCGCACTTACAATATCACGCTCCTCTAAACTTACAGCCAATTTCTTTCCGATTAATGAGACAAGGTGTATCAGATTTTCACTGGGCTCTTCAGGTATGCCCGTAATCTCCAAGTCATTTAAAAGGATAGAAGAATAAAGATAGATTTAAAGGATAGTAATATTACTAGCTGATGCCCGCGTGTCCGCCCGCTGGATATCGGATTTTTAAATGTCCCTTGGGGACTTATTGATTTTCCGGGAAAAAAGTATCCTGTGTCCGTCTTCAGGATGCAAGCTGTCTCTGTGCCATATTTCGTCAAGATCGGTTCAGCGGTTAAACCGTGAAAAGGTAACAATCAGACAGAGGGACAGAAATAGTTACTTTCAACCCTTTATTTTACTACCGACTACTTATGACCGACACTTTAATGATGTGTTATTCAGACAATCGAGTACGGAGGTGTTTCTTATTTTTTGAGTAATATTTTTTTACCTTTGATAGAGAGATAAGAAGATATGTGAAACCATTATGAATTAACTTGTTTCTTGTTGATGAATTCAACCCGAAAATGTTGTTTTATGAAAATTGTTGATGATATGAGCAAGTCGTTATACTGATGGTGAATGGAACGCCTGCCTATAGCAGCTCATAAGCACTGCGCTTGTCACCGTGAGACATCTGTTCTTCTTATATCGCATGTATTCTGTAATTATACTAGCTTCATTCTCTTCAAACAGAAACACAGTGGTGTTTGTACACCACTGATTTACGCTACAATTACTGGAACTGCGGTGGTACTAGGCGGATACTTGCTCAGGAATCTTACTGTTGCTGTAATTTATCTCGTTACATGTTTTTCTTGAGGAGTTATTGGTAGTAAGTAAATAATAAAATCTGAATTTTGTAATAAATGTCTACGTCATTAAATGCTACGCTAGGGAAATACTTCAGATCGTTAGTGCTGCTCCTGGGAGCGAACAGTCTATAAAAAAACGCAACTATTGCACCGAAATAACGAAGAAATATGAAGCGCACTGAATTTGCATTTATGATCGGAATAAAATTAACTTTCGAGCTTTATTATATTCGACACTGAAAGATTTAGGTTGTTATAGATTTTTTGTTTCTTTTTAGCATTCTCAGTTTGTTAGTGTACGTGCTTGCTGAGATATGGGTCCTAGGCTCCAATCGCAGCCGAAGACATTTGTGAAAGAAATTACACTACGTCCCATAGTATTTCTTCAGGAGATGCAGGAAGCAGATATACATTTGCCATGTAATATAAATATTGTGTAAATAACGTCAAGTAATTATTAAAAAAAATATTCTAGTACCCGTAACATTTCTCATAGTATTCTTTAAAAAATCAAGGTACTTTTATTACTAAACATCGAAGTATGTTACATAATGATCCATTGCCTTGCATTAAAAAAAAAGACTTGTGTACTTTATGACAGATTAAAAGACAACTGTTTCTAAAGTACTTAGTTTTCTAGCAATATGGTCTTCCTAAAGCTAAAAACTGAACGCAGAATATAAGAATTCCGCTAGTAAGTGAAATTTTAATAGCTTTATGTTTAAATTTCTGCGTCTACTACCGCTTAACTTCGAGTACGAGCTTGTGATTTTTGGTCCAAAATTTGCAAATGGTAAAATCCCCAATACAAGCTGCTAAACTCATTTGTCCTGAAGTAATTTTCGGAGTAATTACGAGTATATAGGTTTATTGCAATCATAGAAACATAAAATTAAAAGAAAAAGGAAATGGATTTCACCATACAGGTTGTAATAAAATAAGAGGAAGATATCAAATACTATAGGTAAATTGTTAAATTTAAAGCTTAGTACAATTACAAATCCAATTACGATTTTTTAAAGTTTTATCGATGTATAATTATGAGACTTTATGAGACTTTATCAAGCGCACAGGTCGCTTGTGACCTTAATTTTGTATTGCAAATCAACACTAAGAAGTTTCTTAAGTAACCGTTAAATGTTTTTAGTGCGCTAGTAAGTCGTCGAAATAATACGAAATCATAATATCCAGGTGATTGTCGATTATTGAAATATGATTCATTATCGTTCCAAGTGACGACGAGATGTCTGATACAGCCATTGATGACCCGCTTATCGCGATCGCGATTATCGAGGACTAGTTATGGGCTAAAATATAAGTGTTGATTCTGATAATGTTATTTGTAGTGAATCTTCTTTGAGCGCCACGAGAGTAATTTCAAGGTCAAATTTGAGTGCATCAAGGTTTCTGTTATTCTTAACTAATATTGATCGGTTAATTAATAATTGTATATATACAGATATAGGGGACAAAATTATATTAATTAAAGTTTAATTTCATTTTAGTTTCATTTTAATCAAGTTTCTCTTATTTGCATATAAGTTTCAGTAATACTGATTTGTACGCGCCCTTTATTAAATAATTTTAAAGTTCGTTTCGCGGTTTTATGATAGTTACAAAATTTTTGCTACCACCACATCCATATGGCTGCAGATTCCGTGCTACAGCAGGTCCCATTCGCAGAGATCGTGTTGCTTCACGACTGCAACGCCCACAAAGCCGAATGGTTAGGATCTCGTACAACCGATCATGAGGGAGGATCTGTTTAATACTCTGCCTTGACATATGATCTGACATAACTTGTCACTTCGCCTACGCGGGTTCTAGATCATACACCTTTTCTGCTTGACCTTCTGCTGACCTCTCATCCGGAAAGCTTTCAAGTCTCCGCCGATGTCCATCTGGGTTCTTCTGATGACTATCTGATCCGGAGTATGGTGCTTCTCACGCGCCAATCGCGGTCGCGATCTGCAGGCAACCGCCGTGTGTGGCACTACAGGTCAACAGAGTGGAATGGCATGCGGTTTTGGCGGATGATATTGCCAAGGAAAAGGGTAGCTACCCGCCAGATCGAGTGGTCTGATCTGGGGAGGACGTCTCCTCCAACTAGTAATATTTAGATGTTGTATATATAGTTCGCATCGCAGAAAACTTTCATATCGTGATTATGGACGTATGGGTATATTTCTTGAGCTTCTCATGTGGCGACATAGATGTCGCTACATCACTCCCCCGCTGAGACTGGAAGTCGTAGTTAGCGCGGAGAAATTGAGGCGTCAGGCGATAAGGTGCAGTCTGGCGTTGCGGTGAACCTGTGTCCAGGTCTTCAGTGCGTCGAGACGTATGGAGACAAGTGTTGATGCCGCAGGAGTCAGCCTGAGGAGAAGGGGGCCCCCACCCTTGATGATCCTCAGTGGCTGAGAGACTAGGAAGCACGCGTTGTGCCGACAGTAGTCTGGTGCTGTGACTGCGATGGCTGCCAATGACGTTATTGCTGTTTGTTCGGAGAAGCTGTTCTGCGTGATGTTCATACAGGGGTCACCATTTTGGCGGATGATATTGCCAAGGAAAAGGGTAGCTACCCGCCAGATCGAGTGGTCTGATCTGGGGAGGACGTCTCCTCCAACTAGTAATATTTAGATGTTGTATATATAGTTCGCATCGCAGAAAACTTTCATATCGTGATTATGGACGTATGGGTATATTTCTTGAGCTTCTCATGTGGCGACATAGATGTCGCTACACGGTCTTTCTTTGCGATCTAGGGTGAGTTTGCTTCTCGTTAGATGATCCAAACGCCGTTGCTGAATCTGTCACTGATGCTGAACTTCAGGGAATGGGACTCTTCATCCCATCCACTGTGGTGCCTGCCCATTGGAGGCAGATCACAGCCTCGGTTTGGTAGTCGTGCATTCTGGTCTCTTGCTAAGGCTGTCCTTGGGAATAGCTGCCAGTCATCAGTTCCATTTCTGCACAAGAAGGATGACTGCCTGACCCATCTTGCAGAGGAGAAGGCCGATCTTTTAAGCTCTCTTTTCGCGGCCAACTCGTCTCTCCATGACAGGGGGAATCCGCCGCCAACCATCCCGCGGTGTGACTACTCTATGACAATAGCTTTCACCTCCTTGCTCTCCAAAATAATGGAGGCCATTGTAAGGTCGCAGTTGACGGTGTATGCTCGAACTCCAAGTCTGTGAATGCTGATGTTCCTCAAGGCGTCATGCTATCACCAACTCTGTTTCTTCTGCATATCAATGATATGATACAAATTAGTTACTTTCATTACTATGCAGATGACCACTGTTGATGCCTTGTACACCGGCCGTGCTAATATTTCTCGGTAATACGTCAACAAGTGCCGGAACAAACTTATGTCTGACGTCGAAAGACAACATCTAGGATTGGGGCCGACTAAATTTAGTCCAGTTCAACCCTAATAACACACAGGTTTGCGCGTTTTCTGCTAAAAAGAAATCCTTTTTCGTATCACATTCGTTCTGTGCAGGAATCCGTCTACAGTATCCGATGAAGCTGTAAATGCCAAAAAAGGCTAACAGCAATTAAATCACCGAAATTATATGAATCCGTCTAGGTAGGTACCACTTCAGGGGCCACTTACTCTGCCGTGAAGCAGTAGTGTGTAAACATTATTGTGTTTCGGTTTGAAGGGCACGGAGAGCTAGCGTAATCACTGGGCATATGAGACTTAAGAACTGATGTCTCAGGGTGACGGGCGCAGTGTGGTGTCACACAGAAATGTTCTGCGTGTCACAGCATTTGCTATGGGCAGATGTTGCACTTACCATCAGGTGAACGTTTTGCAAGTTTCGTCACTTTATACAATAAAAATAAAACTTCTGCCTCAGCCGGAATCTTTGGCGTAGACATATCGAGTGAGTGGCTTTTAAAAAGCTTGGTGTGCTCAGCAGAGCAATACTGCATGCCGACCCACCGCTTGCAACTTAATAAGGCGCAGGCTCGGTCTCACATGAACTACAGTTCTCATCTTTGGGCGGGGGCAAAAAAAGAGCGGCTCGAGTCTTCGACGACCAAGTTATTTTCGATCGGCTTGATCCACTGGCCTTGCCAAGAGATTTTGCATCTCTTTGCATTTTTTACAGGATCTACCTTCCCGTGTTGCGAACACGGGAAGTGTTCAGAGGAATTGTTCAAATTAATTCCAGTCGCTGGTTTTCACCATCGCACATTGCGTCAGAATTCAAAATTCCATCGTCCCACCGTGATGGTTGGCATTCCACCACAGTGCGTCTTTCGTGGAATTTTCTGCAACGCACGACCACTATATAGAATCTGCTGTTAAAATTTAAAACAAGTCTTCCAAGCATTAGAGACGAGCTTAATCAAGACATTTCCGTGCCAAAACAATGACAAACATTTTTATAATACCTTTTACGGATGTAAATGAACATTGCTCAAGGAATGAAGGAAATGAACACGGGTTTCAATGTTTTTACCTTTTCCTGACCTATTCGTGGATGCAAATTAGTTCCAGTACAAAAAATACACATTCCAATTTTATAAAATGTCGGCTATAGAAGCGCGTAGGTAGTTCCAAAGAGATTGACTTTTGCTGTAGTCGTCACAGGTTCGATTCCCGCAGCGAAAAATATATTTATGGTCTACAGTTAGTCCAGACCTGGAACGATTGTGTTAGTAAATATTCTCTTAAACCTGACCTATTTAAGAAAATATAGATTTTTCCGTTGTTTGTTTCGATGTTGATTAAGTGTTCATTTTAAAAAAGTTTTACTCCTTGCGCGCACTCTCATACACGCACCACCTTTTTATAAACATAATTGAACGTAACAATTTGTGCAAAATGTCTGGTGTAGAATGATTACCACGCTTGGCAGGGAGTGCCGGGAAAAATAGGAAGAATAAATAAGCTGATTTTTAATAAAACTATATTTACGGATTTTATCGCTATTTTTAACTATTTATAACCCGACGTTTCGAGCACTCCACAGCATCCGTGATCATTGGCGTTGACATATCGAGTGACGTTCAGTTTCGCGGTCACTTGTAAGGGAAGGCCAAATTGACTTCTGAAAAGCTGGACGTGCTCAATAGAGCGGGTCAGTACTTCGTGCCGGCCAACCGCTTGCAAATTTACAAGGCGCAAGTTCGGGCTCACATGGAGTACTGATTTCATCTCTGGGCAGGGTCTCCCCAGTGCCAGTTCCTTCCATTTAACCGCGTTCACCAAAGAGCGGCTCGAATTGTCGACGACCACGTTCCATCCGATCGAATTGATCCACTGGCCTTGCGAAGGGCAGTGGATCAATTCGTTCGGCAGCATCTCTCTGCTCCAATGCGGGTTGGCGGATTTCACATCTCCTCGAAATATTTTTTATTCCTCGGTGAGGCAGATTTCCCAATGAAGCGTGATGAAATGAATGAAAAAAGATGTTTTCCTTCACCGCTGAGGCCCTGGTAAAGCAGCACCTACGACTGCACAACCATTTTGGAAGTACCGGCACCTCTAAAATCGAACTAATGCTATGACAATGCTATAAGGCGAGCGCCCGGTGCCTCAGCTACCACGGCTCGGCGGCGCGGCTTGGGCTTGATTTCAATAAGTTCACGGTACGGTATTCGTATCTCGTTTGAGTATTTGCAACTAAACACATGAAACCGATTTGAACTTTAAATATGCGAACTATGTTTGTAATCTAAAATATCTAAATTCCATGTAACTATTAATGGTACACGTGTGTTCAGGTGTAGTAAGTATTCAGGATGTCTTATTCATGGCGTCGCGGGTCCTTGGACCCTTGGTAGAATCTTGTTTAAGGCGAATATTTTAGCAAATTACAAGACCCAGTTACATAATTCATATGTTTAACTTGTAAAACTGTAAAGATTTTTTTTAATGTGAAACTCTCTTTCATAAATACCTATAACGGTTGCAAGTAGAATCGAAAGTGGTTGACAAAAGCTCATTGGAATCTTGTTCTGGACTTCCTTTTCATTTTCTTTGAGTGTACTACAATTAACATTGAGTTCTACGGAAAATTTTATATATTTTTTGCACATTAGAAAAATGTAAATAACAAAATATATTTATGTTTTTGGGTTCATCATCTAGAAATCTAGAACATAGGAATTCATCGGGACTTGATCTTTGTAAGCGAGTCAAAAACAACAGGAAATATATTCCAGGTATTTTGCTTCAAGCTTTCCATTTATAATTTGAAAGGTTCAACGAGCGCTTTCATTTGGATAAAGTAGAGATTTCGGATATACGATGCTTTTTAGGTATCATTTCTCGTATATTATGCCTGTAGAAACTTAAGCTAAGAAAAATTATTTATACTAAAAATTGGTAAAACAACATTTTACTCTTAAGTTTTTAATCTGTGTCCACTCCAAAAGCAGACATAGAACAGCATATTTAGTAAATATTTTAGAAAAAAACTTAGGTACAAAATAATGATTCGCTACTGCAGTCACTTAATTTCAATAGAATAATAAAAGCGTAACAGTTTTGAAGAAACAAAACAAAATAAAAAAAGAAATCATATTCGGCTCTTTCTTCGACCAAGAAATAAGAGAGCGACGTAGCAACGACTTACGTCTTTAATTAAATCCAATTTTGCGTTTCGGCGCTTTAGACAGACGATGCCTTTTAATTCTCATGGACAAAAAATATTATTTTCCTGTGAAAAACTTTACTTGCTGGGCCAAAAATTTATGCAGAGAAAACAATTCTATTTTTTTTATGTAGTTCTAGTTTTGAATTAGAAAGAAAGTTTATTCGTTGGTTATATTAAGCTTTCGTTAAATAATACGTTGGACAAAAACTGCAATTAAAAATACTGTTTTTTTTATTTAATTACGGCATTGTTAAGTCTTAAACAGACGTTCACTTAAAATAGATAATAATAACACAAACATAACAAAAAAATATAATATTGCAATACTAAAAGTTATTGTAACTCTTAATGAAGCCTTTGCTACAGTATGACGCTATGAAAGGGTCTGCACTTGCAGCAGCAGATTAAGACTTGAAATATCGACACTATCTAGTGTAGATAAAAAGATAAGAAAAAATAAATAAAAGACCATGTGACAACCAACCACCTCACTGAAGGGGATGCTCGAAATAGGGTAAAATAGAGGAGATTATGTAGAAAAAATAACCCTGACTGGGAACAACTAGGAGAACAGGAATGAAACGTCTCAAAATTATGCTTTCTGACCAGCTATTAGAGAAGTTATTTTATTCTTCATAATTTCAGCCTAACTCTAATCCACTGGTGAACATGGGAGGCCCACTTTTTTTTCTTTTGGAGTAGTTTTTGCAAGAGTTGCCACGCTTTGCAGGCAGGTTGGCAACCATATTTTATTCATTCTGTTGACATAGGCCTCCCCATAGATTTTCTAAAGTATATAGATCTCAGTTGGGGGGATTTTGCTATAATTGACACGCTTGGCAGGCGAGTTGGCAACCGCAGTTTATTTATATTCAGATGTTCCAGGAAGATGCTGCTGCCCAACTTCTGGTTTTAATTTTGCATCTGTCGACTTTTACGACACCCTCGGGATGAGATGGGGTGGAAGATTCTCTTAAAAGACATACGTCAAAAATATTTACCTGATTTATTTGATCATCATGATCATCATTATTTCAGCCTATCACTAGTCCACTGCTGAACAAAGGCCTCCCCTATAAATAGCTACCAACGTTTGTAGCTCTCATCTGATGGGAATTTGCCATAGTTGCCACGCTTGGCAGGCGGGTTGAAATGAAATCAGAATCAAATACTTTTTTGTCGAAGACAATTTTGAATGAAGGAAAATTTCGAAAAAAAATCTTGCATAATGAAAAATTGCGACTACCATCTTTACACATACTGCTGAAACTAAGTAATGGTCTCTTTGTGATAATGACTACATTGAGATTTTTTTTAAGTTTAAAAAATTTATAAGGTTAAAAGATCTCTCTGCCTACGCTTTATATGGGAAAAGGCGGGACTATACGAGTATGTATGTTTATTAAAATCATTGTGTACGAAATGTCAGCTTATTAATGTTCGCACGTATGCTACCTTCTGTAGATGGCTTTTATTTATGAGTGAGACGCGGACTGAAAAACACCATTAAGCATATAGGCAATCCCTAAAAGTATGTATCTGCCCGTTATCCTGCACAATTTTTGAAACAGGCGAATATTGCGACACCACCGAAAAAAGATATTGAGATTTTTCTAACCGTCACCAGACGTTGAATTGAAAAATATTTTACGTGTGCGATAAATACTAAAACATCCAGTTCTTATACTTTTCGATATCACTTTATAGTTTTCGAACTTAATTGCCAATGCAAACAGAGTTTGATATTGTTCCCAAGTTACACGCAAACTTTATTTCCACCGGGATTACACAATGTGTGTTTGTTTCATTTGTCTACATCTACGTCACCCGGCGACAAGTTGACGTATTTATCGCCCTTTGAATTTGTAGACATAGCCACCGTTTAAAAAAAACCTCAATAGAAACAAGTTTTTTATAGTGTTTCTTTATAAGTTTATATTCTTAAGTGTTATATAAAATAACTTTTCAGTTATTAAAATTTATGGATCTTTATGATAACTAAGTAATTTCTAAAAGTCAAAGCAGTCTGAAACTATTTTCTTCTACTTGTTCAGACTATTGTTGCTTTTTAAGTAGCCTAAAGGTATATTCATTTCTGAAAAAACAGTTGAAATATTACCAGCTTTCGAACTCATAATTAATAAAATAAAATAAAAAACCAAGCATAACACTGCAATAGTTCAAGTCACATTTAACTCTTTGAAAATAGTGATTAAAATCTGAAGGAACCCTGGATTAACGATGACATCAGGACATATGTCACCTGAGTCCTTCCGTGACCATGGACACCACTGCACACACTGGTGCTGTAAAGCGCTCGAAACATCGGATTTTAAGTAGCTTAAATGAAACGCGACAAAATCCGTAAAATTAGTATAAATAAATGTGTAATATTCGCGTTAATATAAGAAATCATTACATACACGTAAGTTAATCTATATATATACATATAACAAAGTCGTGTTAGTTACATCATTTATAACTCAAGAACGACTGTGCTGATTTTTATGATGTTAGATTTGTTGGATTAGCTTCCAAGTCATAAAAAGAACATTTTTTTAATACATTTTCCGTATACAACGCCACCTGTAACAACGCCAAGTTACACATGAAAGAAAAAAAAAACTTACATTATTTTGTATGCATTATAGTTCTGTGTCAAACTGGGCCAGCTATTACAAAATAATCAAGGGTCAGTTGCTCAGTATAATATAAAAGGAATCAAATGCTTAAAAACGAACAAATTACTGTTTTAAAACACGCTACGTAGGTCATGAAAAGCCAGTTGTATGTGAAGAAAGAAAATAATGCCACTCACTAGTATTTCTCCTGTATCTCACATGCACAATGCAATCATCCGAAAACCAACAATGTGTATTTTGTCACAAATGTTGGCCCCGGGCTGGTGTTTGGACCAAAGACTCGCGGCGCAGAAGTCAGGTAGAAGTAATAATGAATCCGATCGCACCGTTGGAATTTTTTTTTATTACAAACTTCTTTTATGTTTGTGACAACTAACTACCCAGTGCATATTGCAAAGGTTATGATTAATTGATTTCGATTCTATGGCCATCTTAGACCGCGGTCTTGAACGAAATCCAGAATTTATGGGCTCATATGATCGAAATACATATCATCAATATATATATAGCATCAATGGTCAATTGAATAATATGTCAAGCTAATTACGACTTGACATGTATTAGAATATCTGCGCTAAGCCCCTAAGCCTCTTGTTTTAGTTTGAGGTATCAGTTTTCATTGGGTATAGGACGATCTGGTAAGAACTGATTGTTTATTTCTTCTTGGTATTGTCTTCTTGGTAAATCAAACGCAACATGAATATTTTTTAAATCACACAAATCACACTTACTAATTTATTTACTTTTCCTTACGCTGTATATACATGATACGCTAGTTTCCCAGGTATCAGAGACTATTTGGATTAGACCCGGTATATTTCCAGCCGTAATCTTAAAATGTACAACTGCCATGAGCTGCCATGAGAATGGCACCAAATAGGAAACACTTGCATTACAAACAGTAATAGTCCGATGATAGTTTTTTTATTGAAACCATTGTAAAATCCTCCTTGCTTATCCCAATAGCATATGACAGGTGATTTAGAGCTACATACGCAGCATTCTTTTCATACGAAGGTTGGCTGGGTCGATTCATTCCACCCTAGTGTTTGTGCACATACGAATAAGTGGTTTTAGAGTTTGAGTATTACGTTGCTGTCTTAGTGCTTCTAACACTGCATTTCATAATGTCTTCGATGTTTTGCTCTGACTTTTCATTGGATGCAGAAATTAGAGAATTGTGTTTAATTTCGTGATCAAACATTTTTGTGGTACGCAGTTTTGTGCGTCACTTCGCCCGCACGAATACCTACAGTATTTTAAATACCTCGCGCATTTTTCACTTTTTTATATCTCACGATATTATTTTTATTTTTATTTAATATAATGACCAAACAAACAAAATTGATAGTGTTAAATTTAAGCTGTATAGAAGGTTGTGTATGTATTTGTTTTTTAGTGGTGGTAGGATTCCTATGCAGGAATCCGTCTAGGTAGGTACCACCCCAGGGCCAGTTATTCTGCCGTGAAGCAGTAGTGTGCAAACATTACTGTGTTTCGGTTTGAAGGGCACTGAGAGCTAGCGTAATCACTGGGCATATGAGACTTAAGAACTGATGTCTCAGGGTGACGGGCGCAGTGTGGTGTCACGCAGTAATTTTCTGGGTAACACAGCATTTGTTATGGGCATACGTTACACTTACCATCAGGTGAACGTTTCGCTCGTTCCGTCATTTATATGAAATAAAAAAAAAATGAAAAAGTAACGTTTGTTTAAATTGAAGCACTTATATAATGTTGATAAAACTATTTTTGTTTTCATTAAAATGATGTCTTGGGTGACATGGGTAGCATCCGTAACTTTCTTTATGAGGCTGCAAAATTCTGTTTTATGTTTAATTAACATTCCCGCTACATTAGAACGTAGTGGAGTGGTTTTTCTACACTTCAACTAGAGGGTTTCTTTCTGAAGCCACAACAAGCCAAACGTCGGGACGAGCCAGACGAAGAGAAGGATACTGAGGGATATGAGCGAAATTATTATAAAAACTCTTTGATTCCAACGCCAAAGGGATTTATTGAGGCCAGTTATTTGATAACAATTTATCAAGATATTAATACCATTAAAAAAAATGTATTATAGAAAGCTAAAGAGAATGATATGACAATAATTTGAAATACTAAACTAATATGCAATTATGATTGTACACGTAAGTAGTTCACCAATTTCAGGATTATGTATAAAAAGTAACCGTTACCGCCAAATCTAAAGTATTATAAAAATAATTTCGTCCGCATAACATGATACTGACTAAATAAACTTAGATTTTCGCCTTCCCCTATCCTTTCCGTATGCGCATGGTATCGCGCTTGATGTATATAACTTCGGTGATGTTATTGCTGTTAGCCTTTTTGGCTTTTACAGCTTCATCGGATGCTATGCTCACGGGCCAGGAGATCGCGTGCCAGGTTTGATTTGACCCAAACGTAAATACATTAATAAACTCCTACTAAAACCTCGAAATTCGGTCTGTGTCGCGTTCGCTGCGTGCTTACGCGATTTCGAATATCTTAAATGATTTTAAGTCGTCTAATGACCGTCCGAGGGAGGCTGCGGGCCATTCACACAGCGGGTAACTCTAGGCGGTGAGAACCGCCCTCGAACACGGGTGAATCGTGCGTACGCGATGTGCTTATTGACTATTGCGCGCCGCTCTCTACGGCTGTCGCGCGTCATGGTGCGTGTTATATAAAAGCTATTGACTGTGTGTACAGTGTGGCCTGGGTCGTGACTGACCGTATCGTGGTCAGGAAGAGCTAAGACGTCTATGTCGTCTAGCACGTTTCGCGGGCGACGTTTGCGTTCGGTCGCGTTTCTATTTGATCGGTAATTTGCTGCTATAACCACCAGCGGGTTTGGTTGAACCGCGGCGAAAAACCGCCGTGATAATTCTCTGAAGTATTCAGAGATCAGAGGCATCTTACAGTCGCTGTGAAGGTTTACGTTGCGTTGATACCAACCGGCTCCGGTGGCAATTCGCAACAATCGATTTTGAACGCTCTGTAACTTCTTTAAATGATTGCCGTCGCGTGAGCGAAAGCGACGCTTGCATGGGCCATAACGGGTCTTATGCAAGTCTTATAGAGGTATCGTGCGTGATGGGAGCTTCGTCGCTTCAAGAAGATTCGTAGTAGCATGTCCGGTGGGCCCACGCGTTGCTTCCTCTGCATCATAATCATTTTAGTAATTACATATTAAAGTAAATTATTTTCGCGAAGAGTTCATGCCTGTAAAAATGTTATTACAGAAACCTGGGATTTGGAGGCGCAATCAAAGTCACAATATCAAAATCGGTCACCGTACGACACCAGGTCAGCGCATGCTCCATTTGTCTTACTCGTATGCCGGTTACCTTTTCAAATTTTTAATCCATATACATCTCTCACATACAGTCCACCTTTCGCAGCAGTAACAATACCAAAAGTTTTATTGCTAAAATTTCCTACATAAAAGCAACGAAAATAATATAAAGCTTTACATAACAAATATTCCAATTTCATTTCAAAAAGACGTCACTCATACTACTTGAGCAAATACATCAATAAAGAGACAACTATAGACAAGCGTCGACATAGATACGACTTTTTCACGTTTCGTTCAAAGGTATTTTGGTATTTGAGAACATACTTTCATTTTATGCGAAGGCAAAAAAGATCATAAGAAATTGCCTTAGTACGAGTACATATCGTTTCCCAAAGTTTAAATATATGAAGACTCTTAACTCATATATTGTTTTCATTGTCATAATTTTAATATCATTTAAAATTCCTCTTACTATTTGTTATGTAATGTACTGTTTCCTTCTAACATACGAATATATTAAAGTATATGAAAAAAATATTTGCATACTTTGTATAGAAGAAAATAACGAGACGAGCAAGTCGTTCTACTGAGGGTATTTTTGCCGTCTGCCACCACCACCAGATGATGGTGCCACCACCACCAAAAACCAGGAGATGAGCAGCAGCATCTTCCTGTAACATCTGAATAAATAA
Source organism: Luehdorfia chinensis (assembly GCA_019845155.1). Classification (NCBI taxonomy): domain Eukaryota; kingdom Metazoa; phylum Arthropoda; class Insecta; order Lepidoptera; family Papilionidae; genus Luehdorfia; species Luehdorfia chinensis. Next base: position 120,345 of record JAHVAK010000164.1, on the reverse strand, counting down.
GCTGCGGTTGCCGACGCCCCTGCCAAGCGTGGCAGCTATGGCAAAATCCCCCCGAAACGAGAGGTACAAACTTTTTTGGCAATCTGTAGGGGAGGCCTATGTTCAACAGTGGACTAGTGGTAGCCTGAAATGATTATGATGATACGTTAATAATATTATTATTTTAAAATAATTACATTATTATCGCGGCGTAAGAAAATCTTCAACTACATTTCGTTACGTGACCCACCCCAATGAGAAGGGTTAGATTACCTTAAGCCGCTACCACAAAACGTTTAGAGTCTATTCTATAAGTTTATTGTGCCGCATTCGTAGATTAATGATTCATATTATTTACATTTAAACTTAAAATGAAACAGTGGTGTTTGAAATATAAAACTATCATATTGAAAAAGCGTTTTTGCCATAATACAAAAGTTTTATACTTAAATATAAAATCACTAGCTGAGACCCGCGGTTACGTTCGCGTGGATTTAGTTTTTTTTTAAATGCCGTGGGAATACTTTGATTTTCCGGAATATAAAGTACCTTATGTCCGTCCACAAGATACAAGCTATCTCAGCGGCGACTTTCGTTAAGAGTGGTCTAACGGCTGAGCCGTGAAAAGGTAAAAAACAGACAGAGGGACAGAGAGAGTAACTTTCGCATGAATAATATTAGTACGGATATGCATGTGTTATAATTGTAGCTACATTTTTGAGAATTTTACCGCTGTAATTGCAAATGCTTAAGTCCCGATATTGATTACATTAACAAAATAAAACTATAGCTGTCTGTCTAAATATCTTTTCGTTAAAAACATTTTGAGTATAGTGATCTTTTATCTTCAGATTAGATTTTGAAGACAGGTATTCAATTTTCATCTCAAAAAGAGGTCACCCGTACTTACCTACCTACCTTAGCAAATACACCTGTGAAGAATATGACTCTATGAAATAGTCGTAAAAGACGTGACTTTTGCACGAGCACTTTTCAAAGAAATTTTGAATCTGTGAACTTACTTTCGTTTCCTTCGAAGGTAGGTATCAAAAGAAATTGCTCATGCCTGTTCAAATGTGCAAATTTCCAAAAAGATTTTTCCTGTATTGGGTTGCTTTCATAACTTGCATGTGATGTAAGTTCATTTAAATGAAACTAATTTTTACGGATTTTATCGCGTTTAATGTTTTACTATTTATAACCCGACGTTTCGGGCGCTTTACAGCTCCCATGGTCACGGGGGGACTGAGGCGACAGTTGTCCCGATGTCATAGTTAACCCGGAGTACCTTCAGCTTTTAATTATTATTTTTTTACCACTGCAAGGCTTCAAGACACAGTAAGCTCTTTCTGCATAGATCGGACTAAAAAATAATAATTAAAAGCTGAAGGTACTCCGGGTTAACTATGACATCGGGACAACTGTCACCTCAGTCCCCCCGTGACCATGGGAGCTGTAAAGCGCCCGAAACGTCGGGTTATAAATAGTAAAACATTAAACGCGATAAAATCCGTAAAAATTAGTTTCATTTAAATGAGTAGTGTTCGCGTAAATATAAGAAATCATTATGATGTAAGTTCATTAATATTCTCAACGTGTTACAGTTATGTACATACATACACACAGTCACGCTCTTTTCCCATTGGGGTAGGCAGGGCTGGTCCTCTTTCGACTGCTACGATTCTGACACATATCTTTCGCTTCTTCTACTTTCATTAGCGTTTTCATGCAGGCTTTTCGGTTGCGGGTACTATTGACGTGGTCTTTGTTAATCTACTCGTTATAAAATATTTTCGCCAATTTCTACCACTGTTTATTTTAATAACCTTTGAATCGTTAATAAAAAAAATTGCGTAAGTTTATATATTTCCTAATTATTTTTTTATAGGAGTGGTGGCAACTGAGCAAGCGGTTTACTGACGGTAATTGATCACCGCCCATGAACATCCGCAATATCTCTGTAATTCCGGGTGCGTTACCGGACTTTAATTTTTTTTTTTTTTTGATAAAAGTGACGGAACGAGCGAAACGTTCACCTGGTGATAAGTGCAACGTCTGCCCATAACAAATGCCATAGATTGCCATAGTTGCTACGCCTGGCGAGCCTTATTATGTGTGTGTATGTAACACTATATGTGAAATTATACGAGAAGATAAATAACAAATACTCAGTTACATGGTCGGCTCAAAACAATTTTAGTGTTCATTTAAAAATATATAGGTTTTACCTACGAAGTCTTTAGTGGTACTATTTAGGTGGTAAACTATTTTGACGTGATTTTTTACCTTTAGATGTGAGGAACCGTATATTTTCCTCTTCAAAGCCGAGATGTCGCGCATACTACTTTAGCAAATACACCGGTAATGGAGGCGGCTCGCGACGAAAATATAGTCAAAGACGTGACTTTTGTACATTTGAATTCACATGCTACTCCATTTTGTATTCGGTAGATGATTTTCATTCCCCATACAAATCGAAACACAATAGTTTAAAATGGATCACATAATGATTTCTTTACGTGTATACTAAATGATAAATTAAACTAAATTATGAATTTTACTGCGATTCATTTTATTATTTATTTTAGACGTTACGAGCGAAGCCACAATGGCCACCGAGAGATTCAGATGTTAGGCGTCATCAAGTCATAGTCAATTCGGGTTTTTATTTTTTATTTGCATTGGTCTCGCACGATTGATGAGTACACTGTCATATTTGTATTAAGTAATCTTCATAAAATTTTCGAGAACGCGATTGACCTGAGTTTAAACCCCGTTACCAGTATCTGTACGAATTATAATGCATTTTGAAGTGTTAATTTACTACGTGCCCAGCGGTGAACGAAAACATCGTGAGAAAACCTCAAGAATAAAACAATTTCGAATACATGTGAAGTTCACCAACCCGCATTGAAGCAGTATTTGGTACCGGGAAGAATCCGCCACGGATTCTTCTCGGTGCCAAAAACCTTTTAAAAATTAGGGGAGGCCTTTTCTCAGCAGTGCGCTATTTATAGGCCGTTACTCTTTTTAAACTTTCTCAACAACTCAGCAATTAAAATCTGCGTTCCTGATGATCGGTGAAATAGCATAAAAAGTTAAAATTATCGATGACCAAAATCTTTCCGACCGGTGTCATCTATTGGCCGTGAGAAGAATAGTTGCATCTATTTTATTTCTTTATCACATTTACTATTCCTCGGAATCACCAATATGAATTAAGAACCTTCAAGAAAATCCAAATGTACTTCTTCCTTAAAGGCCGACAACACACCAGCAATTTCTCTGATGTTGCGGATGTTCATTGGCGGCTGTAATTAGCAGCAATTTCGCCGTCAGGTGACACAACCATGTGTTTGCCCCCTCCTATAAAAAAAAATCTGGTGCATTGACTGACCGATGTCGTCTCTATGTACCCCAATAGAAAAGAGGCGTGATACTAAGTATGTATATAACAGAGACACACAGTTTAAAACAGCCAAGATACACAAGACATAACAATTTTTTTTTTTACGAATTGTTTGTCGTTCAAATTACAGGCTCTAAGGACAATATAATAATAATCTAAAAGTATTTTTTATAATACGCGAAACTTTTAGCAATAAAACAATACAACACTTAAAATACTCAACTAAGTACGTCATCATCATCATTATTTCAGACTATAACTAGTCCACTGCTGAAAGTAGGCCTCCCCCATAGATTGCCACAAAAGTTAGTAGCTCTCATTTTGAGGAAATTTGCCATAGTTGTTATATATTCAAATGTTCCCGGAAGGTGAATGAATGATTAAAAGAATACGTAAAGATAAAATAGTTTACTTCTTTTTAAGCATATCGAGCGGACCCATAGTTAAAGTTTATATGGAGGAGTGCAGAAATCTAAAATTTATATATAATGAGCTACAAATACATTAAAATAAAAAATAAATAAAGGATTAAGACCACTGAGCGCCCACTAGTACTATTTTAAATAAAAAACAAACATACATTCACGCCTTTTTACCAAGTATGAGAGGTAACCATAGGCCTCACACTTAACCCACTTTTCGGCCTCGCAGGAAACGAGACGCGACGGGTAGTGAACAACGTCGCCGCCATTTTGGTAAGAGTAAAAAATAATTACTCCCGATTGCATTCCCTAGAGCAATAGAGTGACAGCATTGCATATTATAGTGTTATTCTGCACGAATAAAAGCTGTCCGTACAATACCTCAGTTGCCTCTTACGACACCTCGGTAGGAAAGAAGTAGGTGCTATTCTACTTAGCCGGACACCTATCGACTTAAATAAAACACTGGTAATATTCTTATATTCGTGAAATTTCTCTCATTTTTGAGAAATTTTGTCATAGTTGCCAATAGGCCTTCGGACTGGCTACCTTAGTTGGTTAACTAAGTACAGACTACAATTTTATTATATTTTTGGAAGAAAATGACGAGTCCAGCAAATTGTTTACCTGATGATAAATGCAACGTCTGCCCATAACAAATGCTGTGTCATCCAAAACACTTCTGTTGGCATCACACTGCGCTCGTCACCCTGAGACTTCGGCTCTTTAGTCTCATATGTCCAGTAATTACACTAGCTATCAGTGCCCTTCACACCGAAACACAGCAGTGTTCGCAAATTACTGTTTGACGGCAGAATAAATGACTGCCGCATATGAATCCTTCCACCAGTAAATTAATTAGAATTGGACAGAAATCAATAAAACGAAAAGTTGATTATACTCGTATTATAAGGTACTATTAATTTGCTAAGTGTGCTAATAAACGTACACTTTAATAAGAATAAGTTTTTTTTTTATTGGATGAAGTGATGAAACGAGCGGAACGTTCACCTGATGGTAAGGGCAACGTCTGCCCATAAAATATGCTGTATAACCCAGAAAAATTCTGTGTGACACCACACTGTGCCCTTCACCCTGAGACATAAGTTCTTAAGTCTCATATGTCCAGTGATTAAACTAGCTTACAGTGCCCTTCAAACCGAAACACAGTAATGTTTGCACACTACTGCTTCACGGCAGAATAACTGGCCCTGGGGTGGTACCTACCTAGACGAAGGTATAAGTATTTGAAATCAACTATACGAAAATAAATGATAATTTTTATATAATATTTGTATCACTTTACTTAAATAATTTTTCATCCAAAAATATTCCATACAAATTATTTTGTATATAACGAATACTATCTAAACCAGCTGTTTATGCTTAGGCAATGACTCGACTCTCCTAGCCTTTGCGGCTCCACGTAATGGATTTCTGACGTTATAGTAAATGATAGATTGCCGCCGTCATTAAACTACCTGAAGGCGAATTTAAAAGGGGTTATAAACAGCTTTGAAAATATCAAATAATTATATAATATGTCTAACAATCAAACAACCCCGTCAATGGTTCGTTGTTTGAAATTATAACAGATGCATAACAATGAAGGAAAGTAAGTTATTTTGCTAAGATCCGCTTACCTTTACCATAGTTTTTTGAAGAGCACCGCCCGCCCTCCCTCAGTAGCGTGCACAAGCAAACTAACACCGCCACCAGGTACCCTCCACCAACCACTACAATACTACCACTAGATAATATACACCACTGAAGTCGAGAACACGACACGTGTTTCACCTCAAAACGAGGCATTATCAAGTGATTATCCAGCGTCATAGACTCTACGACAGACGGCCGCCGAGTGATAAATAACTTACTTTCCTTCATTATAATGGATTTCCGCAAAGTAACGCCTGATTCTATTAACTATAGATGCATAATATTAAAACTACTACAATAATATAAAAAGAAACAATGTGGCTACATAAACAACTAAAAACTTTAGCGACCGATGATGACATTACACTATTTTATATATTTAAATACAATATTTTAAAAAAAATGAAAGGACAAACTAATAAGACGAGCAAAACATTCACCTGATGGTTCAACGCAGTGCAAAGTCCGTCCATAGGAATGCTGTGTCACAGAATAATTTTGTGGCACCCGTCCCCCTGAGACGGCACTTCATAAGTCTCATATGCCCAGTGATTGCTAGTGTAGTACTAGTGTAGTTTCGGTTTGAAAGGCACTTAGAGCTAGTGCAATCAGTGTCCTTCAAACATAAACATAGCAATGTTCAAATACTACTGTTAGTTACACTTTTGTAATAAGACAAATGCCACATTTTATTAAAAAACTTTAGCACGAGTCAATCTAGAGCGAATGAATTGATTATTTTACTGGTGGTAGGATTCTTATGCCGCAATCCGTCTAGGTAGGTACTACCACAGAGCCAGTTATTTTGTCGTGAAGCAGTAGTGTGCGAACATTACTGTGATTCGGTCTGAACGGCACTGAGAGCTGGCGTAATCACTGGGCATATGAGACGTAAGAACTGATGTCTCATGGTGACGGGTACAGTGTGATGTCACACAGAAAAGTTCTGGGTGACACAGCATTTGTTACGGGCAGACGTTGCACTTACCATCAGGTGAACGTCCCGCTCGTTTCGTCGCTTTATCCAATAAAAAACACAAATTAGTGATTTAATTTCATTATTTATATGAAAACTATTTATTCTGACATGTTAGCAGCTAATTAATGCTATGTAATTTTTTTTAGATTGAATTTTGTTTGTAATACTCGTATACTTAACTTAATATAGACAAACTAACAAAAAGAAATCTTTTTTTTATGTAAGTTTATTTTTTAGGAAATTTACTCATACAGTCCATAAACATACTAATATTATAAATGCTAAATTAACTGCCTCTGTCCATCTGTCTGTCTGTTACCTTTTCACGGTTCAGCTTGCATCCTGAAGACGGACATTGGATACATTTTATCCCGTAAAATCGAACAATTCCCACGGGATATTTAAAAAACCTATATCCACGCGAACGAAGTCTTATAGGAAGAAGTAGTCTTATAGGTGGCTTTACGATGAAAATTCACATAAAATAAATAATACGCATAGTGCACTCCAAATTCGACCGCACCAACCCTCACAAACAGCATCTGTTGATAAGTATTCATTCATACTACCGTAATGCTCTATATATACATACATATATAGAGTCACGCCTCTTTCCCATAGGGGCAGGCAGGGACCACATCTTTCCACTTGCTACGATCATGACAAACATCATTAGCTTCCTCTACTTTCATTAGTGTTTTCATACAAGCTCGTCGGTTCCGGGTACATGATTCTCTATAAATAACTATGAGTAATGTATTTTATTATTAACGTGGTACAGTGACGCTGCCGTTACTATTGCAACACAGTATACCACGTTCACAAAGAATATCCGCCATTAGTTTTTTTATATACCAGCCATAGTAGTAGTTTTATATATAAGTACCAGCATAATTCTATTAGGTAATAGTGACATGGCATGTCATCGAAGTCCCCAGAATTTTTACTCCTTGTTGTAAATAGACGTAAATGTTTGCCGTCGCATTCACTTATAACAGACGAGCTGAATTTTAGTTCAGGGTTATACCTTAATTATATAATTAAAATTAAAAAAAATCTTTCACTAATGCCAACAAAGTAATCACTAATCAAGCCAGTTATAAAGCACCATATACAAACTATAATTTCAAGAATTAAAAAAAAACGTAGTTAATTTGATATTTAATATGTTGAAGTTGTATTTCTTGAATTGTACGGTACGGTTTGAGATGTAATTATACTTTTATTGAAACTTCTGATAAATCGGGCCATAACACATAGAAGTTGTAGAAAAATATGAGTTTTTAAGAGTTATGCGTATATTTACAATTATAAAACGTCAAATAATATACTATTTTATATTCATATTCATGGTATAGACTATGTTCACTCTTATCTTGAAGAGTTTCATGTTATAGTGGGCTGTTAAAACAGACGTCGCCGAAGAATTCCATTCTCTTGCTACGCGCACAATAAATAAAACGCAAAGGGTTTTTCCAGGACATGTCAACGATGTCACGGCGCATTCCCTATGGGCATCACGTCTGCTGGAAAAATGGAACGAAAGGTGAGTGAATGTAACTCACTGCACACTCCTTATAATGCCAACTACGATAAACCGACAGACTGGCTACTCTACGCCAGTATTCAATACTGTGCTGTTTTGCCTCAAACAAAGAAGCATGACCCATAGTCTCTTAGGTCATCATTATACTGAAAACACTGAGTCCAAGGCAGAAACTTGACAATATGCAGCACTATACCAAATGTGGCAACAGTACTTTATTCACAACCGTACTTGAGCTCAATGCAGATATAGTAGTTGTTTCTATGAGAAGAATTGACCTTTGTTTTTTATCATCCATAATTGATATTAGGTAGGTAATTTCAGTTATTTCCAACGTTACATTTTGGAAGGAGTCATGGTTAAAAGACCCTGTTGGTGGTCAGACACACTTGTGTTTTGGCGGCGTTTAATCGCATAAAGGGCATTTTGTTTGACAAACTCCCGTACGCGTTTGGCAGCAGTCGGCCGCCGGCGGTTCAGCGACACTTCCAAGGGAAAACGAAATACGTAGTTCCATTCCGAAACACTTTTTATTTGTGACAATTGCCCAAAACTTTTATAAATTCTGGTTTTTGTGTGCGTGAACCTCCAGCTACATTTTAGTAACTAAGCAGTATTTCTCTCCTTCCTCTAAAAAATCCTTTAGTACGAGTATTATTCCAGTGTGGTGGCGGCTCGTTAAAAGAATACTACCACTCCATCTCATCCAATGGATCTCGTAAAAGGCGAGCAAGGAATTAAACTGCACTGTGCACCCAACAGCGTAGGGTGGCGATGGGCTCACCACCTATCACACCAAGTGCATTACATTGTTTTGGTGAAACGTGGATTGTGGCAGTCATCTGTTTTTGCAGTGAGTGCCCAGTCTCTGACTACCCCTTATGGGATACAGTCGTGATCTTATGTATGTATGTATGTATGTAGTATTAAATACGTAAGGATGAGAAACTTCTTAACCATATGGAAGCGGGAATAGGCATTTCCAGGTTAAATAGTCTTATCACCACCTAACACTACGCACCACCGGATCGGAAGATAAAATGCCAGGTCAAAGCTTTATAGGTCAAATTTATGATACTATAATACATTTTTGAAAATTATGTGAAAAGGTTTAAAATAAAAAATAATAAATTAATTTAAAAATAATCTACGACTGTTCGCCTTTCAACTTAAATAACGTAAATTATATGTAACAAACGCACCGGTAATGGAGATCGTCGTCAAAGATGTGACTTTTGTACGTTTCCTTCAAAGGAATTTGGTATTTGAAAACGTACTTTCGTTTCCTGCGAGGGTAAGAAAAATATCAAAAGAAATTGTTCATGCATATATCAGTACTTATAGTTTAAAGCGCTTCTTTATTCTGTTTTCACATCCATAATTAAAAAAAAAAATATTATAATCATAGTACGAGATGATATACAATAAATAAGAGTTTAATTAATTTGTCTTCAACATTAAACAACAGGCACCTTAGAATCTGCCGCTTCTGGCCTTTGTATTTACAGACAAGCATTTTTCGAATTGGTTATTCTGCAACCCGAGGGAAGCAATGAGATTTTTCAGGTATTTCCATCAGCTGAGTCTAGCGACACCGAAAAACTTTACTGGTGGTAGGATTCTTAGGAAGGAATCTTTCTGGGTACCACCGCAGGGCCAGTTATTCGGCCGTGACGCAGTAGTGTGTACCGTGTTTCGGACTGAAGGAAATTGGGAGCTAATGTAATTACTGAGAATATTAAACTTAAGACCTGTTGTCTACAGAGCTGGGAAGTTTAAGAGAGTAATACAGTTCTTGCAATCATACATCTAATACAGCTACAGATTAAGACCGATTACAAGTTTCGTCATAAACATCTTGCGATATTACGAACTTGGAAGAATACTAGTGAATGGACGTCTTGGATCATACTATTCACAAAATATGAAACGTTGGGAATGTGTCTCTTAACATAAGGAAACTATTAATTAAATACAACGTTGATATGTTAGAAGAAATGTAAAACAATGACAATGTGTTTTGATAAAATGCCCTTTACTGAAGTGTTATCAAGTTCGTCACAATTCTAAGCACGTTAAAGTCGACTGCAAGGCTTCAGTGAAGTTGGGAGGATTTCCATACCTGATGTGTAGGAAGTACATCTCAAATCCATACTAATATTATAAATGCTGAAGTAACTCTCTCCGTCCCTCTGTCTGTTTGCTACCTTTTCACAGCTGAACCATTGAGCCGATCTATAAATTTGGTACGGAGATAGCTTGCATCCTGGCGACAGACATAAGGTACTTTTCATTTATTTATTTATTTATTGATCCTTTATTTCTGACACCTTAAGCTAAGGGCTACAATGGGCGGACTTAATGCCTAGTCGCATTCTCTACCAGTCAACCCTTGTTATGGTAAAAAGTAGAAGTGTATATATATATATATATATATATATATATATATATTATTGCATAAAGTGATGAAACGAGCAAAGAGAGCAAGATTCTTAAGTCTATATGGCCAGTGATTACGCTAGCTCACTGTGCCCTTCAAACCGAAACACAGTTATGTTTGCACACTACTGCTTCACGGTAGAATAACTGGCACTGGGGTGGTACCTACCTAGACGGACTCCTGCATAGGAATCCTACCACCAGTAATTTAAATATATAAATAAATATATATAAAATAATAAAAACCGAAAATGAGTTAAGCCGAATAACACTACTGATCATTTAGGTAATATTCTCGAATTAATTTCTTAAATGTGTTTCTATTAGGAGCTGTTTTGATCTTATCAGGAAGGGCGTTCCAGAGGAGTGTAGCTTGAACAGTAAAAGACGAGTTATAGTATCCTGTATTATGTTGTGGAATGCAAATCTTAAGATGGTTTATGGAACGAGGTACTCTGTCATGTGCAGAGTGAAGATACTGGAAAATATTTTTAAGATATGAACGAGAATTGGAATTAGTTAATACAGAATACAATAATAAATCCAGGAAAATCAAATAGTTTCCACAGAATATTTAAAAAACTTATATCCATGCGGACGCAGTCGCGGGTAAAAATCCCCGATATCCAACAGAATTAGATTAGTAATATTATTATATAGGCACAAGACAGTTGCGTTATGATTCAAATCTTCTTTAGTGACTCGAAAAATAACTCGAGAAATACCTACAGAAAAATGACCCTGATGAGAAATACTGGTTACTTAGAATAGTAATTTATAATATAATATCCTTAGAACTTTCACAAATGAACTACAGTTCAACATTCTGACAAAAGCTAAGTCTCGTTTAAGACGACAGCACGTAAGTCGCAACTCGCGTCATGTTACTTTCGTTAGAAATAACAACCTCGAGTTAGTTAGTAAATGTTACAAAAGTTCAATGTGTTACCTCTCACGTAGAATGCAATCTTTTAAGTTTTAATGAAGTTATTGCTTAGACTTCTTACCTACCGGCAAATAACAGATAAAATAAAATGCAATTATTTAACTGTCTCGTTTTAATCACATTAAAAGAACAAATAGTTATACAGTATTATTAGGTATTACCTTAAATCGCACTTTGTATTACCTGTACATAACATTTATTTCTTTAATTGTCAATACATACACACAGTCATGTCTGTTTCCCATATAAGGGGTAGGCAATGACCTGACGAGATGTGACGGGTACTGATCAACTTTGAACCAGTGACTGAACGAATAAACGCTGTCTGTAAAATACCTTACTCGCCTCTTAAGGCACCTGGTAGAAAATAGGTACGTGCTATTCTACTCTGCCGGATACCTATCGCCTTTATTTTAATAAGCAAAGAAAAGTTTAAAAGGTAAGATCCGCATGCAAAATTTGAAGTCAAACACTTGTCGTATTCTCAATCACAGAAGTGATATGTATTGCCTAGTGGTAGTGTTGTAGTGGTTAAGGGTATCTCATCGGCGGCGGTATTAATTTTGGTTTTTCTTTTTTTTTTATTGGATTAATTGATGAAACGAGGAAATCGTTTACCTGATGGTAAGTGCAACGTCTGCCCATAACAAATGCTGTAACAAATAGTAAATGTCTCAGAAAAATTCTGTGTGTCACCACACTGTGCCCATGACCCTGAGACATAAGTTCTTAAGTCTCATATGCCTGATTACATTCATAGAAGTCGTAAACCCGTTAAATACAGAAGTGCTTACTCGACTTGGAAAAGATGTGTTGAGTTCCGTCTCTGATGAAGATTGCCACGTTGCCAGTGACTACGTCATCGATTTTCATCACTACAAGTATGCTGTATTTTGTTTATTTTTAGTATGTAATTAATATAGTTATTAAATATAATATCACCTCATAGAACTTGGAAAACGACATTTACTACAATTACTAAAGTTTACTACTGGGATTCGAGTTATACAATATTCTGATACTTGGCGCTTTTTAGGAAGTTTTTTAGTTATAGTCTTACTATCGTCACTAGATGCTCGTATAATGACCCTTCGAAAAATAATATCGCTCTCACAAATTGTATTAACATTTTATGCCAAATCGTGAAAGCAACAATTATCGACAATTTTTCGCTATTCGTCAAAGTAACACCTACGTGTAATTAATTTGCGTAAAGTTACATATACGTATGTTATTGTTATTTACATACATTGGTATATGTTACTAGTTTATTTAATTAATTTTAAAATATTAGGTGGCGAAAATAAAAATTAACATTTTTGCAATGGCACAAATCGCTGTTTTTTAGTTGTGTTGTGCAAGTGAAATGTATGCCAGTAAAACGCACCCACGAAGGAGAAATATATAATAATAAATATAGTGTGGCGCTTAGTTCTTTTTTACAATATCCTTATATATATCTGGCCGTGTGTCTATTCTATTCAGCCGATATGTGTTCGGCAGAATAGAATAACACCTACCTCTTTCCTAGCGAGGTATCGTAAGAGGCGACTAAGGTAATCTCGTCGTCGTCTCAGCTTATCACTAGTCCACTGGTGAACATAGGCCTCCCCCATAGATTGCCACAAAAGTTAGTAGCACCCATTTTGGGGGGATTTTGCCATAGTAACCACACTTGGGAGGCGAATTGGCAACCGCAGTTTATTTATTCAGATGTTCCAGGAAGATGCTGCTCCTGATTTTTTTTTCCATCTGTGGATGAGATGGGGTGGTAGATTCTCTTAAGCGGGATCACACGCGGGACGGTACGGACAACCTTTATCCGTGAAGAATAACACCATAATATGCAATGCTGTCACTATAATGCTCGTGTGAACGCAATGGGGGTTTTAATAAGAATAATATATAAAGTTTTAATTGAAATTAGAATTTTGTGACTCGTACAAAAATGGCGGCGGCCTGGTTCGCCACCCTTCACGTCTCGGTTCCTGCGAGCGCGAAAAGTAGGCTACGTGAGTGGCCACTGTCTACCACTTAAAAGATAAAAAGGCATAAAATAAAATAAAGGTATGTATACATGCATGTGTGTGTATATGTGTGATTTTGTGTATTTATGTATGTATACATGTATATGTCTATATATGAATGTTAATCTAACATCTCTTTGTATTCTTTAATGTTTTCCGCGTCTATATATAAGTTATTACCCCAGGAACTTAGTATTACATAATTGTAATATCACAAAAGTTTTTGGATTTACACAAAGTCTAAATTAACACCGCGGGCACAGCTTGATTTTGAATTTGATTTTGAAACAACATATATCCACCACAAAAGAACACGACATTCATGTAAAAAATTACTGTAACTTTTGACAGTTCTACTTTTCCCGCTCGATCGTTAGTTCTAACGAGGCATGGAACGGAAGCAGTGACAAACGTTGTATCACCTGGAGCGACATACAAACAAGTCCATTAATAATAACGTTGTTCTGTCATACGTTGACAGGGCTTTAATGATTTTTTTGGTATTGCAATGCTTTTTCTATTACAGAGGTTTGAGACTTCCCCGAAAACCATTACACCATATAATTTTTCAAAATATATTCTTGTTTTTTATCAGCATGTTCATAGTACACTTCAGCAGAGGTCATAGGTTTCTCCTGCCGTCAGATAGGATTGGTGCTGCAGCACCCTTCCGTCGCACCTGAGACGCTGCTGCTGATATTTTTCCACATGGTCCAATTGCAGAAGGGTGTAAGATATCCGAAAGGATACGGTATTAACATCAATAGCGAATACATTCCATTCCAAGGCCTTCGATCTGCCGACAACATGAACCCCCTACCAGATGGAGTGACGACCTACATGATTTTGTGAGAAGTCGATTTTGTGGGACGGTATTATGTGGCAATGTATGAGTAAGGCCTATGTTCAATAGTGGACTATGATAGACTGAAATCAGGATGATGATTCTACCACCTTTTGGAAGCCAAAATATGTTACAGGAACTTCCCTCGGTCGACTCTATGAAAGTCCCGGATTGAGATAGAGAGGCAGATTCCGCAACGTTACTCTCAAACGGCACTGTTTTAGTATTTTTATAAAGGAAAGCTTATGGTTACTCAGTGATCTCAAGGGAGGGTTAGGAGTTTTTATCCGTGTAACACTATACAACGGCAACAATCTTATCCTAAACGTGCAGTTAGTACAGAAGCTAGGCGGGCTAAACGGGCTCAAACACTTAGCTCGTAGAATCAACAATAGACAAGAATAAAAACCTTTTGAGTGTCAAGGATGAAGATGACTCAGGATCGTGACACAAGGCAATCACTTTTGGTCACCGTCAAATTCCCAATGGACTGTAATGATGATGATTATACTAAAATTTAATAAAAACATTAGGTTAAAAACAACAAAAACATTGATTCGAAGCTAAAACTAAAGTCAAATATTGTATTTATACATTTTAAAATGGTTTAGGATATTCTTACTTAAATTTTAATAAACTTACAGAAAATAGTATGGCTTGGCTACTTTGTAATAAAAATGTAATTAGCTATTTTGATGAAAGTAATTGAGGTTCCACGAACTAAGAGTATTCAAGCTAATAATAAAAGTAATAGGGTCTCTTTATTAAGAGTCATAATAGGGGCACTTAATACATCGACGTTATCTGACTACTCGACTATCCAACAACTCCCAATAATTGCCTTCTTATGGAAAAATATAATGGTGATTAACGCACCGGAATCGTTTTTTGACGTAATAGAAAATGTTACTTAAGTAGTTGTTTAGATTTATATTGCAACTTATTTTAATTTTTTAATTGAATAATAATCTTAGTTTGCTTCAAAATGTATTTTTTTATTCATCATCATCATCATTTCAGCTTACCAATAGTCCACTGCTGGACATAGGCCTACCCCAAAGATTGCCACAAAAGTTTGTAGCTGTCTCATTCTGGAAGGATTTTGACTTAGCTGCCACGCTTGGCAAGCGGGTTGGCAACCGCAGTTTGTTTATTCAGATGTTCCAGGAACATGCTGCTGCCCATCTCCTGGTTTTTGTTTTCCCTCTGTCGACTTTTACTAAACCCACGAGATGAGGTCACGGATAATTTAACGGATAATTATTTTTTTTTATTGAAGAGACTTTTTCATTGACTTTTTTATTGAATGACTAGACGAGCAAATCCTTCATCTAATGACAACTTTTGGCCACAACAAATGATGTACAGAGACATCAGTTCTGTGTAATTTTTCTCCCAAAATTAACGGAACATTTGTTTTATTATTATTACAGACGCTTCTAATTTCAAATACGAGAATTTCACCGGTATTTAATGTTCCGTGGTTAGTACCGATCTTATTTTTAAATCTGCTGTTAATCAGTACGTAAAACCAGGTGTTGTAGCGTATCTTGCTCCCGCCCGTTGCACTTACTATCAGGTAAACGATTTGCTGGTGGTTGTTACTTTCATCCATAAGAAACAAGCCTAAAAGAAGTTTGTCTAAGTTTCCTTCGAAGGTGTTTCTTGTGTCTTTCTCTTTTAATGGACCTTCTATATTTTCTATATTTTCGGTGATGTGATCGCTGTTAGCCTTTTGGCTTTTACAGCTTCATCGGATGCTGTGCTCGCGGGCCCGGGGCCCGCGTGCCAGGTTTGGTTTGACCCAAAACATATATACATAAATATAAACTCCTACTAAACATCTAAGTTCGGACCGTTGCGTTCGCTAGCGTGCTTGCGCTACAGTGAATATCTCCATAAATTTATTATATGAAGTCATCTAATGACCGTCCGAGGGAGACTGCGGGCCTCCGTTCGGACTGTCGACTTGTGTGTCGGAAACTCTGGGCGGTGAGAACCGCCCTGGAACACGGGTGTATCTGGTGTACGCGGTGTTATGAACGATAGCTGCGCGCCGCTCTCTACGGCGGTCGCGCGACGTTGTGCGTGTGATGTTGAAACTATTAACTGTGTGTACAGTGTTGTTCGGATCGTGGCTGACCGTATCGTGGTCAGGGAGTGCTGAGACGTCCGTGTCGTCTAGCACATTTCGCGGTCGACGTTTGCGTTCGGTCGCGTTTTTATTATATCGATAATTAGCTGCTTTAACCACCAGCGGGTTTGGATGAACCGCGGCTTTTTCGAAAAACCGCCGTGATACTTCTCTGAAGTGTTCAGAGAGTACGGGCATTTCACAGTCGCTGTGAAGGTCGACATTGCGTTGGTACCAGCCGGCTCCGGTGGCACTTCGCAAGAATCTGTTTTACACCGTCTGCAATTTCTTTATATGATTGCCCGTCGCGTGTGCGAACGCGACGCATGCATAGGACATTACGGGTCTAATGCATGTCTTGTAGAGGCGAAGTTTGTGTCTTAAGCACATTTTGCTTGAAGAGCAAGTTAACGGGTATAGACGGCTTGCGATAAAAGCCGCCCTGTTACGCACGTTCTTAATGTGAGCAGCGAACGACATCGCTGCGTCTAACGTGACCCCGAGGTATTTGACGCTCTTTTCCCAGGGAATAGGGCGTCCGAACAGGGTGATCGAGCCTAGCTGATTGTTGCCGATTGTGTGGTAACGTCTAGCTGGCTTGGGCGTGCCCCTCGAGAAGTATATTGCTACACTTTTCTCGGGGTTAACCTCTGTTCTCCATTTCCGGAACCATTCGCCTAGGCGATCGGCTGCGGCTTGGAGCTGAATCGTTATGCGGCCCTTGTGCTTATCGGAATAATACAGGGCCGTGTCATCTGCGAAAAGCGCAAGATTGACTTTAGGGTCTTTAGGTATATCGCTAGTGTATAGCGAGAAAAGGAGTGGAGAGAGGCAGGAGCCCTGAGGGACACCCGCACGGAGAGGGCGGCTTGAGGAGCGCGTTCCCTCTACCCGGAAGCGAAATAGGCGATTGGACAAGAAGGCTCGTATGATGTTCACGAGTCTGTCCGGCACTTTTGTGTGATACAACTTGTAATACAAGCCGTCGTGCCAGACTTTGTCGAATGCCTTTGCGACATCGAAAAATAAGGCCCCTGTGCCTACTGGCTTAGGGCGGTCGTGAAAGTTTTCTAATATGTGCTCCGTTAGGCGGTGCACTTGATGGGTACACGAGTGTTCGGGGCGAAAGCCGAACTGCTCGTCTGGAAGGATGTTATTATTTAGGACGTAGTCTTTTAATCGACTAAGGATTATTCGCTCATAAATCTTGGCCATCGAGTTGAGGAGACTTATTGGGCGATAATTGGACGGGATGTTCTTCGGCTTGTGAGGCTTCGGAATACCTATAACGTCCGCTTCCTTCCAGTCGTCCGGGAAGGAGCAGCTGGAGAGGAGCGCGTTGAAAATACTGACTAACAGACACAATAGCGGCGTAGTTAGACATTTGATCACCCTGTTGTTTATGCCATCGAGGCCGGGCGCGGATCGGTTTTTAAGATTTTTAACAATCTTCGTGACTTCGTCGAGAGTCACTGGAGTCAGTGGTACGCCCACTGGTGGTATGGCAGCCCTGCGTTCGAGTTCCGCGGCCACCTGCTGCAGGTGGTCGGGATCCGCAGGCGCGAGAGACGGAGTGCATTGGCTCTCTAGACTGTCTGCAAGGCATTCGGCTTTTTCGCTGTCGTCGAAGGCGAGCGAGTTGTCGTTCGATCTAATAAGTGGCGGCATGGGTGAGACCGGCTCTGCTTTGAGAGATCGTGCCAACTGCCAGTAGGCAGTGTGCGACGGCTCGATTTCTCCAAGCATAGTGTCCCAGCTATCTTTAGTGTACTCAGATAAGCGCTCTTTAACATCCCTTTGTAGGAGGCGCAGTCTGAGTCTATTCGCGTCTGTTCTATATCTGTCGTGCGCTTTGGCCGCACGGTTCTTTTCTCTAATCAGGCGTCGGAGGTCCGCCGGTAGATTGCAGCGTCGATCGCTCGACACCGTAACCGTCCGGGAGGATTCTCCGACGACTGTTTTGAGATGACTTGAGAATGATTTTATCGCTCGACAGGCTACCTCTGGCGAGTCGATAATATCTGGTATTTCATCCAAGTGCTGGGAGCTCGTAGCCTCGAGTTTGACCCCGAGGGTACGCCAGTCCACAATGGTTTTGGTCTGTGTGACCTCACCATTTGGCCGGCCCAGCTTAAAAATGACCGGACGGTGGTCCGACTCCAGTTCGTGAAGCGTAACTATAGAGTCTATTTCTAAGTTCACGTCCTTAATAATGGCTACATCGTTGGAATTCCAACTGCCGTGCTTGCTGTTCAAGTCTCCGGCGAGAATAACAGAACGGCCTAAATCTAGTAGGGATTTTAGGTCTGATTCTAATAATTGTTTGGATGGCGAGAGGTAGACTGATGCTAGTACAAGCGGCCTATGGCCGGTCATTGCTAACCTACACGCGGAAGTTTCTATATTAACTAAGTCGGGTGTATCGAGCGCGATACAGTGCAAGGACTTTTTATAGTAGATCAGAGTGCCGCCTTTCGCGGTCGCTCTGTCATTTCGGATGCATTTGTAATTGGCAATCTTTGGATCGCGCATACTAGGTTTTAAGAAAGTCTCTTGCACTAGCATAACGTCGATGTCGTGGTCACGAAGGAAATTCGCGACTTCAACTAACTGCGTCTTAAGACAGTTTGCGTTAAAATAGGAGACAGTCAGAGAGCGTGGTTTAATCCTACCTATATGGGACGCCATTGGTAACAATTAAAAATTTTATTTTTCGACGCGGCGCGTGATGTTTAGGCGCATTGATACGTCCAAATCGCGTCGATGACGTTCATGTGCTCTACGGTAGCCATGAGTCGGTCTTGAGGAGACTTTGCTTCGCGGATTTTGCGTGCTAAAGTCGAAAGTTCGGCAACATTTATGCTGCGCATGAAGCCGCAAATTAGCGAGAAATCTGCGGCGAAATTTGACGAGCCCTGTATTTTGGGCGTTGCGATTTGAGGCGCGGGCCGTGAGGCGGCTGCGCTCTTTTGCGTCATGGGCAACGGTTTTGTCCATGCGTTCGTCGCCGGCGCGGCGCTCTGGCTCTTGCTCTGCCCGGTAGTCCCGTCAGCGGGACCGGGTTTCGCTGCGGCCGGAGCGGGCGCGGGCGTTTGTTTAGGCGCGGGTTTAGTCGCGGGCTTGGGTGTTTGTTTAGGAGCGGGTGTTTGGGGCTGTGTGGCCCCGGGGCCCTTCCTACGGCCGTTCTTCTTGGCTCCCCTGCGCTTTGTACTCCTCGGCGCTCTGTTACACCCGCGGTAATTCGCGGGGTGTCCCAGCTCACCGCAGAGTATGCAGCTTGGGGGGTCTTGCGCTTCTGGCGTGCGAGCGCAATCCTGGGTGCCGTGATCCCCGAGGCATTTTACGCAACGAGGGCGGGCGAAACAATTTCGGGCAGAGTGTCCGTACAGTTGGCATCTGTGGCACTGGCCAATGATGCCCCTGTTGCGGGGTGCCTCAATAGAAAGGCCTGAAAGGCCGCAAATCGTCTTAACGTTAAAGACCTGCTTGCCTTCTGGAGTTAATTCCAGTATGGCAAGGATCAGGTCGTACGACTTCTTATTGTGTGGGTGATGCATCCGATGCACCTCCAACACGGGTATGTTCTGTGACTTAAGGTCACTAAGTATGTGGCTAGTCTCCAATTCCTTGGGCAGGCCCCTGATGACTACGCGGAGCCTACGTTCTTCCGCGAGCGAGTAAGTGTGGAAACTTATATTGCTTCCACG
Source organism: Luehdorfia chinensis (assembly GCA_019845155.1). Taxonomy (NCBI): domain Eukaryota; kingdom Metazoa; phylum Arthropoda; class Insecta; order Lepidoptera; family Papilionidae; genus Luehdorfia; species Luehdorfia chinensis. The sequence continues at coordinate 100,254 of JAHVAK010000164.1, read as the reverse complement.
CAAATGGCTGGTGACGGCCCTTAAGTCGCTGACTGTGCTTAGGTATACGCGGATACCTTGCACTGCCGTCTGCGCCTTCGGGCACACAATTTTCTTGTTTGTCATCCACAATGACAAGTCGTTCCATTTCGCCTTATCCTGTAGGATTATCGGCGGAGGAGCTTTATTTGGTTGGGCTGCGGGATGCGCGGGCAGAGACTTTTCAATAGTCTTGCGGCTGTTGGACACGCCCTTCTTGGCCGGGTTCCGTGAAGCGGACGGCGATGTGGTATCCGAGTTAGGCTCGGAGTCCCCTTTCGCGGCGCGTTTTTTCGCTTTGCGCACGACGACGGTGAAGCCGTCGTCGTGAGCACTTCGGGATTCTTCGCAATCCATGTCGGATCCCTCGTCCGAAAGGGCCGCGGGCCCAACAATGGATTGCGATTCCCGGAAGGGAAGCGCAGGTGTGCTTGTTGTTTTATTGCACCCATTAGCGGCGGTTTTATTGCCTGCAGGTGCGTTCTTTACTGACGATGCCGACACGGTCGGCACGGTCTTTTTATGGTCGGTGATTACTCCTACCATTGTTTCGCACACAGGTGCGGATGCGTCATCTTGCGCAGGTGTCTGCGCGGCCGGCTCTACAGCTGGCGATGACGGGCTGTCGGAGTCAAACGTTGCTACGCGACTCCTAAGCAGATTTTGGGTGTCTGGACGGATTCCAGAGATTTCCTCCGACATAACGCAATGGGCGTGAAACTGCGCCCAGATCTCGGGGTGCGCGGCGCGTAAAAACTCCGCGAGATGTACAAACTCCGGCGCGGGGGCACGGGGTGTCGCCATTTCGATGGTTCGAGAGGCGGTGTGTACACAAATGCAAAATATTCTCCCTACGTGAGCAGGGAGGTGTGTGCTATATTTACGTCACCTAATGCCTTACGCCTTAGGTGCGCGAGGGTGTGTACCTGGCTGTTGCCTAGTGCAACAAGCGGACACAAAAATACAAAGCCGCCTCTGAGGCGAGATATGTGTATGCACTCTACTCACGGTTTTCACCAGCAAGCCGACGCAATACAGGAACGCTCTCACGTAACTTTCACGTTCGCACAACACCACGAAGCACAACACTTCCACTTCGAGGGACACGATCGATGAAGGCACGCACGAAGAAGAATAACCAGACACACCACTACGGGAGCGGGTGTTGGCCACTATCCACAACTGTGACAACGGGCGTTTACAGACAACTGTCCATAACGAATATGATTTCTCAGCTTGTTTGCGCATGGAGCGCGGTCAGAGATAGGTCCGTTCTGCACCAGAGCGCGAGAACGAATGTTTTTTCTTTTTTTTTTCAATGGACCTTCGAAAGTCATCGCTGCATAATGTAGAGGGGCGGGGACATAACCATTTTAAAGCTTAATATTTCGCAAAGGAATCCCTTAATCGAAAAATGGTTTTCACATACCCGCAATATTTTTAAGCGTCAGTGGATAGGTCATCCACTGACGCCACACCATGAAATAGACGAAAAAAGTTCGCCCCCACTTTACGTGTAGGCGAGGTACAATAAAAACTATTTTTTTAAGATTTTAATCTACTTCTTTGTCGGCGTGATTAATGTCTCTATACTCATGCCAAATTACAGTTTTCTAGTACTAAAATTCTCTGAGCTAAACCGCGGACGGACGGACATGGCGAAACAATAAGGGTTCCTTGTTGACTACGGCACCCTAAAAAGTATATAGTTCTATTTGAGTTGTCATTGGGCATACCTTTTACTGCATACTTACGTAAAATACATAAATTTAAGCCTTTGTTTTCGTGGATATCGTTACAGTGAACTAAAAAAACGTCTTCTAAATTGTCGACTTAACGACAAATCAGGAACAACCCTTAAAATCTGTAGGAAATTTTAAAAAATGTAAAGAGTAAAGTGTTTAGTTTAAAAGTACTACTAAGTTTGAAAAGTTACTGCACAGAGCCTATATATATATATATTTCATACATTCATACATACTGTCCTTGTTCTCCATTAGTTATTGCCATAGGGAAATACGAAAAATATTCATATATTCTGTATTTGCTTTGAAATTTCTGCTTATTTCATTTTCAGCATTGCAAAGCACTTTCCGATGTAATAAAAAATGTAAAACAGAAGTCTTTCGAGGGTTAGCTTAATTGAGATATTTTTGTCACAAACAAAATCAACCATTTTTGTACCTGTTTCGGATACAGACGAACATTGCTCACAGGATGGAGGAAATCAACACGGGTATGAGTTTGTTTTCTGGCCTGTTCGTAGATGAAAATTATCTATAAAATTGCATATTTATTATGTTACATTAAAATTTTTTAACTCAAATAATTGATCTTAACAGTTTAGTACGTTTTAGGCTTATTTCATCGTGGCGTTTATCTGTATCTTTTTTGAGAAGTAAAACTTCTTTGCGATGACACTAAAATTTCAAGCTTGAATTTCTGTGCAACGTTTCTGTTATTCTTCACATAGCCATATAACATGGACATAGCCATGCACAAAAGCAATCGTAAATCTGAAATGTCTAAATAATTCACCTAAAAATCTGGAATAATCGAAAAAATATTCCCTTAGTTTGTAAACTTTCAATCAAAACTTGTATAATTAACACTGTAGAACGTAATCTTTACAACGGTTAGCATGTAAACACATGTATGCGGCAGTTTTTTATCAGGTACGATAAATTTTTCGTTATGTCACTTCAATAAACAAATTACACAGGAAAGAAAAATAAACATTACCAATAATCGACAAATAATATCGCTAAATATAAAGCAGACAGAAGACTTTCAGTTTCAGGATAAATTCAGTAATCCACATTATTCCTCCACATTTAAGATTATTATTTAATTGTAGTATTGACAAAGGCTAGTAATTTCAGACCTATTGAAAAACAATAAATGTGATGTTTAATTTCACCTCTTATTTTGTTTATATATGTATTATTTGTGTATTATATTTATTATTTGTATGAATGTATTTATCTATGATAATTTTGTATATATATATATATATATATATATATATAATAATAAAAATATAATAATAATAATTTATTTATTTCTTCCCACAATATACTAATAAATATGAACATTTTATAAAAGTATTAGACATTCGAATACTGTGAGAGACTGGTGCCTAAACTAGGCTTTGCTGTATTTCAGGATATTGGTTATTTATATTATTATATAATTATTATCTAATAGTATTTATATTTTCACACCAGACTCCACATTTTTTATACATTTGCACCTGCCATTACTTTTCTAGTCTCCCAGGGTTGACTGGCAGAGAATGCCTCTAGGCATTGAGTCCGCCCATTGTATTCCTTAGATTAAGGTGTTACAATTAAGATTAAATAAAGAAATAACGTAATATATTTTTTCAAATCTGGTGACTCTACATATCTAGGCAATTTGCGGTCCACATTCATGTTATATATTAATGTGAGTCTTAATTAATTTTTGAGGCGTTAATACTTAAACGTGATGCTATGTTTTTATACATATATGTGTGTGTGTGTTTTAGGAGGGCTTTAATATTAAGGAATTTTTCTTGTGTTAAATGATGTCTTAGAATATGTTTTGATTAGGACTTCGCCGTACGGTCAAATTAAATCTAAACCCGTATTATATATGTGCCTTTCATAAATTAACAAACAATATATAAATTAAGCTTGCGCTATTTTCTAGGATAATTTTGATACTATTTTCTTTAAATTCGATTTACAATTTACCAGCAATCACTTCAAGACTCTTTATTGTGCCCAACAAGCTCGACCTCATGAGTCCACAGTACGGTCTAACGAGATATTCGCATCTCGTTTGAGTATTTGCTAACAAGCATTTACACTTGATTGAGTATTCGAATTTTGTTTCTTTCCAGCAATAATTTTCAGAATTATTGAACTTTTGAACGTAATAAAGGAATGAAAGTCAATTTGCTAATATCCGCATGCAAATTTGAAAATGGTGTGTAATACCTAGTTTTGAAGAGCACCGCCCGCCCTTCCTCAACAGCGTCCACAAGAAAACCAATACCGCCACCGGGAGCCGCCACCAGATACCCTCCACCACTACAGCACTACCACTAGGCAATACACACAACTGAATTCGAGAACAGGACACGTGTATCACCTCAAAACGAGGCATTATCAAGTGATATTGACTCTACAACATTCAGCCGCCGGTAATCAGCTGTATCTTAAAAACACATAAACAACACGACGAAACGTAACAGCGTTAAGTTAAATTTGAATCCTCATTTATGTGTATATGTACAAAAGGCGATGAGGCGAGCGTGAATGAACAAGCCGGTAAAGGTCGCCGTAGGCGAACTTATCACGATCAGATCAAAGTCGTTTTAAGAAAAAGCCACGTCAAAAGTACCCGCAACCGACGAGCTTGTGTGAAAACACTAACGAAAGTAGAAAAAGCTAAAGATGTGTGTCAGGATCGTAGCAAGTGGAAATATGTGGTCTCTGCCTACCCCTATGGGAAAGAGGCGTGACTCTATGTAATAATATGTAAAAAAGTGTGTTCTATGTCCGTCTCTAGGATGCATGCACATCTGTGCCGAATTTAGTCAAGATCGGTTTAAGAGTTGACCCGTGAAAAGGTAACAAACAGACAAAGAGACAGAGATAATTACTCCGCATTTATATATTAATTAGTAATATAATATATAGTATAATATGGATTCATGAATAGGGGGGAAAGGACAAATATCTACGTCAATAACATATATAACTAATGACCTTGGATATATTGTCATTAGTTGATGAATTAAACTTAGTATTCAATATTAATTCCAACTTGAATGTAACTCCTTACTCAGAAGTAAATTTCTATCGCGGACAGGGGTAGGTATATTTCGGTGTTTTTTATATGTAATTTACGATTTAAATGACTGTTTTTTTTTAACCGGTTTCCATTTTAAAATATTAACGGTTGAAAAGAGAACTGAAAATGGACAACAAAGGGTAATTGGAATCGCGTTTCGTGATTCCCTTTTCGTGTTGTTTTATTATTCTAGAATTAAATTTTAGCTCAAAGAACTATATTACACTATTTTTTAACTTAAAAATTATTTTAAGTATAATAATTGAGGTTCAGAGCCATATCCGGTGCAGACGTTATGTGTTTTGTTAAATAGTAATTAATTCTTTACTTATTAATTCAATTTCACTGTGTATTTTTTGGTGAAATGACGGTAGGTACGAGACGAGTTAGTCGTTCACCTGATGGTAAGTGGCACGCCTGCTAATAACAGTTGCAGTACCACTAACAAATTTGCACTGGTAAGTTCTGTGTAAAAACGAACTGCGCTCGTCACTATGGTACATCGGTTCTAAGTACTCGTATTACTGGTAGGATTCATATGCAGGAAGCCGTCTAGGTAGTTAAAACTACTGCAGTTTTTCTGCCGTGAAGCAGTAGTGTGCAAACATTACTGTGTTTCGGCTTAAAGGTTACTGATAGCTACTGTAATTACTGGGCATGTGCGAGTTAATGATGAGTAAAAGATGCCACTTAGAAATGTTCTGGGTATCACTTACCATCCGGGTAATTACACTAGCTTCAGTGACCTGCAAACCGAAACGCAGTGCTTGAATACCACTTCTTGACGGCAGAATAACCGGTTCTTACTTAGGAGGATTCTTGCACAGGAATCCTGCCATTATCATTAGAAAATATATTTGACAATGTACATCACATGTCCTTGTTTGTGTAAATCACAAAAGATAATTAAGTACGTGACGCACGTGTACTAAAAGAATTTACTGCGTATTTTACTGCATATCTATACACATCTACGAGTATATATATATGTGTGTGAATATATTGTATTTTTAAATAATTCATACATAAATAACGAATAGATCAACTGTGTCTTCGAAATATCAAACCACATGTTTTTAATCTCTTGCAATCCTGTACAGACAACGGTTGTGATAAAATCACCCAATGTACCACTGTTCATACTTTCTTCATATTCTGTTGTTTATGTTCATGTTTCTGGTGCGCAGTAAAGAGTTTCAATCAATCAATCAATATGTACAAATTGAGTTATTATAAATGATAAGAAATGAGAAATTAAATTGAACCATCTTTAAATATAAAATAAAAAGGGAAAAACAAATGCTTTTCGGTTGTTGGTCTGACCTACAATTTAAAACAACAGCATGACAACGACTTTCTTTCTTTAATTAAATTTCAGACAGTTTTATGATATTTTAAAAAAATATCATCCTTTAAAAATCCTTGGTATAATTTATAATTAAACATGATGTATATGTAGATATACATCTTGTTTAATTGAAAAAATCTTCATTTTCAATGAGAATACACTAAAGTCTAGTCTAAAATAGTTCTACTTCAAGCTAATTAGAGGGTAAATTCCAAGTCTAAGGAGATCTTAAGTCTTTGAAAGCTGAGTACAAGTTAATTTGCTTTATCTACTGAAATGCTTAGCACTGACATCAAAATTATAAAACAATTAATAATTACATAATAAGTATAAATTTTTTGTATACAAAACATTTGTTTTATTGCTTTTTGGTTAACTTATGATACTTAAGTTTTTTTTGGAAGTAAGTTTAGTTTTTTTTATTATTTATTATTGTTTTATAAATGGTACCCTATATGTATATATGTATATGTATACGTACTTACAAGGAACAGCAGAGTTTTTTTACACACTGTATATTTGGCATCTCAGAAACTTTAATAACTTGATTGATGTACGACATATGAGATATTTCTTGAGCTTCTCATGTGGCTACAGTATCATCAAACTGATGCAGGATTCTGTTTAAAATCTCGTAGTAGACAAGGTACAGCAACTGGAACTGTTTCTTGTAGGGCTTTTGCTTGAAATGTACGTAAAGATTTGACATAATAGCCACAATAACTTAATCTACGCATTCGTGCTGTTTTTGTTAGGGTGTTCCGTTGTGTGCTCTCGTAGTCCAAGCCCAGGCAAGTGCAGCATGTCATTGACCAAAGTATGCTACCTACCTTGTTCTGTGATGGTCATAAACCTAACCATACCCCAATCACTATACATTTCTTATTTGTTTTTTAAGGACTTCCCTGGAGTATTTTCGAAGAACAAGGTCTACTATACTATACTACTGAACACGAGCTATACTGAACTCAACGCAAAAAAGAATGTATGAATCGGATCATACAGAATGTTATGCCCGAAGATACATAACAAAAATATATGATGATGATGATGATGTTCTCCTAGCCGATTTCGACCACGGCGACAACTTCCGACTACTGTCGAGAGCCATCAACTGCGCAGGAGATATTATAGTGCCACAAGTGTACACGCAAACACAGAGGCACTCACTCGTCCCAACCTACCCGCGCCCGATGTAACGCTAATGTGATAAAATCGGAGATAGGCTAGGATGCAGTGTCAGAAACACGGGGACAATCACAACACAACCAGACCCGAAAACCAACCATTTGTGTTGTAGCACAAATGTTGGCTCCCGCTGAGATTCGAACCCAGGATCCACGGCGTAGAAGTCAGGTACTCTGACCACTAGACCACGCGGTCGTCAGCAACAAACATATATAAAATATATTTATATATATAAAATACTCGTGACATATTCAAGACTTTTTTGAAGTCGCCACGTCTGCCTAAGGCACTAAGTAGTTTCTGTCGACAAATTGCAGTATTATCCCCTATATCCTAACCGTTAAGGAGTCTGGTGGTAAGGTAGGATTACTATGCAGGAATCCGTCTAGGCAGGTACCACCCCACGGCCAGTTATTCTGGCGTGAAGCTGTAGTGTGCAAACTGTATTTCGGTTTGAAGGGCACTGAGAGCTAGTGTAATCACAGGGCATATGAGTCTCAGGGTGACGGGCGCAATGTCACACAGAAATGTTCGGGGTGACACAGCATTTGTTATGGGCAAACGTTGCACTTACCATCAGGTGATAGTTTTGCTTGTCACATTTTCCAATAAAAATTACGATTCTTTTGAGGTGATATGGTATAATTACTTAATATTTTGACTTTTTATTAGTATAATGTGGTCATGGCTGATTTAGAACACGGCGACAGGAGCTATCAAGTACGAAGAAGATATTATTATAGTGCCGCAAGTCAGAAACACTGGGACAATCAACAACCGACTGGGACTGCGACACTTCTGTTAGCTCCGACTGGGATGCGAACCCAGGACCCGCGACGTAGAAGTCAGGTTGTCCGACCACTAGGTCACGCGGTCATCGATAATTAATTAAGTACGTCCTATCCTTTAGTATCCTTGTAACATCTGAACACAATTTTTTGTAGTGTTTGAAATTTATGGTAAAAAACTAAATAAAGTTGTTTAAACTTTTGAAAATTTGTCATGCAAGTATCATGTCCGCTTTTGCACTAAGTAGCAAACTATTAAGTTAAGATGCAGCGAAAAGTAGCTTTCAGCTTTAATTGTAATAATTACTAGAGCTAGTAGGTTTCAGTTCAGTAGTATAATACGGAGTAAAAGAAGAACAGCAATTTAACATTCAACTACCCTACAGGGACAGATAAAAAATTAGACAATAGCTTATTACATTGTATGATTTTTTAAGTATATGTATTTATGTTAAAATATTATATTATACTCGTATTATATAAGATATTTGTTATTGAATGATATGTTCGGTGGTGGATTTTACACAATACCAGTTTTTTTTTTTAAATATATTTTGTCGCTGTGTGGTGGCGGCCTAAGAGAATCTACCACCCCATCTCATCCCATGGGTGTCATAAAAGTCGACAGAGGGAAAATGAAATTCAGGAGATGGGCAGCAACAACTTCCTGGAACATCATAATAAACAAACCGCGGTTGCCAACCGCCTGCCAAGCGTGGCAACTATTGCAAAATCCCCCAAAACGAGAGCTACAAACTTTTGTGCCGACCTATGGGGGAGGCCTATGTTCAGCAGTGAACTAGTGACAGGCTGAAATAATGATGATGATGTTGTAGCCCTCTTCGGAATTAATAACTAATATTCTTTTCTTATAGAAAGAAACCCTATAATTACACTGCCTTCAATGCACTTCACGCCTAAACTTGGTAGTATTTGCACAATAGGGCAATAGGCCCGACGGCATAATAACTGCTACTGAGGTGGTACCTGCTTAGGGAGATTACTGCGCAGGGATCTTAATACTAGTAAAGATAATAAAATTATAGAGTTCATGTATAATTTACAAGTCATCATCATTATCGTAATTTCAGTCAAACATAGGCCTCTCCCATAGATTGTTGATTTAATCGATTTAGTCGGGGCCGCCCTACAATGATATGAACTTATTTTGTAGGTATAAATTAAGATTCCAAAACATAATAAGAGGTGAAGGTGTGCTCATCAATCCTTTATGTTCGATATCTGTGATAAGATGAAAAATGTATTCAAAGTACTTTTATAAAAGCACGGTAGCTGTACCAAACGCATAAGGAGTCCTTCAAAGATATTGTGCACTTTCCATGTATCTGTAATAATGGAAGCAACTGCAAAAGCTACAAAGACATATCCTCATTCCAGAATAGCAGATATACGTCTATGATCTTTTTACATTTTACATTTTACATTAGAAGTCAGTCAGATAGAAATTGTAATGAATATTTACATTTAAAAAACCTTTAGAAATAACTGTTTTACGTACGCCCGCATACCAGCATGAATGAACGCACGGACAAACAGTTGTTAAGTCTTATATTGATTATTAAATGTGCTTTTAGGCATCTGTTAATTTATATGCAATTTTAATAAGATATAAAGCTTTATTCTTTCTTTATAATTATAAAATACTGTGCAAAATTTTGTACTTCTAGATCCACTGGTGTAGGCTGTTCGTCGTCTGTCAGTCAGTAAGTGTTGAAGTTTAATTAGGTAGATAAGTGAAAACTTAGAAATTCAATATTTGTTTACTTACTAAATGTGTATCTTCAATGTTTGTTTGTTAATTAGCGTCAGTTTATTAGTATCTTGCTACGTTGCACATTATTAAATGATTTTCGTTTCCTTTTTCTTTTGCTTCTCAAACATTGTTTTCGCCTTTGATATTTTTTTCACCTGTCACTGAATTATTCAGGACAGTCAAAAGTGCATTTTAATGGAAACATTATTACTTTGTCATGACTAACTGAATGACTTAACTAATGTTACTTAACTTTCTTGAAGACAAAGAATTGAGCAGATTTCCGTATCGATGTACGATATACTCCTGCTCTTAAAGTCGACACCGCGTTGCTTAGATTATGCTCCTGACCGCAGTGCTTATAAACGTGAAAAACCAAAAAAATTCAAATGTTAGGTAAAAAATTAGATAAAAAAAGTTTCTTATATAAAGGTCTGTCTTATATAGATGTTTTTTTAGAAAATCTGAATAACCACTAATTCACACAGAAATGTTCTGGGTGACATAGCATTTGTTATGGACAGACGTTGCACTTACAATCAGTAGAACGTTTTGCTCGTTTTGGTGAAAAAAGAAAATACTGCTGGATATAGGCCTGTCCCAAGAAGGGAGTAGTTGCCACAATCACCACGGTTGGCATGTGGATTGGTGATTACATTACCAGATGCATCGCACCGCAGACGCCCGTCACGGATCTGTGTATTTTAAGTATGTAATTTTTCGAAATAGTTATTCCGGCATCTGTTGAAAGCCATGAGACTATTCTGTCATTTCCCTTAGTCGACTCTTATGACACCCACGGGATGAGATAGGCTGGCAGATTCTTACCCCGCCACTACATTGCCCGCTCGCTTTTCACTTAATTTAATACAAAAAAATGTACATCTTTGTTTTCTTTACTAAATTCGTCGCAGACATTATAAAACCGTTTTTTATAGGAGGAAGTGACGAGATTAGCAAACGTTCACCTGCTAAGTGCAACGTGCAAATTATGTGTCTTTAATGTTCTATGCCCAGTTAATAACACTAGCTACAAGTGCCCTTTAAACCGAAACACAGGAATGTTTGGACATTGTTGCTTCACGGCAGAATAACTGGCTCTTTCTCTTAACTACTTAGATGGATTTCTGCATAGGAATCCTACCACCAGTAGTACAGTTATACCAGATATACAAGGTCAAAGTTCTATTCTGAAGAAATTTCCATCTAATAATTATATATCGTTATAATATGAAAGGTTATTTAATTACGAATGGCTCTGGGCGGGATGGCGTAGCTTGCAAGTTAATTCGTTTGTCTAGTCAAATGGTTATAGTGAAGGTTAATTAAGGCTAAAATTCAACTCTCAAGGTGACCTAAACTCATTGCGAGCTAAGGACAAGATAATTAGTTACTCAGACACTCTTAACAGATGTTAAGAATGCCTGAGTATTGGAAATATTTAAGTAACGAAATATCAAACTTATTTACTTTAGAGACTTTAGACATAGAATTCATATGTAAACTACTTATGAACAAAAAAATTAAAACTGAATTATTGTTCATATGTTTGCTTCCGCTGTTTGCTTCAATTCACATGTTATTCATATTAAGTTATGTTTCTTTGGAGAAACACTGTCTGATAGACTTCTGCTTGTGAAGGATGCGTAATTTCAGCATTTAAATAACATACATACATACATAACATCACGACTGTATCCCTTAAGGGGTAGTCAGAGACTGGGCACTCACTGCAAAAACAGATGACTGCCACAATCCACGTTTCACCAAAACAATATAATAGACTTGGTGTGATAGGTGGTGAGCCCATCGCCACTATGCGCTGTTGGGTGCACAGTGCAGTTTAATTCCTTACTCGCCTTTTACATATCATAACCATAAAAAAATATTCTAAAAAAGTTTATTAAATAATTGTGGGCTTATTTAGAGCTATTCATTACATTTCGTCGTCGTTTTAGCCTATCACAAGTCCACTGCTGAACATAGGCCTCCCCCATAGATAACCACAAAAGTTTGTAGCTCTCATATTGGAGGGATATTGCCATAGTTGCCACGCTTGGCAGACGGGTTGGCAACCGCAGTTTGTTTATTCTGATGTTCCAGGTAGATGCTGCTGCCCATCTCCTGGTTTTAATTTCCCTCTGTCGAATTCAACGACATCCACGGGATGGGATGGGGTGGTAGATTCTCTTGGCCGGCTATAAGATTGAAAAGTCCTAATTCAAAGATACAGAACTGTACAACTAGTGGTGGTGTGTGAGAATTTATTAGCTGTAGGTCTCGCAGCACTTGATGAAGAAGACAAATACATACATACAAACACCACTTTTTCCGTATAAGGGATAGGCAGAGACTTCACCCGTAGCCCACTTTTCGGCCTTGTGGGAAACGAGACGTGACGCCTGAAACCACGCCGCCGCCATGTTATACTAGTCAAAAAAAATTACTCACTATTGCGTTCCCACGAGCAGTATAGTGACAGCAGTGCATATAATAAAGGCTATCCGTACAATACCTTAGTCGCATTATCTGTCATTCATTGACCTTCCGCTGAGAGTGCTTCCCAACCTTTTTTCGTTCCCGTACTCCTTAATAAAACTACATTTATGAGAACCCCTCCCCTGATAACTCCACACCTACTCCTAAAAATATGTCTCCTTTCTCTTAAGATCTATCTATTGTCAATCTTAACTTTGAAATATATCTAGTACTGTCTCTAAAGACTTGTTATTTATAGATAGTTACTGGAGGAGTACCTTTATGTACATAAAATGAAATTTTATTAAATTTTTTTCATTTTATTATTTATTTATTGTTTTCAAGGATATTCTTATAACAGTTGGTTGTACAGGGTTTTGCAATGAATTTAATACTTTTTTAAAAATTAGCCTATTCTATTAATTCCAGAACTTAAAACCTTAAAGTTAATATTATTTTATACATAATGAACCAATAATCAGATCAATTTTGTCGAAATTTATTGCAAAACCCTGCAATTTCAAAATAATAACAATCCCTAAAAAAAATATTTCTGTATAATCCTTACTGAAGCTAAGAAAAAAAAAAGTAAAAGTAGATACGAAATATAAGGTATGCAATCGCAAACATGGATATATAAAGCGTAAACTACATTAATATTTTTTTTTTACATTTACGAATTAAGCTCTGTAATTGGGTTTTCATAACGTCACACAGATAAAGACGAGAATATTTTATGATAGAACCTTAACACCGAAATTATAATAACAATAAACAATATTAAAGTTAATATTTACCTATGATGAGGATTTCTTAAAATTATTCATCTCGATGTTTCCAACGTCGCTTTTAATGCCTTTTGTAGTGTAATGCCGTGTGGTGGTGGCTCGTTAAAGGAATACTACCACTCCATCTCATCCAATGGATCTCGTAAAAGGCGAGTAAGGAATTAAACTGCACTGTGCACCCAACAGCGCATGGTGGCGATGGGCTCACCACCTATCACACCAAGTGCATTATATTGTTTTGGTGAAACGTGGATTGTGGCAGTCATCTGTTTTTGCAGTGAGTGCCCAGTCTCTGACTACCCCTTATGGGATACAGTCGTAATTTTGTGTATGTATGTATGTATGTAGTGTGATCCTTGAGCTTGTTTAATGGAACTAAGTGTTTTGAAGTCCGGTTCAATTGAAGAGAGGTATAGTCGCTAATCAGGAACTGCGTCAAGCTTATTGCGATGCTTATTCTTTATAAACGCATAAGACGAGAATGCTCTTTCGACAAATTCTGTATTAGTGAAATTTTAATTACTATTTTTCTGTTTCTGTTATTTTGTATTTATTATATTACATTACATACAATACTTAATAGACTATTAGACGGGAATCCCATACATAGTTATTTTTTTTATTTAGCAATAGCATGTGAATTCGAAAAGGTTATTCTGTTGTTTTATGCACAAGTTGGACTTAAAATAAAACATTAAATAAGTGCATAAATCTGGCACAATGAAATCCTTGAACTTTCACTGTCACAAGTTTTTACTCAATGTTCAGGTAATTATGTGCAAAGTTAGCAGACAACTGGGAAGTTTTATTATTTATTTCCCTATTTCAGTACTGTACTGTTTATGAACTGGAGTTCGAAAAAACCGTAAATCCTTTCTTCTTTTTCATGCTCGTAAATTTAGTGTGAATAAATAATTACGCTTTTTTTATTTACGTCCTATTAGCTGATTTCCTACCACGGCGATAGGCTGTGCGTAGAAGATATTTCGTACGATGTGTGTATGCGCATACAGAGGCAATCACTTGTCTAGACTTGGTAACGCTCCTGCGATAAGATCAAAGGTAGGCTAGGATGCAGTGTCAGAGACTAGGTGACTATAAGTGTCACAACACTACAAGACGCGGAAATCAATTGACGCCCATACAAACTTTTGTCCCTTATTTTACCCTCTTACGGGATGAAGTTTTAAAAATTGATAGAACTTAACGGAAACCTAAACACAAATTTCCATATTTTTTATTTAAAATGACGAACTTCTAGGAAACTTTTGTCCCCTAAGGTGATTTTAACTCTATTGAGGGATGAATATTCAAAAATACTTTCTCAATGCTCACGTTCGTTATATAAAGAACTCTTGTCCTAAGTTTGATGCTTATAGACCCACCGCTTTAGGGATTGCGATAAAGGTCAGTTAGTGTTTATTTATTTATACTTCATTACACATTATTACTAAAATGGTATAGCAATCGGCGGTCTTATCGCTAAGAGCGATTACTTCCAGCCAACCGGTAAATGGACATAACTGAAGAAACTATTAAAAAGGGTTTGCCGGCGATTAATATATAGCGATATAAATATATTATTAAATAATCAATACAAACTTATACAAAATATATACTTACGTACACACATGCATATAGAAACATACACATGTACATAAATATACACATACGTACCGACATACAACTGAACAGAAATAGGGGTTTAAAATTAAAGCGACAGGAGGTGACTTTAGACGAGGCTTTTGAATATTATTAAAGACTGAGAACGTCTAACTTCCACAGGTAATGCATTCCATAGACGCACGGCTTACACAGCGTAGGATCCATCTGTGAATTTGGTACTTTGAGAAGGCATTTGTAATAGAGAGAGAATAGAATTTCAAGTCGATCTATTTGCGCTTTTGAGATCTAGATAGCTGACGTCGACACAATCTAAAACTGGTACAAAAAGAGATTGTGCAAGCGCAATCTTAGTAGCAGTAGGAAGTAAATTGCGTAATCTTCGCAATACACCCCAAGCCTTACGACGAATGTCTTGCAGCTGAGCACCAGGAAAGATTCTTGTCAATATGTTAGAGTTTTATTAGGAACATAAGTATTTGTTACAATTATTATTCTAAACTTGTGCGTTTAAACTCATAGCCAGAAATCCTTGTGTTTATTAATAATGACTACCGGTAAAAGTAAAGTAAAGTTTCAGCCAATAAATGTCCCACTGCTGAACACAGGCCGCCTCACATTTCTGAAAGGGTTTTGGAGCTAGAAAGAATCCGCCAAGCTGCTCCGATGCTGGTTGGCGGATTGCACATGTCTTCGAAATATTTTTTATTCCTCAGACATGCAGGTTTCCTCACGATGTTTTCTTTCACCTCCCTCTTGCAATTAACAATTTGAGTGATGCCGGCACCGTGAATCGAACCCAGGTCACTCGCGTTCTATGAACTTTGAAGCGAGCGCCTAGATTTATCTTTTTGGATTCTTAATAATCCTAGCGACCAAACAAGAATCTTTATTGAAAAAGAAATATGATTATTTATGTGTTGTTATCGATACGATCCTTGAATTTATGTTATTCCGCTGATGTTGTTGTTGAAATGTTTTTCTAAATACAGTAATAACCAATATACCAAGAATCTATAATTTCAAAATAAGATTTCTCTTTTAAAATTTTAGAAATACTTAATTATTACACCAATAACAATCAGAAATATGATTATTTATGTGTTGTTATCGATACGATCCTTGAATTTATGTTATTCCGCTGATGTTGTTGTTGAAATGTTTTTCTAAATACAGTAATAACCAATATACCAAGAATCTATAATTTCAAAATAAGATTTCTCTTTTAAAATTTTAGAAATACTTAATTATTACACCAATAACAATCAGAAATAGTGGAATTATATAATTTATATTCATAACGTCTCCTGTCCGCAGTGTTATCATTATAATAAAAGTGAAATATGAACAGCCGACGAGGAGGAAGGAAGATCGTTTAATTTGAAAAGAATGTAATTTTCAGGTCTCTATTTCTTTCCTACAGGAAGGAAATGTTTAGAGAATTAGTAATAAAGCTATCTTTTAAGCTTATTTGATGGGATTTTAAAAAAAAGTGATGTTCATTTAATATTATTTTATGCACATCCTTGTGCTAGTAAGTGTCGGGACTAGAAACTAGTTGTAGGATGAATATACGAGTATGTATGTAAATATGTGGTAAATTAAAAAAAAGCTGTCTTTAACATTCAATCATGAATTTTCTTTGCTTTTCAGCCGTCCTCGCAATATTTTACATTATTTGACTTTTAAATTATTCCCATGTGTATTCATCACCGATATCAATAACTAGGTGTTCGGGCAACTACGTATCACGTTATGTGGAGGGACTGTGATTGGTCGACGTAATCACGAGCCGGCGCAGTAGCATCGCGTCATCAGTCTTCCCCTCTCTCCAATGTAATACATAGCAGATACTGAGTTTATCTTGTTGCCCACGCCAAGTTCCTCTTCAAATTTTGTATTTTTTTTTGACAAACAGGTTTAGTAGAGTAGTTTTGGGTACCAAATGGAATGGATCGGCTTGCGCATAACATTTACATTTCTGAAACTTTTTAATATTTTTCTTATATACATACATTTAATGAAAGGCACAAACATCGGGTGAGTCTTCCGGGCTAATAAATTAAAACGTTTGTCGTTTGTTTCCCCGTGAAACTAAGGTGGCCGATATAACCCTAAAGGTCAGTAAGCTGTAATGGTAGAGAAACAGCCACAGAGCTCGTAGAATCGACAACCATTGGGGAATAAAGGTTCTCGGGTGACAACCCGATAGACGCTTTGTGGAAAATTAAGGGCCGGGCGCTTGCTCGCCTTCAGTGTGCGCGAGTGACAGCGCGAGAGTCGCGATCCCCGGTGCCGATATCTCTAAAATTGTTCTGCAGTATTATGTACTAACTACAACTGCTCAGCAGTGAAGGAAAACATCGTAAGAAAACTGCATGTCAGAGTAATAAAAATGTTTCGAAGACGTGAAGTCCTCCAACCCACATTATAGGATATATAATAGAATATTTTTTATACGAGTATACTCATTGAACGTCATTTTTTTAATTTACACTAGTTCGCAAAGAAATGCCTCTGTCCTGGGAAGAACCAATAAGAAACCCAGCGAGATTTTTTTTCAGTCATTTTAAATATACAAATACAGCAGTTTTATAAA
Organism: Luehdorfia chinensis; assembly: GCA_019845155.1. NCBI lineage: Eukaryota > Metazoa > Arthropoda > Insecta > Lepidoptera > Papilionidae > Luehdorfia > Luehdorfia chinensis. The sequence continues at coordinate 82,808 of JAHVAK010000164.1, read as the reverse complement.
GATGTAGAAATAGCTTGGCAGCGATCACCTTATTCCCAGGGGTTATCATCATCCATGTATTCCTTAATAGTATAATAACCGTTCTTCAAAAGTCTTTGTTTAACAAATAGTTTGAACTTTTTGATTGAAAGACTTTGTGCACTTTGGAGATTTTGTTGTAAAGCGTATAAATTACATTTTAAAACGTATAATATTACTGACTCTGTGGAGTCGGGTAACTGGCATAATTAATTTGTGCTTGTTCCTGGTATTCACATTATGAACATCACTTTTTTATTAAAGTGGTTAATATTCTTATGTACGTACATACATAACGTTTCATATACATATTGAGAGTAATGTATTAATTTCTATAAATTTATCTCTAAGAGACTGGACTGGAGCAGCGTAGCGGAATCCACCCGGCTCCAATCCCTGTCAGAAATGAGAGGAGGATTGTTCTAAATACTAAAAAAATATACACAAAAATACGATTAGTAAGATACGAAAGAGAGATTAATATAAAAAAAATCTAGAAAACATTTATCAAGAAGTTAAGAGCATTTCTAATAGAAAAAACTTATTATAATATAGGAGAATATTTTGAAAAATATTACAGAATAGATGCCTCTTACATACATTCATTACCATGCCCGACAGGGTGCATGAGTTTGTCACGTAAAGCAATTTCTAATAAATAAATAAATAACCTCATACCGACAATTAATGTATAGGGCTCCCCCCTATGGTAGAGTGAAGGTAGAGTGACGACTTGCGTCTAGCGACGACGAGTGATGAATGTAGTGGCTTTATTATATATATTAATAATAATTAGCTCGTAGAACCGATAGCCGTTAGCGAAGAAAGGTTCTCGAGTGGCATCCTCGTACCGGATGGAACTACAGCCAGAACGGTATTATACAGGCTCAGAACTGTGCTTGTGGTAATCTATAGGAGAGGCCAATGTTCGGCAGTGGACTTGTGGATGGAATGAAATTATGGTGATAATAATCCTTCGGTTAATAAAAGTCGTAACCAGCGCAGGCAATGTTATAGTGTAGTAAGTATTACCTCAAATACAAAGGAACTCTATCATCTTCACCTTCCCGTACCGAGAGTAATGCCTACGCGAAAAGTTCCAAGAAAAAGTTGGACGCTGAAATAAAGGTAATGAGAAAAAGATGGAGTAAAAAAAGAAAATAGAGTAAAGAAATTGAGAAGAAAAGACACATTCCTACATGGGGAACCTACATAAAGTGGAAGAAATATAATGTTATAATGATTTCTTATATTTACGCGAACACTACTCATTTAAATGAAAATAATTTTACGGATTTTATCGCGTTTAATTTTTTTTAAATGTTTATAAAAATATAATGTTATTTTAAAATTTGATTAAATATGCAATCATAAACGTATGTTTTTATCATTCCTACGCCGATATATGCAGAATAAGCATGACTAAGCTAATCATGTAATAACAATAAGGTATTATACAATGTTTTTAGAAATAAATAAATAATTAATAATATTATTACTATAGAGGCAGACATCGATGTTAAAAATGTATATTTGATGTATAAATTAAACGAAATCATTTGCCATGAAGTTGTACAGTGTATCCGAATTAAATATGTTAAGCAGGTTTCCGGCAGTAATAATATGAAACAGAATATGAAATAATATAAAACGTTATTTAATTAACATTCATCTGTTAACATAAAGCGTCGATACTGTTTAATTATTTGGAAACACAGAAATATTTTAAGAACTGGTATGCGACAATTATTAACTTAATTGTATCAAAGTAGAAGACGACATTTTTACTTATGGATTATTGAAACTTCGCCTATTAATAGATGTGTGTCCCTGAATGAACTGCTATTTTGAGATGGTTGTTCCAATATCTATGCAGCCAGACATATTTTCCGAGTATATTCCTTAATTATTGCTATGACACCCGCGGGCTGAGATTGGCTGGTAAATTGTCTTACCCCACTCACAACTACACGGCCATTAGTTATGTATTAATCTGTACTAATTATATTCTGTTTTAAACAGATAAACATCTCATCATCATGATCATTTCAGTCTACAACTAGTCCACTGCAGTTTGTAACTCTCAATTTGGGGGGATTATGCCATAGTTGTAAACAATATTATTTAACAAAAGTGTTTAAGTATCAAAACTTGTTAAACATTGCCGTGTGGTGGCGGCTTAAGAGAATCTTCCACCCCATCTCTTCCCGTGGGTGTCGTAAAAGTCTACATAGGGTAAATAAAAACCAAGAGATGAGCAGCAGCATCTTCCTGGAACATCTAAATAAATAAACTGCGGTTACCAACCTGCCCGCCAAGCGTGGCAACTATGGCAAAAAACCCCGAAAATAAGAGCTACAAACTTTTGTTGCAATCTATGGGGGAGGCCTATGTTCAGCAGTTGACTAGTGATAGGCTGAAATGATTATAATGGTGAAACATGTGTTCCCTTTTTAAATATTTCGATATTTGTGACTCAGTGTATGGATTGCAGAAATAAAATATTATTGTTGCAAATAACATTTCTTGAATTTGTAGAAGACAATTGTCTTCTACAAATTCCTTCAAGAAGGCTTAAAAAGCGTACATAATTGGCTCGTATAGCATTTTCTTCAGCGTTCTGGATCGCACGGGACAAATATTTATATGGTCTACAGGTAGTCGTTCCGGATCTGTGTGTTTTCCATGTGAAATTTCATGTCCGTGAAACACACCTGATCTGATACAGGGAAAAACTTATGTTTGGCATTTTTTTTATATAAACTATAAAAAATACATAAATGTAATATAATCAATCAAGTGCAGTAGCAAAATAACAGCGTTTAACATTAACAGTGAAAAATATATATGAGTTCATTGTTAGCTGGATAAACAATACTAACATAGTAAACAGTAATTCGAATTTCAAAGAGGACCAAAATTACCTCCCGTAGTTGAGCTGGTAAAGTCCCAAGTGCGTAATGCATCAAAGTAATTTGATTAAAACCAACCATACCTCATAGCAAATTAAAGTTCGTGAAGCCATAAACAGAAACAAACATTAATCGCCTTGGGATCATGTTGTCGGAGCAAATCGACGTTATTTACAAAGGAAAGTGAATGAATATTTTATGAATCTTGACAATTATTTCTTTTAGCACTTGTAATATTAAAAGAAAAGAAACGACAAATATTTATAATTTACGAAAAATACGACCGTGTAACTTTTTTCGAAAATTAAATTAATTTTTTTTTATTATATTTAGGATGAATTTTCTAAATTTTTTTTTTTGATTCATATTGTTAGAGTGGTAATTGATCCGAAAAATAGTAACTTAGGAAAGTATAAGTATAAAATAAACATTGGTTTGCGTAGATCGGATCAGTCGATAGGTGTCCGGCAGAGTAGGCTAGCGTCCACCTCTTTCCTACTGAGGTGTCGTAAAAGGTGACTAAGGACTGTTATACGGACAACTTTTACTCATGCAGAATAATACCAATGCTGCTGCTGCTGCTCGTGGGAACGCAATGGAGGATGGGAAATTTTTACGAAAAATTCTCAAAAAGAGTACAAAGTATTTTTTTTTTTAAAAACCATTTAGTTTTATTTTACTACTATAAAGTATACATGTAAGATTATATGAATATTATGTATATTTACAAAATATTCATTTGTCCATTTGACAAAGATTTGCAGGGGCAAAAAAGTATAATGTTGTCCGTTGGGTTTCTTTTGAATTTATGTTTTGTTTGCCGTGTGGTGGCGGCTCGTTAAAAGAATACTACCACTCCATCTCATCCAATGGATCTCGTAAAAGGCGAGTAAGGAATTAAACTGCACTGTGCATCCAACAGCGCATGGTGGCGATGGGCTCACCACCTATCACACCAAGTGCATTATATTGTTTTGGTGAATCGTGACGTTGAAGTGCATTTCAACTCGTTCAGTAATGTATAATTACGGTCTATAAATGTCCCATTATGAAGCACAGGCCTCCTGTCTTTTTAAGTGACCTTTGGAAGTGGGAAGAGTCTGCCACGCTGTTCCGATAAAGTTTTGCAGACTGTACATAGCTCGCAGTATTTTACTCCTCAAACATGCAGATTTTCTCGCGATGTTTTCCTTCACCGCTGAACAAGGTAAATCAGCATCAAAAATTGTAGAACTATTATAGTAGGTACGGTACCGGGAAACGAACACGTTATTCGCGTACTACGAGTATGATACTAAAGCAAGTATCCGGCCCATAAGCTACCACCCTGCTACTACTATCACTACTGCCACTTATAACTATTCAACTTTCACATTGATAAAAATAAATTTCGTGACCAGAAATTGTACTCAATCTTTTTCAAGATACTTTCTAAGGATATATGATTCTAGGCCGTTTGAATGATATATATTTCATCAAGTGTGATCGCCATAGGTTCTTTTATCTACGTTGTGTTTATTTTAGGTAACTTGTTCTATTAAATGTATCATGGAAAGATAAAGCTGCAAGTCCAAGACAATTACTAATCCCTAAACTCTTGTAAGTGGTTCACAATGTTCATATATCAAAATATCTAATACAAATAGATTTCTTTTCCGTACTTGTACTTTTGTTGATTTACATTAAATTATTAATAACCCGCTACAAGCTATCGCTCCCCCAACATTATTGTTTAAAAAAGTGGGGAAGGCTCACGGCTCCGCAGCCCGCCGTGTGCGGTGAGCGCCGTCCTTCTCAAGCACTCCCCAGAAGTTGGGAACAAGGACCGTAGTTCACATCAAAACTGGCGAACATGCAATAAGAGGGATTGGCCTCCTGCTAGTGCGTTAGTACAAACTCCGACCGAAGTCTCGCATGTCAATGCGTGTTTTCATCATACAAGTATACAGCTAAGTCCAGTCTTAGTGAATGTACGTCATACGGATTTGGTACACGTCGAATAATTTTAAGCACCTGGCCATATAACAAATAAGACTTCCGTACGCCACATCACCTGACCGCCGCAACTGTAGATGTTATATGATTGTCGTATATGTGTGCATCAACATCAAATACAAGGTCAGCACCTTAACTTGCCGCAGAGCCACTCGTAAGTCCACTGCTCCCTCCAAGGGTATGGGGTTCAATGTTGCACGGCTTTCGGCCGCAGCCTTGAGAGTCTCCTCCCGCCAGCTACCATCCGGATGAAGTCGACGCATTAGCGCCAACAACCATTGTGAAGATGTATTTTGCTTTTTTTATAATTTATAATTATCAATCAGCCATCAGGCAGGTTTTATTATAGTCGTCAAAATAGGTTTGTGTAACTGACGTTGAGTTTTATGTATTTTGATTGAATATGTCTCACCCACCACCAAGTTTTCAGTTATCATTCATTTGTGGGAATTTACTGAGAGTTCTATTTATTGTTGTTATTCAAAACATTGGAGGGCAGACAGTCTGCAGTCTCGTTATAAAGAGACTTGACTTGGACAAAGCTAAAGAAGTGTGAGCCAAACCAAGTGCAAGACGCAACCATAATGCCTAACGATATCTAAGCAACTGTCACAAAGACGCATTGCCACAAGTGTAACAAGCATCAATACGACTATTGAAAGACATACGCCCACACGAGGGCCTCTATACGTTCTCAGCAGACATCTAAACCTCTGCAAAAACCTCTGTCAAACAGAATCATAAGTCGTATTGAATCAGATGCGACTCATTCATATAACCGGAACAAAAACACAATACCCCAATAGCAGTAAGTATTAATGTGACTATCACATAGACCTCCTCACAACACACCAATATGATTGATATCGTATTTGGCAAAAGTTGTTAACTAAAAAATTACCAACGTGTCATAGTAGGAAGCTACCAAGACGCTGGCGCGTAGACCATGTATCATAGAACTGACTTTCTAAGACATAGGGCGAAAGCCCCTTTTTGAACACCCTTTTTGATGTGATGGTACAAAAACTTAATTTACTCTGTCTTAATAATTTCAAGTTCCAACTCATCTTTATTATATCATTTCCTACAAGATACTCGTACCTTCAATGATAGAGTTTTTATATCATACATTTTACTTACATAGGATCTTTCTATGGAACATTAGCACTAAGCAACTAATATATTGTACAGAGTCATCTTACTGTACATAACCGGACTTATAGTATGAAGATAGATTCTTTCTAGATTTAAACAGACTCTTAGCTTTCGTATGCACGAACTCTTTGTTATTATGAATTACTTACACAGAGTATTTTCCATTAAAATAAAGTAAATTTTTTAATTAAATTGTATCCTACTTCAATAGATAAGTTCTCTTGGATATATTTTAAAGGTTTTTTTTTAATAAATTTTAGGCACTGATATAATGGCTTACAGATAGTTGTTAGTACTCCCAATACAGGAGAAATCCTAGTGTGGGGCATCGTTTTTACTAAATCTGAGATTTTCAAAAAAAAAACACAACCTTCTAATCTAACCTAACATCTGTTTACTACAACCCGATCGAAATGATTATTCAAAATTAGTATATTAAATGTAACTACAGAATGCATCACAAATGTTTCGCTTCAAAATTTAATATTAATCGGTACTTCTTATAAGACGGACAAAGTAAGAAAGAAAACAATTTATTAGCTAAGTATAATAGTACCTTAACATTTTAATAATGTAGACGGGCTTATAGCTTGCGAGTTTTATGCTTCAGTAGTCCTATAAAATTTTCACAATGGGATATTTAAGTACTAAACTAGCTGGTTTATTAAATATAAGCCCTCTAGTTTATGACTTCCTACAACAGTTCTATTCTAGACGGTTATAAAATGAATAATAACCCAAATGGATAAATGGGTACTATAATGATTGAAGAAAACTGATTTTTACGGATTTTATCGCGTTTAATTTTTAACTATTTTTAACCTAACGTTTCGAGAACTTTACACCACCCGTGCTCACGGAATACAGGACTGAGGTGACAGATGTCCTGGTGTCATAGTTAATCCGGGGTACCTTCAGCTTTTTAATTATTACATTTGGTCATTTCTACGCAAAATGCTTACAGTGTCTTGAAGTCTTGCAGTGGTGTGCTGGGTTTTATTTAAATTGTATTCATTATAGGATCCTAAGCTGGTGGTAGTACCCAACCATAATCTTCTCTATTGAAATTAGGATGTTTTATTAATTTTAATGGCCTCCCGAATCATCCTTGGTAATGGTTTTTTTGCAAGGATTTGTGGTCTATGAAATCACATATAATGGTTGGGATGATCTAGAACATACTCACAAACTGCAGACTTTCTAGAGCGTCGATGTTTCACGTCTGCTATGAGTTTATTTTGGCGGGTTTTTATATATCATTTTGTTTGTCCTACGTAAGATAGACCGAATTTGCAATCTAGCTTGTATACTCCTACATATTATTGTAGTGGGACATTACACTTGACAGATTTCAGACGGCAAAACCTGACTTATCTTCTTCGGCAGCTTGAAAAAAGTTCTCAAGGAAACTCGCTTCAACATATAGAAAATCTTGTCCGTGACTCTCTTGACATATTTTATGGTGAAACAGCGGGTACTCGCTCGACTACGGTCGGTTTCACTCGTCTCCTGTGACCCGAAAGCGCGGGACCCGAAGCTTGTTGCCGAGCAAAACTTGCTTGACATGCTGAAGCTCGGTGGTCAGGTGTTTCCTGTCACATATCCCTCGTGCTCTCTGAAACAAAGATTTTCCCACGGTAGGTAACTGTGATGGATGGTGGTGAGATTCACTGTCTAAGCATCTGTTAGTATGGGTCTTATTGACATACACAATATGACTCAAGGTGTTATTACGATTCTGAATTGCTGAAACATCTTGAAAAGCTACAGAGTTATTTACCTATAACTCCATGTACACTGTACAGTTCACTAAACTAATTCTAATTACTTATATATTTATGGGTGAGACTTATATGAGTCTTAAACAGAATTAAATTACAAACAACAAACAACTTACTGGTGGTAGGATTCCTATGCAGAAATCCGTCTAGGTAGATACCACCCCAGGGCCAGTTATTCTGCCGTGAAGCAGTAGAGTGCAGACATAACTGTGTTTCGGTTTGAAGGGCACTGGGAGCTAGCGTAATCACTGGGCATATGAGACTTAAGAACTTATGTCTCAGGGTGATGGACACAGTGTGGTGTCACACAGACATTTTCTGGGTGACACAGCAACTGTTATGGCAGACGTTACACTTACCATTAGACGAACGTTCTGCTCGATTCATCACTTTATCCATAAAAAAAAAGAAAACGCGTCTTCACTCTATCATACTTTAGTTCTTTAAATTTCATGTCCGTGAAACACACCTGATCTGATACAGGGAAAAACTTATGTTTGGCATTTTTTTTATATAAACTATAAAAAATACATAAATGTAATATAATCAATCAAGTGCAGTAGCAAAATAACAGCGTTTAACATTAACAGTGAAAAATATATATGAGTTCATTGTTAGCTGGATAAACAATACTAACATAGTAAACAGTAATTCGAATTTCAAAGAGGACCAAAATTACCTCCCGTAGTTGAGCTGGTAAAGTCCCAAGTGCGTAATGCATCAAAGTAATTTGATTAAAACCAACCATACCTCATAGCAAATTAAAGTTCGTGAAGCCATAAACAGAAACAAACATTAATCGCCTTGGGATCATGTTGTCGGAGCAAATCGACGTTATTTACAAAGGAAAGTGAATGAATATTTTATGAATCTTGACAATTATTTCTTTTAGCACTTGTAATATTAAAAGAAAAGAAACGACAAATATTTATAATTTACGAAAAATACGACCGTGTAACTTTTTTCGAAAATTAAATTAATTTTTTTTTATTATATTTAGGATGAATTTTCTAAATTTTTTTTTTTTTTGATTCATATTGTTAGAGTGGTAATTGATCCGAAAAATAGTAACTTAGGAAAGTATAAGTATAAAATAAACATTGGTTTGCGTAGATCGGATCAGTCGATAGGTGTCCGGCAGAGTAGGCTAGCGTCCACCTCTTTCCTACTGAGGTGTCGTAAAAGGTGACTAAGGACTGTTATACGGACAACTTTTACTCATGCAGAATAATACCAATGCTGCTGCTGCTGCTCGTGGGAACGCAATGGAGGATGGGAAATTTTTACGAAAAATTCTCAAAAAGAGTACAAAGTATTTTTTTTTTTAAAAACCATTTAGTTTTATTTTACTACTATAAAGTATACATGTAAGATTATATGAATATTATGTATATTTACAAAATATTCATTTGTCCATTTGACAAAGATTTGCAGGGGCAAAAAAGTATAATGTTGTCCGTTGGGTTTCTTTTGAATTTATGTTTTGTTTGCCGTGTGGTGGCGGCTCGTTAAAAGAATACTACCACTCCATCTCATCCAATGGATCTCGTAAAAGGCGAGTAAGGAATTAAACTGCACTGTGCATCCAACAGCGCATGGTGGCGATGGGCTCACCACCTATCACACCAAGTGCATTATATTGTTTTGGTGAATCGTGACGTTGAAGTGCATTTCAACTCGTTCAGTAATGTATAATTACGGTCTATAAATGTCCCATTATGAAGCACAGGCCTCCTGTCTTTTTAAGTGACCTTTGGAAGTGGGAAGAGTCTGCCACGCTGTTCCGATAAAGTTTTGCAGACTGTACATAGCTCGCAGTATTTTACTCCTCAAACATGCAGATTTTCTCGCGATGTTTTCCTTCACCGCTGAACAAGGTAAATCAGCATCAAAAATTGTAGAACTATTATAGTAGGTACGGTACCGGGAAACGAACACGTTATTCGCGTACTACGAGTATGATACTAAAGCAAGTATCCGGCCCATAAGCTACCACCCTGCTACTACTATCACTACTGCCACTTATAACTATTCAACTTTCACATTGATAAAAATAAATTTCGTGACCAGAAATTGTACTCAATCTTTTTCAAGATACTTTCTAAGGTTATATGATTCTAGGCCGTTTGAATGATATATATTTCATCAAGTGTGATCGCCATAGGTTCTTTTATCTACGTTGTGTTTATTTTAGGTAACTTGTTCTATTAAATGTATCATGGAAAGATAAAGCTGCAAGTCCAAGACAATTACTAATCCCTAAACTCTTGTAAGTGGTTCACAATGTTCATATATCAAAATATCTAATACAAATAGATTTCTTTTCCGTACTTGTACTTTTGTTGATTTACATTAAATTATTAATAACCCGCTACAAGCTATCGCTCCCCCAACATTATTGTTTAAAAAAGTGGGGAAGGCTCACGGCTCCGCAGCCCGCCGTGTGCGGTGAGCGCCGTCCTTCTCAAGCACTCCCCAGAAGTTGGGAACAAGGACCGTAGTTCACATCAAAACTGGCGAACATGCAATAAGAGGGATTGGCCTCCTGCTAGTGCGTTAGTACAAACTCCGACCGAAGTCTCGCATGTCAATGCGTGTTTTCATCATACAAGTATACAGCTAAGTCCAGTCTTAGTGAATGTACGTCATACGGATTTGGTACACGTCGAATAATTTTAAGCACCTGGCCATATAACAAATAAGACTTCCGTACGCCACATCACCTGACCGCCGCAACTGTAGATGTTATATGATTGTCGTATATGTGTGCATCAACATCAAATACAAGGTCAGCACCTTAACTTGCCGCAGAGCCACTCGTAAGTCCACTGCTCCCTCCAAGGGTATGGGGTTCAATGTTGCACGGCTTTCGGCCGCAGCCTTGAGAGTCTCCTCCCGCCAGCTACCATCCGGATGAAGTCGACGCATTAGCGCCAACAACCATTGTGAAGATGTATTTTGCTTTTTTTATAATTTATAATTATCAATCAGCCATCAGGCAGGTTTTATTATAGTCGTCAAAATAGGTTTGTGTAACTGACGTTGAGTTTTATGTATTTTGATTGAATATGTCTCACCCACCACCAAGTTTTCAGTTATCATTCATTTGTGGGAATTTACTGAGAGTTCTATTTATTGTTGTTATTCAAAACATTGGAGGGCAGACAGTCTGCAGTCTCGTTATAAAGAGACTTGACTTGGACAAAGCTAAAGAAGTGTGAGCCAAACCAAGTGCAAGACGCAACCATAATGCCTAACGATATCTAAGCAACTGTCACAAAGACGCATTGCCACAAGTGTAACAAGCATCAATACGACTATTGAAAGACATACACCCACACGAGGGCCTCTATACGTTCTCAGCAGACATCTAAACCTCTGCAAAAACCTCTGTCAAACAGAATCATAAGTCGTATTGAATCAGATGCGACTCATTCATATAACCGGAACAAAAACACAATACCCCAATAGCAGTAAGTATTAATGTGACTATCACATAGACCTCCTCACAACACACCAATATGATTGATATCGTATTTGGCAAAAGTTGTTAACTAAAAAATTACCAACGTGTCATAGTAGGAAGCTACCAAGACGCTGGCGCGTAGACCATGTATCATAGAACTGACTTTCTAAGACATAGGGCGAAAGCCCCTTTTTGAACACCCTTTTTGATGTGATGGTACAAAAACTTAATTTACTCTGTCTTAATAATTTCAAGTTCCAACTCATCTTTATTATATCATTTCCTACAAGATACTCGTACCTTCAATGATAGAGTTTTTATATCATACATTTTACTTACATAGGATCTTTCTATGGAACATTAGCACTAAGCAACTAATATATTGTACAGAGTCATCTTACTGTACATAACCGGACTTATAGTATGAAGATAGATTCTTTCTAGATTTAAACAGACTCTTAGCTTTCGTATGCACGAACTCTTTGTTATTATGAATTACTTACACAGAGTATTTTCCATTAAAATAAAGTAAATTTTTTAATTAAATTGTATCCTACTTCAATAGATAAGTTCTCTTGGATATATTTTAAAGGTTTTTTTTTAATAAATTTTAGGCACTGATATAATGGCTTACAGATAGTTGTTAGTACTCCCAATACAGGAGAAATCCTAGTGTGGGGCATCGTTTTTACTAAATCTGAGATTTTCAAAAAAAAAACACAACCTTCTAATCTAACCTAACATCTGTTTACTACAACCCGATCGAAATGATTATTCAAAATTAGTATATTAAATGTAACTACAGAATGCATCACAAATGTTTCGCTTCAAAATTTAATATTAATCGGTACTTCTTATAAGACGGACAAAGTAAGAAAGAAAACAATTTATTAGCTAAGTATAATAGTACCTTAACATTTTAATAATGTAGACGGGCTTATAGCTTGCGAGTTTTATGCTTCAGTAGTCCTATAAAATTTTCACAATGGGATATTTAAGTACTAAACTAGCTGGTTTATTAAATATAAGCCCTCTAGTTTATGACTTCCTACAACAGTTCTATTCTAGACGGTTATAAAATGAATAATAACCCAAATGGATAAATGGGTACTATAATGATTGAAGAAAACTGATTTTTACGGATTTTATCGCGTTTAATTTTTAACTATTTTTAACCTAACGTTTCGAGAACTTTACACCACCCGTGGTCACGGAATACAGGACTGAGGTGACAGATGTCCTGGTGTCATAGTTAATCCGGGGTACCTTCAGCTTTTTAATTATTACATTTGGTCATTTCTACGCAAAATGCTTACAGTGTCTTGAAGTCTTGCAGTGGTGTGCTGGGTTTTATTTAAATTGTATTCATTATAGGATCCTAAGCTGGTGGTAGTACCCAACCATAATCTTCTCTATTGAAATTAGGATGTTTTATTAATTTTAATGGCCTCCCGAATCATCCTTGGTAATGGTTTTTTTGCAAGGATTTGTGGTCTATGAAATCACATATAATGGTTGGGATGATCTAGAACATACTCACAAACTGCAGACTTTCTAGAGCGTCGATGTTTCACGTCTGCTATGAGTTTATTTTGGCGGGTTTTTATATATCATTTTGTTTGTCCTACGTAAGATAGACCGAATTTGCAATCTAGCTTGTATACTCCTACATATTATTGTAGTGGGACATTACACTTGACAGATTTCAGACGGCAAAACCTGACTTATCTTCTTCGGCAGCTTGAAAAAAGTTCTCAAGGAAACTCGCTTCAACATATAGAAAATCTTGTCCGTGACTCTCTTGACATATTTTATGGTGAAACAGCGGGTACTCGCTCGACTACGGTCGGTTTCACTCGTCTCCTGTGACCCGAAAGCGCGGGACCCGAAGCTTGTTGCCGAGCAAAACTTGCTTGACATGCTGAAGCTCGGTGGTCAGGTGTTTCCTGTCACATATCCCTCGTGCTCTCTGAAACAAAGATTTTCCCACGGTAGGTAACTGTGATGGATGGTGGTGAGATTCACTGTCTAAGCATCTGTTAGTATGGGTCTTATTGACATACACAATATGACTCAAGGTGTTATTACGATTCTGAATTGCTGAAACATCTTGAAAAGCTACAGAGTTATTTACCTATAACTCCATGTACACTGTACAGTTCACTAAACTAATTCTAATTACTTATATATTTATGGGTGAGACTTATATGAGTCTTAAACAGAATTAAATTACAAACAACAAACAACTTACTGGTGGTAGGATTCCTATGCAGAAATCCGTCTAGGTAGATACCACCCCAGGGCCAGTTATTCTGCCGTGAAGCAGTAGAGTGCAGACATAACTGTGTTTCGGTTTGAAGGGCACTGGGAGCTAGCGTAATCACTGGGCATATGAGACTTAAGAACTTATGTCTCAGGGTGATGGACACAGTGTGGTGTCACACAGACATTTTCTGGGTGACACAGCAACTGTTATGGCAGACGTTACACTTACCATTAGACGAACGTTCTGCTCGATTCATCACTTTATCCATAAAAAAAAAGAAAACGCGTCTTCACTCTATCATACTTTAGTTCGCACCTATATTAAACACATAGAAAACAAAGTGCATTACCTCTTACTGATGATGATGGACCAGTTCCATAATCAGTGTCAATGCCTCAGTAACATAGGAAGAAAAATATAAGCAGAACTCATATGATGAAAAGAATTTGATGGCGATGGATGAATTTGATTTTCATTTTTAAAAAAAATCTGGTTCGTACAAAAGGGTCTTCCTTATTAAAAAAATATTGCTCATATGTCACACGTACCTATACATCACTTATAACGTCATACATCAATATCACATAAAATGTCGAAACGGCTTCCTAACGTATGATTAATAGAAACAACCGAAGCAGACCTACCGATGTAGAAAAGATTTTTGTACGAAAAAAATCTCGACATAGTTTTACTTGCGAATTAGAATTTATACAAATTTTGGTTTAATATATTTTTTTTATAAGCTTGTACACTTTGTATACTATCTATTCTATTCTATAAGATGACGACTGTATCCCATAAGGGGTAGTCAGAGACTGGGCACTCACTGCAAAAAACAGATGACTGCCACAATCCACGTTTCACCAAAACAATATAATGCACTTGGTGTGATAGGTGGGGAGCCCATCGCCACCATGCGCTGTTGGGTGCACAGTGCAGTTTAATTCCTTACTCGCCTTTTACGAGATCCATTGGATGAGATGGAGTGGTAGTATTCTTTTAACGAGCCGCCACCACACGGCTAACGGCAACATTTAATTGAATGACTTCATATATAGGAAATAACTTTGTATTCCCGTACTTGATAACAAACAATATATGGGGATAACGATAACTACGATAAAACGTATCTCCAAATGAAGCGCTACATTAACTCTCGCATCCAGCTCCAGGATATACCAGTTAGAAATAAAACATACAAAGCTATGATCAATTTTAAATATCTGGGCTGCACCATTACGGACTGCGGACACTATAGGAGTGGAAATTGAACTACGAATCCAAAATTCATTATGGTTTCCTCAATTCGAGCTTTACAGAAAGTGTGGTGTACTATCGGTTAGTGTCATGCTTCATACCGTCACTAAACAACATTCGCAATTGCATTACAACCCACAGCTTCTTAAAATTAAAGGCCGGAAGAACATGGATGCAAAACCGTTAGAAAGTTTATTTCTACTTATTTTACTTCGTGGGGCCATTCCTCTATAGCAAACCAAGTTAAATATATATCCCAAAAAAATAATTGTAAAGCAGCAGTGTCGAAATTTCTTAAAACCCTTAACTACCAATAAACAGAAAATCTTCTGTTAAGATTTTCTGTTTATTGGTAGTTACTACCACTACTACTACCACTTAATATTTTTACTCAACCCAACCTTGATGACATCCAATAATGTAACTGAACGCATACTGACACTGTTCATACACACGCGTAAACATAAAAAACATGCATAATATATATATATATATATATATAATACATTACATCACTCACGCTCATACCCACACAATGGTATATAACACATATATACATAGATAGATACACTTAAATATACATACACGTAAAACTGGTAATACATATCCATAACTACATACATATTATACAATGATCGATAACAGCAATGTTTATATCAACTTACAAATATGATTTTAAAAAAAATCGCGCTAATCCTTTGGACGTCAGCTTATGAGAAACCTTCCTAATGTCTTCGGTTTAGGATTTCCAGAGGAGTTCAGCCTGTATTACAAAAGAGTTACCAAAAAAATCTGTGGTGTTGTGGATTACTAATTTTAAAGTTAGATGAAGAACGAAGAACCCTGTCATGCATTGGTTAAAAAAAGGTCCTAAAATTTATCTTTGAGATACGAGGGGGTAGTAGGATCATTTAAAATAGAGAAAAGTATAAGTAAAATACTAGACTTTTGGAGTCAACTCGAAAGTAGTGTTTTAATTGAATTTTGTAAATTTGTACGAGTACGTATTTTGAATTTTGGTGTTTAATATTGATAATTTATTACGCAGCAAGTGCCTGTGGAAAATTATTGCCTGTGCAGAATTAAAAGAAGAAGAAAAAGTAAAATTCTAGAATTACGCCTTTGTCTGATAGTCAGCGATTTTTTTAATTCCTATAGCTTAAATTACTTTTTCTTCTTTCAACCTGTATCATTATGATCATCTAACATGCTTAATAACTGAGTTAATAAAAGAAGTGTCTAAAAATGTAGAGTAATGTAAAGCTGTAGGGTGGCGGGTGATCTTTATATCAGGGTTTTCTAAAACCTATCCAACCAGTCTCATACAATGCCGTATCATTGCTGTTTAAACATATCGTAAACTAGACAGTAAGTTGTGATGAGACAAATGAAGTTATTTTGTTATTATTCTTAGAAAAAGCCCTGTATAAAGCTCTAGTGTGCACACTTCTTTGTATAAGATCAAAAATTCGTATAAAAACACTGAAATGAAATCCATTTTTATGTACGTTTGGCCCTACTTAAAAGGACGACCCAACATTCTAGTCGCATAGAGGAATCCAGGAAGATGTTTGAAACAACAAATCTCCGAATTAGAAGATATCATGGTCAAGGCCAATATCGTTAAAGAATTTAAAGAACACCGCGCCACTCCTCGTCTAATTGATCGTCCAAAACATCGCACATGCACACTAAGTCTTCATCTCTTTTGAACTCTCCAGTGTCAGGCCAGCTGGAAGAAATTTTTAAATGAAATAAGCTGTGCCTTTGTACTAAATTTCTTTATACTGTTTTCTTTGTAACCATTGTTTGTGTGTACATAAATTATTAAATAAATAAATAAGTGGCGTGCTCTCGTGTCGGAGACCAAGACCCACTTCAGGGTGGTCATCATCATCATCATTTCAGCTTTCACAAGTTCACTGCTGAACATAGGCCTCCCCCACAGATTAGTGGGATTTTGCCATCGTTGCCACGCTTGGCAGGCAGGTTGGCAACCGCAGTTAATTTATTTAGCTATTTTTGCAGGAGGATGCTGCTGCCCATCGCTTCGTTTACATTTTCTCTCTGTCGACTTTTCCGACACCAAAGGGACGAGATAAGCCGGTAGTTTCTCACACACCGCACCACACGGGAAACGGTATAAAGAAGGTGGTTTTGTTTTGTCAAATTGTGTTTTTTTTATCAAATGAAGTGACGAAACGAGCAAATGTTCACCTGATGGTAAGTGCAACGTCTGCCCCTAACAATATTTAACCTATGTTTCGTATAATGTGTAAGACGAAGCGTAGTCCTAATTACTGTAAATAAATCATTTCATTATAATAGTCCCACATGTTTTTGTTATCGAGAATTGATGTAGGTGTCGATGGGTCAAGATAACCACTTACCATCTTGTTGACTACACGCTCGTTAGTTAACATTCTAAAATAAAAAAAAAACTTGAAGGTAATTTTAAAATGTATGAATAATTAATGATAAATTTTAAAATTATAAAGATTAAGTAATGAACCTTGTCAGTATTTTTTTTTTACGAAATGTTTTAAATTAATTAATGTAATTTAATGTAGCTGGCGATTTAATTGGGTGTATAAAATTAATTCACAAACGCTTCAAAAACACTTGTATACTGGAACCGTACTTAATTAATGCGGGTAAACAGTTTTAATACGCCCCTCTTAAGTCTGATTCTAAATAGTCTAATTAGTACTACAAGGACTAACAACCCTTGTTTTATATTTCTCATTAAGTTTAATTTACTTCGGTATGTTTTTTATCAGTCTAGTTGTTTTAAATGTCAATACTTTATACTACACTGTTATAAAAATAAGGACGTTTAGTATCACCAATCACATAACGTGGGTGTCGTAAAAGTCGACAAAGGGAAAATAAAAAACCAGCAGATGATCAGAAGCATCTTTCTGGGACATATGAATAAATAAACTGCCGTCCCCGTCTGCCAAGCGTGGCAACTATGGCAATCTCTACACTACAAAAAACTACAAACTTTTGTAGCAATTTATGGAGGATGCCTATGTTCAGCCATTGACTGAAATGATGATGATGATGACTCATTATTATAGACATACTTTACATGTATTGCTTTTTATTAATAAGTCTCTGAATGATTTTCTGCGAAGTTTAAGTCTGTGTAGAAAGGAAAGTAAAAGAAAATTATTTTTTTTACATCCGACTGCAAAATGTGTGTGGTTATGTATTACCTAGTTTTTGAACAGTACCGCTCGCCCTCCTACAATGTCGAACTAATACCGCCGGGAACCGCCAAGTCCTGTTCTCGACTTCAGCGGTGTGTATTACCTAATGAAGTATTGGTTATCTAGTGGAGATAATAATAAATAAGTATGAATAGATTTTCTCGAATCCTATTCAAAATTTTTATTATAATCAATGTTACATCGAACGTGAGTTTCAGTATTTCTATATTAACTGACATTTTTAGTGACATCGAGAAGTTATATATCAGACAGCTGTAAATATAGTCATTGGAACTACACTGCTGGGAGCAGAAACCTAAATGCAAGTTTCATCAGGTTCTATTCTGGAGATATCCCTGGCATTGCACTGAGCGAGATGAGGACGGCTTTTAAATAGCTTAAAAACGACGTAGAGGTGCTGGAAGATGAAACTGAAGTACAGTTAACCAAAGACTAAGGTCTTTAATCAGTACAAATCGTCAACGATTATGCACGTAGATTTGGTCCTTCTCTGCAGACTATACGAGGACGCTGTAGGTCATTCGGTTCTATCGTTATGTGGGTTGATGAAACATACCCGCTGTGTGAACCGGTGAATTGTGACAATGTGAATTTGTGTCAGTATTTAAGCGAGGCTTCTTAAATGTAAATAAAAAAAGCAAAATCTAATTAAATAATAACACAATTTTAATGCATATTGAGTACAAAAAACTGATTTATTGTAGAAGGCTAACGAATATTTTTGTTTCAAGAAAGCATTGCCTTTTATTGACATAGAATTCAAAAAAAGTCTTTACGTCGATCTCACAGATAAAATTCTGCTCAGGTTTTAAAATTCAGTTCAGGAAAAGTATGTAATATGTGTCTTTGTATATTGTTTTTGAGTTATTATAGTTATTATTATATTGAGCATTTTTTGCACTACTTTCTAAAATCCAGTGCATGCTGTATTTCAATATTACGGTCAACATTCCAAAATAATTAAAATTGTTATCACGATATGCTTACAAGTTTTGTGAGATAATAACTTGTTTCACAATTATGTAAGTTTACAGAATGTACGGAATTCGGACAAAACATTTTTCTTGCTGTTTTGTTGAATATACAGATTTAATATTTTGAGATTTTGAGATGTTAAGAGATTAAATTTTAATGCAAAAATTCACAGTCAATCATTTCAATTTTCATCACAATCCATCCCGTGGGTGTCGTTAAAGTCGACAGAGGGAAATTAAAACCAGAAGATGGGCAGCAGTACCTTCCTGGAACATCTTAAAAAATAAACTGCGGTTGCCAACCTGCCTGCCAAGCGTGGCAACTACGGCAAAATCCCTCCAATATGAGAGCTACATACTTTTGTGGCTATCTATGGGGGAGGCCTATGTTCAGCAGTGGACTTGTATATAAATATTGACCATGCTCATGAAGTTACAAATCATATGATGTAAATGATTTTTTTTTAATTTGATCATTGTGAAGTATTTTAGTCATATAAAGTAAAAATTTACAAATGTAATATTCGTTAATTTTTGTTTTCATATAATTGGCAAAAGACCAATGCATGTTGCCAATGAAGATTTGTAGGCGACGCATATGAGCGTATGGTTTTCATTTCTAGCCATGAGACAGCTTAAAGGAATTTAGCGATGACTACGCCCGTAGTTTCTCGGACATATAAGCCGTACTATAAACCGAAACAATGACTTCCGCAGTAACGAACATAGCTCTTAGTATCATTAACCTACCGTGGAAATGGAGCGGTTAAATAACTTGTAAATTCGAGAACCGTTATATTAGAAATGCGTTGCAGCAGTCAAAGATTGAGTTTACAACAATGTAACTGTTCTTATTTATTCCAATAAATAAAATTGAAGTGTCTGTCTGTGATTTCACAACAAATACTTTTTCTTAAACTCGTATGGTACTTTGTAGCATGCTAAAATGTTAGTCTGCCTGTTTGTTAGTCTGGGCTAATCTTCGAAACGTCTGGATCGATCTTGACGTAACTTTCATTAGCAGATAGAGGACTTCTCAAAGAGCAATCTAAGCTAGTTTTTATTTTGTTTAAGAAATATTTAGGTTTCCTGCTTTAAATCTTGTTGACGGTGTGGATGGACCTATAACGCGCTGCTTTAATTATAATTCTGCTCACTATTATTTTAGTTCATTGCAGTTTAAAAATTTATTTTAATAAGTGGTTTTGAAAATGCATAGTTCTTTTTTGACGCCTTTATCTTGTCTTAGTGCTATAAAAAATTAGAAACGTTTGTTTCACGCTAAGCTCAAGAAATATCTAATAATCCGATTTATAAAATCTTTTTGGTTTGGTAGTGTATTAAAGGGTACTTAGGCATTAAGGAGCCACACTCTGAGAACCATTTCCGAGAAGGACCGAAAACTGAATGATCAGATCAGCGAGGTTCCATACCGTCCGGCGCAATCATGTGGTCGGCTTGTGAAACACAGGCACAGCAAAAATGTGAAAATTATATTAGAACATAGAACATTTTTTTATTCGTTGCTGCAAAAAGTATTATCAATAAAAAGTACAAATAGAAGCATCTTTACCTAAAACTTCATAATAGACACAAAAAAAATTAAAAAAAATGTTTCGTCTATTTTTATTATTTACACCAAATATCGTCCATTGCGTGTTTTTAAAGCTGCGTTTTTATCGAAGTGACCATAAGAGTGTGGTGGCGGCTTAAGGGAGTCTACCACCCCATTTCACACCGTGGGTGTCGTAGAAGTTGACAGAGGGAAAATAAAAGCCAAGAGATGGCCATCAGCACCGTCCTGGAACATTTCAATAACCTGCCAAGCGTGGCTTCTATGGCAAAATTCCCTAAAATGAGAGCTAAAAACTTTTGTGGCAATCTATGAGGTAGGCCTATGTTCAGCGGTGGACAAGTGATAGGCTGAAGTGATGACGATGAAGACCATTAGCGAGCACACACTCCACCTTTTTGTCACAGAATAGAGAATAAAGATATAAGACCACCCTCATGGGGATTGAGTCGGAATCCAACTTCATGTTGCGTGATTTTATCTATACGTGGTCTCGTCGGTACGTCACTCATCACACGTACCTAACACAGCAGTGTTATACTACTTTAGTACCTATTCTGTGAGAGCGTGGTCCCTAAATTGGTGTGGCTATTATATATGCTATAGCTATACATGGCTTCATCATCTATAATCAACAATGAAATTGCTTTACCACCCTTAGCTTGAATGTCGTCTTCAGCTCTTATAAAGTCCGGAACGTTGGTTTCAAGCCAGGCTTGGGTAGTTCGTGCCTTGTGACCAGGTGCAGAGTCCTGCTGGAAAGTCCACGGTGTATTTCTAAATAAACTGGTGGTGGGATTCCTATGCAGGAATCCGTCTAGGTAGGTACCACCCCAGGGCCAGTTATTCTGCCGTGAAGCAGTAGTGTGCAAACATTACTGTGTTTCGGTTTGAAGGGCACTGTGAGCTAGCGTAATCACTGGGCATATGAGACTTAAGACCTTATGTCTCAGGGTGATGGGCACAGTGTGGTGTTACACAGAAATTTCCTGGGTAATATTGCATTTGTTATGGGCAGACGTTGCACTTACCATCAGGTGAACGTTTTGCTCGTTTCATCACTTTATCCAATAAAAAAAAAAAAATGTATTGCTGAGAGGTTTCACAACATGATCCAAGACTGTATCTTGATACACTGTAGCTGAAGTTTTCACTCTTTTTTCAAAAAATGTAGTTATGTGACTCCTTGATAAGACACGCCCCACCAAACCATCACTGACGCAGGATGATGACGACGTCGTACCTTTCCGACCACTTGAGCAGCTTCTTTAGAACTGGGAGCGTACACTTTATCATTTTGCTTATTGTAGTGTTCTTCAATCGTGAATATTTTTTCATCGGTAAAGAGGAAATTTCTGTGCCTTTCACCTGCGTATCGCGACAGAAGGCGTTTTGATCGATCCACTCTCTTTAATTGTAAAGATTGATTTAAGGGCAGGGCTGTATATCGACGATAAGCACCGAGCTTCAGGTCTTGTTTTATAATACGCGACAGAGTCCTAGCGGGAATCTTCATTTCTCGCGATAAGATGTTTTGCTTCCTTATGGGGTTTCGACGCATTCTGGCTTTAACAGCATTAACAGCCTTTGTATTTCTAACAGCACGCGGCCGCCCCGATCTTTTCTGGTCTTCAACAGAGGAAGTGTTGTTGTATTTGTTGAAATTACGATATACGAACATACGGCTGATACTAAGCTTTTAAAGTGTCTGGAATATGACCGACGGCTCCATACCCACTTTGTGCAAGGCGATCACTGCAAACCTATTTTCTTTAATACCCCATTCCATATTGTACTTTGATAATTAAATCGTCTTAGCTTCAGTTTATTATATACTAGCGACCCGCCCCGGCTTCGCACGGTTAGATTGATATTAGAAAGATAAATTAGTACTTTATTTGGACAACCACATCAAAAACTTAACTTAACTGAACGTAAGATTAAGTTACCACAATAATGTTTTATTTATGGGAACATAAGCCATGAAAGTTTAGTGGCTCAGAGCTTCCTTGCAAAAAATATTTGATGTCGTGTTAGCAAAATGAAACGACTGCTCTCGACCGCTGCGCAAAGGGAGCCGCGCACCTCGATGATGCCCAAGTCGCATGAGACCGGTCGGCGTGGCGTTCGCGACCGCGGCCGCTGTATTTATCATAGAGCGTTTCAAAGTTTTAAATTAATAAAAATGTAATTAAAATTACAAACCACTATTAAATTTTTTCTAGTTTACAAAAAATAAAATGAGTAGGTAGGTAATCAATAGAACTTAGTCTAATCGCGAGTAGCGCGGGCTAGTATGGCTGTTCGCTCACCACAGCATTTTTCTTACTTTTAGCATTTTTATACCCGTCGTAATTTCTAAACGATAGGTCCGATTCGAATAATTTATATGTACATAATCAATCTCGACTATGAACTACGACTTTGTAGGACTGACTATTTTGTAGGATAAGGATTAATATCATGATACGAATATCATCATCTTTCGATTCTACCCGTGATAGACTAATTTTAACAAAAAGCGGTTATTGTGACTTAACTATAATAGTTAGACATATACCCTCGCGGACTTTTTTGTGAGTAATGATGAGTACTATGAAAATGTAGTACATTATTTTCTTTATCGTCAATACTTTTTGCAGCGCACGCCAAATAATGACTTTTATCAGTAAATTTTTGATACCTTGAGTTACATCATAGCTATTTTCGTAGGAATCTCGTTTTTTTTTTTAATTAAATACCACTCATGTTAGTCGGTGATAATGTAGTTGTATATAGGTGAAAGAATTTTTAAAATCGGTTCAGTAGTTTTTGAGTTAAATCATTACAACCAAACATACAAAAAATCAAATCTTTCCTCTTTATAATATTAGTTTAGATTACGTACTCGTATGTTTGAACCCAGAGCTTTGTCATTTCGTGCATATTCATTGATAAAGCACACACCACCGTGTAATCCTCGATACCATACGAAATATTATTTGTTGTTGCATCTTGTTCTAGTTTAGCGTACTTTCTTATAATTTGAGTCATATAATTAAAGGACAGTAATAAAATAATGCAATTGAAAATTAAATTATTAAAATTAAAAATGTCACGTAATTTTAATATATTTTAATAGAAAAGGCAGAATACGATGTTACCAAAAAAATATACAAAAATATACTAAAAACCAATCTTCCTTCCTCAGCATAAAAGTTGAAACATATTCTGATCAATGATAATAGAATACTGTGTTCGTAATACGTATTTCCGCCATTCCCTTCCATGACCGCTAGCAATCGGCTTCTCATTGAACCAACAAGTCGCGAACAAATATCCTCTCTCTGCAATTACTTTCTAGGGCATCTCTTGTTCGTCGTAGAGTCTACTCGTCGCAGAGGCGGCCGTCTGTCGTCGAGTTTATGACG
Organism: Luehdorfia chinensis; assembly: GCA_019845155.1. NCBI lineage: Eukaryota > Metazoa > Arthropoda > Insecta > Lepidoptera > Papilionidae > Luehdorfia > Luehdorfia chinensis. Next base: position 58,765 of record JAHVAK010000164.1, on the reverse strand, counting down.
CTTGATAATACCTCGTTTGCTTGTGCACGCTACTAAGGGAGAGCGAGCGGTGCTCTTCAAAAAATTAGGTAATATACACCATTTTATATTTTGCATGCGGATCATAGCAAATTAACTTACTTTCCATCATTATCTCTAGTTCTTTCGTTGCGATGATTACATGGTTGCCGTAAATCCCCAAAGAATTTCGATTGGGTTTAAATCTTAGATTTTGAAGGTCACGGTATCAGCCGAATGGATTGGTGCTTTGGAACCGCTCGCGGGTAATCCTAGCCGTATGTAATCGACAGTTGCCTTGTAAAGAGTAAAATTAGGGAAAATAATTTTCTAGGTAAACGTTCCGGACGGTTACATGAGGTTTTCTAAAGTAATAACATATTCCAGAGCTGTTGCTTTTGGAGGTAATCCGATAGTTCACCGACTTCATCAGCCGATCTTCATTATATCTTGTATTGTTAAAACGCCAGAGATTTAATCGACCATGTTGGCTAGATTTTAAGGACTTTTCGTCTGTAAATATATATAAAAACCACAATAGGTTGTCCAATCGAAATTTAAGAACTCTCTGGCAAAATTCAACCGAGCGGCTTTATGGGCATCAGTCAAATAATCTTTTTCAGCGTAACGCCTCAAATGCAACTCCGTGATGTGCAAATGGCGGCGAATAGTTTTAGCATTGACGTGAAATACGAGTAGTTCTGCAAAATGGACCGTAGGTGTAAAACCGTTTTCTTCATACACATTTATGCCATGCCTGTGATCTTGAAGACTGCTTTCTTCGCCTTCTCGTGTAACCCAAATTGATACCGTGAAACGTGATACATTTAATTCCCTCGAAATTTGACTTTTGCTATATCCCGATCTGTGTAATGAATTTTTTTTTTGTCAATTTGCATATATTCAAATTATAAGACACTTTAAATTTTAATGAGTGACTAATGAACTACTATAAGAAATGTAAACGAATTTGAGAACGATTTTATTTTTGAACGGTAGAAACTAGGGTTCTAACATTAATACCCCATAGTTTCTAGTGACATTTAGATTATATTAGTAGAAAAAGCTATAGCAATAACATTAATATGACAATTCCTAATGGTCATATTAGCTTTCTCTCGGAAAGCTTCTTGAGAAGAAACCTAGTACCAGCAAACGCAGAGTAGGTCGACCCCCACTAGGTGTAGCGAAGACCGTTTCGTGATAAGTCGATGGATGCATTTGGCTCAGGACCGTGTGGCAGTGGACTTTGAAGAGCTGAGATGATGATGATGATATTATTTTTAAATTGATGATTTGAAGTTGAACCAAAACTGTTTACTGTTTTTAGAAGACCTACTTTCCTTCTTAAGGGAAAAAAGGTAGTTAATAGAATCAGACGTTACTTTGCGGAATAAATAATGAAAATAATGAAGGGAAGAAAGTTATTTTGCTAAGATTTTGTAAAATATAAAATGGTGTAAATTACCTAGTTTTGAAGAGCACCGCCCGCAAACTAACACCGCCACCTGGAACTGCCACCAGATACCCTCCACCACTACAACACTACCACTGGGTTAATTTGGAAGTCATGCAAGGTCTAGAAAATTGAGGGCGTCCTCTTGTTCCAATTCCAAATTAAATTTAATATTAAGGTGTATTTTATTTAACTTATTTAAGAAAACGATACCTGTCCAACATATAATTATGTCATCTACATATCTGTAGTAGTAAAGGATATTTTTATTGACAACTATGTTCAATATTTCATAGTTGTCCATAAATACAGCCGCCATAAGAGAACTTAAGGTACACTCCATTGCTAACCCTTCTTTTTGTAAATAGAACTGGTTACCAAACCGAAAATAATTCTGTTTCATACAAAGAGAAGTCAAATTTAAAAGATCATGCCCCAGGATGTAGACGACGTTTATTGAAATGATCTACGAGTATACGCAAACAGTCTTGGGATGGGACATTTCTAAAAAGACTCTCAACGTCTAAAGATAAGCGAATAAATTTGGAGGGTTAATTAATATTTTTAATTTTAGAAATGAGATCTAAACTATTTTTAAGGCTAAGACTTATACTGGTGTAATATTTATAAACATAATATTATAGTAGAATACGCAAATTCACGAAACGTTTCCTACTTCAATGATCGTTGAGTCTTCGTTGAAGCATATGATGTGAAGCGTTTATAGTAAGTCCAACTCAACAAAAATAATAAAATGTAAAAATATATGCCAAGCCTCGCATCGCAACTGTTATAGGGTAAAAAGTTGTGAGACTCGTATGTAGGGCCAAGTCTGTAATTTTATTATAATCGAATCGCCAATTAAACAATTTTGTTAGAAATTAAGTATATTTCTTATCTTTAACCAATATTTTGGGCATCTAACTATTATATATCGTTTTTTTATATAAAAAGGATGTTACAGCGGTGCCCGCTTTGTCTGCTCGACTTGGCTTGACTTGGACCAAAAATTTCTATCTTTTATTGTCATTTTAGCTCTTTCTTTGAAATCGAAAATCGGCGATACATTTATATCTATATATATAAGAAATAGTATCCGATGAAGCTGAAAAAGCCGAGAAGGCTAACAGCAATTACATCACCGAAAACGTATATTTATATATAAAAACCATTTATAACTCAAGAACAGCTGGATCGATGTTTATAAAGTTGGATTTTTTGAATTTGTCTCATATCTAAATAGCAGAATAACTATTAAAACATCGAAAAAATAACGTCAAAAATTAGGAACAAAATTCATTTTCTCATACATTGTCCAACATACAACGCCATTTGTGGTACATGACATAAACAGGGACAAAAATGACCATGACGAATAATACATACATAATGAATTTATGACATATCAGTCATAAATCTATTATGTTAATGCCAGTGGATGACGTTGTCTCCCTCATCGCTAGGGAAATTTAGTGAAAGTTTATTATTTTTTATGCATGACATTGACAGTACTGTGATAATAAATACTTTTCCTTTCTTTCTGTCTTCTTTTTTCTTTATTGTATTCGTAAGTCAAACGGTAACTTGTAAGTCAAACGGTAACTTGCCTTCGATGAGGTTCACTTTGTGAGGTTATCGAATTTTTGATTGATAATTGCTTCATTATGTAACTTTGAATTGTGTGACCAATTTTCCAGTCCTGGTGACAGACATAGAATACTTTTAAACCCGGGAAATCAAATATACGGGGACAAAGTCGCGGACATCAGCTAGTAGTATGTATACTTGTTATTTATATATATATACAATGTCTTAATAAACACATATATTTATTAACATTTTTTATATATAGAAAAAATTGTTTTTATTATAGTTTTAGTACTTGTACATTTCTGTCTTTCTTTTGAACTGGGCCTCCCACATCTTTCCTATTTAACCGAGAGGAAATTTGGCACAAAGTTCAATGTAGAATTAAATCCGCATTTTTGTATGTATTTTTTACGTGTGCAAACGAAGTTCAGATTAATAAATAATTTATTAAAAAAAAATATTATCTTTCAAAAACATTATACTCATATGTTTTAACAGGCGTTTCTACTTTTTCTTTAGAGAATAATAAAGTTTTAAACATTTTCCAAGTTAAAATATGTGTATTTACGTCGACGTAGGCATGAAATTAATCTTTTAATAGTAGATCTACCGTGATCTCTTGCCACCACTTCGCGTGCCGATACATCCTTATTTCGGTATAATACTTTGAATATGCGTAAACATATTAGGGAGATTAAAATCGTTCATAATGGTTATTCATATGTGCTCTTAACATAGTAGCCCTTTTAAGTTTACAGCTAAGCGGCAACCGAAATTTCAAACATTATTGTGATTTTTTTTAAATTATAATTTTGAAATCATTACACATCATAAGTGCCCCAACAAAGGTCCAATATAAATGATTTTTCCAGCTACTACTAACTTACTTACGAGTAATATATAAGCATGGTAATTCAGGGGCCGGGTGCTGGCTCTTAAATTTCATAGTATGCGTGTGACCTGGGTTCGATGTCCGGTGCCGGAACTTGTAAAATATTTCCGAAATTTTTAATTGCTGACCTACCCACGTGCTCAGCGTTAGAGGAAAATAAATAAATTGTTAGGAAACTTTAATGCCTATGGAATAAAATATTCAGAGACATGTGAAGTCCACCAACCCGCATTGGCGCAGCGTTGAGGACTGTTACCAGCTTCAAAGCCATCTCAAAAATGAGAGGAGGCCTGTGCTCGGTAGTGGGATATTTATAGGCTGTTACTTTATTGTTTTTAAAACTTTAGTCACAATCCAGATTATCTGTAATACTGCTTTAATTTCTAAACGATGATAAAATAGTTTTCAACGCAGTAAAAGTGTAGAGAAATTATGTTTATTACTTACCTATTTCCCCTGTTTTATAAATATATTGATTGTTTTTGATTTTATACAAAAGATGTCACAGTAATGTTTGCACACTACTGTTTTCGATGTCGATCTGAAGGGCACTGACAGCTAGCGCACAGTGCAAGCATATGAGACTTAAGAACAGAAGTCTCAGAGCGACGAGCGCAGTGTAGTGCCACACAGAATTATATTTGGTGACATACATACATACATAAGATCACGACTTTATCCCATAAGGGGTAGTCAGAGACTGGGCACTCACTGCAAACACAGATGACTGCCACAATCCACGTTTCACCAAAACAATATAATGCACTTGGTGTGATAGGTGGTGAACCTTACTCGCCTTTTACGAGATCCATTGGATGACAAGGAGTGGTAGTATTCTTTTAACGAGCCGCCACCACACGGCGAATTATAATATTTGGTGACACAGCATTTATTATGGGCAGATGTTGCAATTACCATCTGGTGAACGGTTAGCTCGTCTCGTCACCTTCTTTTATAAACAAATAAACGTCATCGAGTCACAGAAAACGGATAAAAAAAATATGTAAGTGTCACAAAAATATTATCTAACTGAAAGTATCTGTGATGCAAAAATTGGTATGATTGACTTTCACCATAAATTAAAACAGGAATAGAATATACAATTTACTGTTATTGAACAATAACGATAAAAAAAAATATTTGAAAAAAACCTGTTCAATAGATAATATTATTTTATTAAATCTACTTCAAAAATTCTCATACATTTCACAATGTTTTATCTGTAACATAAGTGAAATATTACGTTATATAATATAAGAATAATACCCGAGATAGCGTCAGCAACATTCAGACACTGGCACATAGAAATGAGACGTGGGAATAAGAGACTAAGTGATACGGCTATACAACTTTGAATGCCGACCGTAAATCGTATCTAAGTTTTAGAAGGTCATCGTCCCGTCTCCTACAATTGTGCGGGTTCTTCCCCGTCAATTTTTTTTTATTAATGATCTTAAGGCTTACTTTATTTGAGCCTTAAGTAACACCTAATTCTATTAACTATTACCAACTAGGTATTATAGACAGTTCGTCCAGGCAAAATACTTTTTAAAACAATACAGATTTTCTTGTGCATACATCTTAACACTCAACGTTATATATATATACATACAGTTACGCCTCTTTCCTATATAAGAGGTAGGCAGTACTAAAATACAGTGTAATAATTTTATAATAATACCATTTAATGTTGGGTGTTAATGTTTATTTTTTTGTTTAAGTTGGCTATGTTAGTGGGAAAGAGATTTTCTAAAACTAACCTTGTAAAATAGTACATCTTACTAATAAAATAATTGATTAAAAAGCATAGACTGTGTATAATTTAATACAAAATAACATCAGGCAAAGACAGGTAGCCCACTTTTCGAGAGACTTTCCCCCGAGGGAAACGAGACGTGACGGATGGCGAACCACGATGCCACCATTTTTTATTTTATTAACGAGAAGGGCCGAATTGTGTGAAACTGCGAATGCACAGGTCAGCGATGAACCATAACGTACGGCACAACCATGTGGTCGGCTTATTTTTCACGGGAAACCGCTGGGCACAACTAGTCTTCTATAAGGTTTTAGAAACATGTAAAAAAACTTAAATGGATTCCTCATCTGTTAAAATACTTTGTTCCGTAGCTTAAGAGCTATAGGCATACTTTAACAGTTGTGACATAATACATAATCTACCATATAAACATTGACACATACACGCATTCGTTAGAATACACATAACTCGCATATATTGTCATCATCAAATCATATCATCACAAGTCAACTAGTCCAGTTAAAGTTCATGTCAAATTTTGCTTTGACATGGATTCATCGAAAATTCAAGTCATTTCTGCATAAAATCTGTTACAATTTTGAACGGTAGTTTCCAATTTAATAATTAATGACGAGTCTTAGGATTTTTTTTTTCATGGAGGAAGATAACGAGACGGGTAAAACGTTAACCTGTGGTTAAGTACAACGATAACAAATGCTGTGTCAGTCAGGACACTTCTGCGTAGCATCGTATTGCGCTCGTCACCTTGAGAGTTGACACATCTGTTTTTAAGACCCCTATCCCCAGTAATTACACTAGCTAAAATTATACATTATACACAACTATAACTCGTTGTTATCCCGTGGTCTTTAAGATCGAGTAAATATAAAATATGGTAACTGCCTCATATTAGATATATCAATTATTACAATTTAACTCACTTCTTGTGTGTGTTAATTACGCCGGGTGTCTTAAATATATCGAAATATTTTTTATTGGATAAAGTGATGAGACTATTACAAATGTCGTGTCACCCAGAACAATACTGTGTGGCACCACACTAAGCCTGTCACTCTGAGACATCAGTTCCTTTGTCTCAAATGCCCAGTGATTTTTTTTATGGAAGAGGGGGCAAACGATCAAGCGGCTCACCTGATGGTAAGATCACCGGGGCCCATGAACATCTATAATACCAGAGGAATAGCAGATGCGTTGCCGGCCTTTGAGAAAGGAATACGCTCTTTTCTTGAAGGTCCGGAAAAACCGCTGGCGGCAGCAGATTCCATAAAGTGCTTGTGCGTGGCAGAAAATTGCGCGAAAAACGGACTGTGCTGGAATGCCAACCAACAAGGTGGTAACGATGGAATTTTGCGCTGTGCCGCAATGTGCGATGGTGAAAATCAGCGGCTGGAATTAAACCGAACAATTCCTCGGAACACTCCCCAATGTAGATCCTATAAAAAATGCAAAGATATGCAACATCTCTTCGCAAAGCCAGTGGATCAAGCCGATTACATAGAACATGGAATAGAATAGAACTGGCCCTGTACCTACCTAGACGGATTCTTGTATAGTGTACATATGTTTTAATTCCGTGAGTGCTTTTGTAATAAGGTGGTTCGCGTTTTTCTGTAGTGGCCGTAATCCCCGTAAGCAGATTAAAGTCAATGTTTCTGGTGATATGAAGATTTAGGAATAGTTTTATAACAAGTGGTAGGATCTGCTGACAAATATTAAATAACAACAAGTAAAATTAACACAACATAAACTTCACCTGATGGCAAGTCAAATGCTGTGTCACCCAGAACTTTTTTGTGCGGCATCACATTACGCTCGTTCCCCGGAGACATCCATTCTTAAGTGTCATATTCCCAGTGATTACACTAGCTGTCAGTGCCCTTCTAAGTGAAACACAATAATGTTTTCACCCCACTGGACTGCCGACTGCGGACAGAATAAGCTGGTACTGCGATGATACCTACCGCTACTTAAAATTGCTTCACCAGATGATTCTGAGATTAATGAACAGGTTGATAATAATAATTATGATATTAAATATTATTCTATTACTTTTTCTATGTCAAAGCATATTTTATTAATATGTATAACATACATAAATTTTTTGTTATGATGCTACAAAAAGTGTAAAAGTTTTAACTCTAGTAGTTAACGTCAGCAATAAATGAAGACGAATGTGGTGACAACGTTACTGCAAAAGTAAAATTAATTTATTTTCAGCCACTTATCACTTTAGAGTCCATCAATCTCATTCACTTACATTAAAGTGCATCCGTTAAACCATCAATTCAGTCAGTGACACGAACCTTGCGGCTCATGCACTCACTAGGCACATCCAAACTGTCGTCGAGGATTCCTCGAGACAGGTCCCAGTGGCGGACGACCACCGCTGGATCCTGCCTAACGACATTAGAGACCTAATGAGGCGCAAGAACGCAGCCACTCGCGCTCACGACTTATATCCTACCGTCAGCAATAGAACAACACTACGCACCCTGCAACGTGAGGTCCGAATACGTATGCAGGAGCTCAGAAACGATCGGTGGGATAACAGTCTCATTAACATCGAACCGTCTCACCTCGCCTTCTGGCGACTTCCAAAATCACTAAAAGGAGGCACATCCCGTTCAATGCCCCCTTTAGTACGACCCAACCAACCGCCTGCCTTCCTAGACGAAGAAAAGGCAGAATGTCTAGCTGACAGCCTAAAATCTCAATGCTCCCCAAGCACCTTACCGGTCGACTCCGCCCACGTCGCGTTAGTCGACAGCGAGGTCGATCGGAGGGCTTCTCAACCGCTCCGCGATTCCATACCGCCGGTTAACAGCACCGAAGTAGAGTCTATTATTAAAAACCTCCGTCCGAGGAAATCTCCCGGTCTCGATGGTATCACTAACAAAGTAGTTAAGCTCCTGCCTACTACCATCATTCAGCTATTGGTATTAATCTACAACGCAGCTCTGGCCAACGCAATCTTTCCGAACACCTGGAAAGAAGCAGAGGTCGTAGGGATTCTAAAGCCCTCTAAACACCCGTCCGATCCCACCGCATATCGGCCTATAAGCCTCCTCAAGGCCTTAGGCAAGATATACGAACGCCTACTTCTCGCCCGCTTAAGAGACTTCATGCAGTCTCGAGGGATCCCCATCCACGAGCAGTTTGGATTCCGTGCCAAACACTCATGTACCCAGCAGGTGCACCGCATAACGGAGCACATTCAATCCCGCTTCATACGCGGGCTTCATACCGGAGCGCTCTTCTTCGACGTGGCGAAAGCGTTCGACAAGGTCTGGCACAACGGGCTCATATACAAGTTATATGGACTCGGTGTGCCAGATCGCCTCGTACTCATCATACGAGATTTCTTACGCAGTCGAACCTTCCGCTACCGCGTCGAGGGGGTGCGATCCGAATCACATCCCATCCTAGCCGGCGTACCACAAGGCTCAGTCCTAGGTCCCGTGCTCTACACCCTTTTCACGAACGACATACCGCACACCAGCGGCGTCGAACTCGCCCTCTTCGCAGATGATACCTGCCTATATGTGTCTGGACGTAATCCAGACACTATCTCTAAACGCCTCCAATCCGCAGCCCGAACCCTCGGGAACTGGTTTCGGAAATGGAGGATCGAGGTCAACCCAATCAAAAGTGCAGCCATGTACTTCTCGCGGCGCATAACGCAGCATCTCCCCACATTAGAGTTATTCGATCGTCCAATCCCCTGGGAAAAGACAGTCAAATACTTAGGCGTCCTATTAGACTCGAGACTCAGCTTCGGTCCACATATTAACCGAGTAAGGAACCGAGCGGCGTTCGTACTCGGTCGATTACATCCGTTACTAAATAAAAATAGCAAAATGTCCCTACGTAATAAAATTACACTTTACAAAGCCTGTATTCGGCCAATTATGACATACGCAAGCCCCGTATTTGCGCATGCCTCCCCGCGTCAAATTCACCGACTTCAGGTAATACAAAATCGATTCATGCGTAAAGCCACGGGAGCACCGTGGTTCGTGCGTAATGCTAACCTTCATATCGATTTAGGGCTTCCTACCATAGCCCAATATCTAAAGTTGGCCTCTCGCCGATACTTCGACTCTGCCGCCACGCACCCCAACCCACTGGTTGTCAGTGCCGCCACTTACAACCCCCTCGCGATACACCAAAACTCGACCCGCGGAAAAAGGAGACCGAGGCACGTCCTCGAGGACCCTGACGACGCGACCACTATTGCCCAAGCGCTCTACTCAACACTACACAAACACCCATTATCACCATCATACCGCCCCCGCCGTCGGCGTGGGCGTATCAGACAAAGTTATTCGCGATACCGCCGCATCTCAGGCCGGTTTTCCCCTAGCAGTAGTGTCATAAACAGAAGCGTCGCTGGAGTTTCTTGCGCCATTTCTTCTCCAGCGGAAACGCATTCCGAATTGGTGGTAAACTTATCTAATAATAATCATGGTATTAATAATTATAGTAGTAGTAATATTGCCCTCCCGATTGCAGTAACTGACCGAGCCGAGACCGGCCCCCTTGGGCACCCTCGAGTCTGTTACTCTCGCGAACAGGATGACGGTCCAAGCCGAGGTCCCCTCTCGGGGGCCCTTGCGCCAGTCATCCATAAATAAAGGTTTCGGCTAAGCGCCCTCAGCGCTATGCCACCTTTCAATCCGGCGAAGCTGTAAAAGCCTTCGGGCTAACAGTGACCATCAGTCCTAAAAAAAAAAAAAAAAAAAGCATCCGTTAAAGATTGATCGACTTATACCTAAAAATTTCATATATTTTATAATTTTGTTGGCAATCTTATGTTAATAAAGTTATTCTATTAATAAGTCGTGGAGTTCACATGACTATTGTAAATATTAGCATTGTATAAATTACGATTATTTTAGGTAGAAATAAAAGTCATCTAATGATTGTTTGCAATTTTGAATAATGTAAAATACCTTATATAGTGTCCTTTATACTTATAACAATTCATAATACCGTGTTAAAATAAAAATCGCAGGCAGCCATTAGAGCGCGGATTTTTTTATTAATTAGTTAAAACGAGATAGCATCACAGCCGTGAAGAAGACGTGTGCAAACATTACTGTGTTTCGTTTTGAAGGGCACTGATAGCTAGTGTAATCACTGGGTATATGTGACTTAATAACTGATGTCCCAGAGTGACGGGCGCAGTGTGGTGTCACACAGAAATGTTCTGGGTGCTGCAGCATTTGTTACGGGCAAACGTACTTACCATCAGGTGAACGTTTTGCTCGTCTCGTCAATTTTTCCAATAAAAAAAATTAAAAATATACCCACATTCTGATTGGTCTAAACGCAAAATGTACCAAACTCGACTAATTGTGTAACCAACTTAAATGTAAGTAGTCACAAAACTAGAGACAATAAAGAACGCCGGACCAAAGAACCGATCGGCCGTCGTCCCAAATTCCCGCTGGGTTTATTACTGGTTCCTATTTGGACAAAATTTATATATCTATTTAAATATTTTAAATTAAACGCGATAAAATCCGTAAAACTAGTTTTATTTAAATGTGTATTCGCGTTAATATAAGAAACCGTTATAGACTATTTTTTATTCAATATAGATCATATAATACTCATTGAACATAATTTTTTGAACCATTTTAAGCTACACTAGTTCGCAAAGAAATACCTCTGTCCAGGGAGGAACCAGTAAGAAACCCAGCGGGAATTTTTATTCAGTCATTTTAAAAATAATATACAATTACAGCAGTATTATAAAGATGTAGAAATAGCTTAGCAGCGATCACCTCCTTCCCAGGGGTTATCATCATCCATGTATTCCTTAATATTATAATAACCCTTCTTAAAACGCATTTGTTCAATAAATAGTTTGAGCTTTTTGATGCAAAAACTTTGTGCACTTTCTGGGATTTTGTTGTAAAAACGTACACTTTGCCCCATGAAAGAGTTACTGAGTCTGTGAAGTCGAGTAACTGGCATTATTAATTTGTGCTTGTTCTTGGTGTATACATTATAAACATCACTTTTTTGTGCGGGGACATTCGGGCGGACATCTACATTACCACCAATTTGGAATGTGTTAAAGCTGGAGAAGAAGTGGCGCAAGAACCCCAGCGATGCTTCCACTCATAATATTAATACTGAGAAAATCGGCCTGAGATGTGGCGGTATCGCGGGTAAATTTGTGTGCTTCGCCTAAGTCGACGGTGGGGGCTATATGATGTGTTTTTGTGATGCTGAGTAAGAGGGCTTGGGCTCTCGTGGTCGCGTCGCCTGGTTCAACGAAGACGTGCTTCGATGTCCGTTTTCCCCGAGTCGAGATTTGATATAACGCGATATGGATGTGTATGGCGGCACATACAAAATGTTTAGGTTTTTAGCGGCAGAGTTGTAGTATCGGAGGAGGCCAACTTCAGGTATTGAGCTATAGTGGGAAGCTCGAAATCGGTGTTTACATTGTCATTAACAGTAACCACAGTGCACCCGTGGCCTTGCGCATGGACCGATTTTGGATGACCTGAAGTCGGTAAACGGGGCTTCCGTATATTATTATCGGGACAAATACAGGCTTTGCATAGTGTTGTTTTGTTACGCAGGACATTTTACTGTTTTTATTTCCCTAGAGGGTGTAGTCGACTGAGGACGACGGCCGATCGGTTCTTTGGTCCGGCGTTCTTTATTGTCTCTAGTTTTGTGACTACTTACATTTAAGTTGGTTACACAATTAGTCGAGTTTGGTACATTTTGCGTTTAGACCAATCAGAATGCGGGTGTATTTTTTTTTTAATTGGAAAAATTGACGAGACGAGCAAAACGTTCACCTAATGGTAAGTACGTTTGCCCGTAACAAATGCTACGGCACCCAGAACTTTTCTGTGTGACACCACACTGCGCCTGTCACTCTGAGACATCAGTTATTAAGTCACATATGCCCAGTGATTACACTAGCTATCAGTGCCCTTTAAACCGAAACACAGTAATGTTTGCACACGTCTTCTTCACGGCTGTGATAAATCCGCGCTCTAATTGGCTGCCTGCGATCGTTATTTTAACACGGTATTATGAATTGTAATAAGTATAAAGGATACTATATAAGGTATTTTACATTATTCAAAATTGCAAACAATCATTAGATTACTTTTATTACTACCTAAAATAATCGTAATTTATACAATGCTAATATTTACAATAGTCATGTGAACTCCACGACTTATTAATAGAATAACTTTATTAGTATTATAGAATAAGATTGCCGACAAAATTATAAAACATATGAAATATTTAGGTATATGTCGATCAATCTTTAACGGATGCACTTTAATGTAAATGAATGAGATTGATGGACTCTAAAGTGATTAGTGGCTGAAAATAAATTAATTTTACTTTTGCAGTAACGTTGTCAACACATTTGTCTTCATTTATTGCTGACGTTAACTGCTAGAGTTAAAACTTTTATACTTTTTGTTGCATCATAACAAAAAATTTATGTATGTTATACAAATTAATAAAATATGCTTTGACATAGAAAAAGTAATAGAATAATATTTCAATATCACACTTATTATTATCAACCTGTTCATCAATCTCAGAATCATCTGGTGAAGCAATTTTAAGTAGCGGTAAGATTGATATGCAGGAATCCATTTAGGTAGGTATCATCGCAGTACCAGCTTATTCTGTCCGCAGTCGGCAGTCCAGCGGGGTGAAAACATTATTGTGTTTCACTTAGAAGGGCACTGACTAATAAATAAAACTATTTTTACGGATTTTATCGCGTTTAAATATTTTAAATTAAACGCGATAAAATCCGTAAAAATAGTTTTACTTAAAAATATTATATTATATTCTAATGAAGTAACTAATCGAGCCAAGGTCAAGCCCTTTCGGGCACCCTTGTGCTGGATACCCACTCCGGCTCAGCCACTCTTCAGTCCGGCGAAGCTGTAAAAGCCCTCGGGCTAAAATTGACCATCAATCGTAAAAAAAGACACTCTAAATTTCTATACGTCTTAACGGTGTTTTATTTATCACCTCCTCAACAATTTAACTGACAGTAGTTTGATGAATATAAGTTATTAATGAAGTGTTTGCTACAGTTTCATATAAGTTTTAACTTTTTGTTAATATAAGGTTTAATAATAATTTATGATTCAAAAATGACTCAACGTAAGTGTAAATTCGAAAATGACTCATCAACAACACTTGAATGGTTGCGACTCACGCAAAGCAAAGCTTATAATAATTCGTGCACCGTCGCGATAGCGGGTGACGAATGAAGCTCTTGGATAGTTCGAAATAATTTTCGTATAGTGACATCGTTGTAATATTTTTTCATTATTTAATAAGTATAAGTTCAATCTTCGTTAAGATTTTAAAGGGCACAGTTGGACATAGGCTTTTCCAAAGTGAAGTGGGAAGAATTCGCTATAATCACCACGCTTGGCACGGTGATTGGCGATCATTGTACAGACACATCGCGTCTTAGACGCTCCTGCCCGATATAATTTAGTAAGCTGGATAGTCTGAATTGTTACATATTAACGAATTCATGCATGAGTATTAAATATGCATGAGTCTGTCTCAATTGCGTTGATGTAAATTTATGAAGTACTGGATCCTGTCTGCATTGCAAATGGATAACTACATAGATATTTTATATTATCATTAAAGTATCGGTAAAGGTATAATAGTTATTTAATAAAAACCAGACGTTATCTCTAAAACGCGTTACACTAATTTAAGATTTTGATGTTCTTCATATGGATCCCTTCATCAGAACTTGATCATATTTGTATTAAACCATCTCGGAGGTCGTCCCTTACTAATAAAAAAAGAAAAATCGAAATCGGTTCACATGGTCAAAAATTATCGCTGAGCATAATTAAAAAAGTTACCGACGAATCGAGAGCCTCCTCCTGTTTTTGGAGTCGGAAAAAATAATACAGATCCATAAGTCCTTTCAAATGTAAATAATTTGTAAATAAAAACTAATAAAAATAATAAAAATATTTTTGTTTCGTGTAATCTCTATAAAATGTGAATAATTTTTTGAAGATTATATCACCCAAATGTAAATCGATACGATCACGGAACTCTTTTAAGCGATGTCTAAAACTATCGATGACTGCACAAAAAGTCAGTTCTGTGCCATTTCTCTTCTAATATTTTTTTTAGGAATTCAGTTGACCTTTTTATGGTTTAGGTTTGTATGATACACTTTAGTTTTGAGATAAACCCCATAAGAAAAAAGTTCATCAGGGTTAGATCCGGACTACGTGGTGGCTAGAAAATGTCTCCCCTTCGAGAGATCACTTTGTGGGTAAAATTCGACGATGGACGGGCATATTTTAGAGATATGGGCGCCGTCGGTCTATCCTGTTGAAACCAGGTCCGCATATGGTAGCCTGGAAAATTCTGCATCTCTGGTGTAATAAGAATCCACGACCATCGCTACATATCTGTAATAGCGCGATCCTCTGTCGTCTCAAAATACTAAGAGCCTATGATGCCACGCGTTGACATAGCGACCCAAACTGTCACTTTAGGGCTGTGTAAAGGCTTCTGATGTTTACGATTCGTAATTTAATCTGAATTTTGTGAAGGTACATACGTAAATATTACTTTAAAATCCGCTGTAGCGATGTTCTGGAACGCTTACGATTAGCGAGGTTAGGATTTTCAAGAACAGACACGGTAGTTCGAGCAATTCTCGGTCCGACCGGTAAAACGCTTCATGGCGACTGTCTTCCCAGAAGCCGAACGTACTGTTTCTGTCCAAGCCGCGCTTCTCCCGCGGAACACAAAAATACACGAAATTTTAAATTAAAATTCCTGTTGCAATCCTCAAATTTTTATTCCGTATTATTTTCCGTAAGGCCGTTTCGAAGCCTATTCGAGACAAAATTTCAGACCGACAGATAGACAAACAAAAATTATAATAACCTTCATTTATGATGAGGCATCGTATAAATAGCAGTTTTCACTTAAATTTTGTCATTTCTTTTGAAATTGCAGAGAGACAGATCAATATTATTAATGGTATAAATTACGTTAATACATACTCGTACATAGAGGCAAGTCTCTTTCCCCCACTACATCTTTCCACTTGCTACGATCCTGACACACATTTCGCTACATATCTACATTAAATTAAAGTATATATAATAAGGAAACACATTTTTGTTAGTCATTAAATTAATTATTTAACTTATGTATAAGATTTTTATTAATATTTTTTACTGAAATATTAATAAAAATCTTAGTTATTTCCAATATTTATTACATTTGTCTTAATTTTTGTTGTAAAGTTTTGAGTAGTTATTGTTATTTTATCATGAAACAGGTTACTTGAGTAAATCTGACTTCAATAATACAATAGTAACGCAGTTTCTACCTGCACGGTTTTGGGCGAGGTCGGTAAATGATGGATCAGGATCGTGTTATGTGGCAATTTTCGGAGAGACATGTTTCAAACATGACACTGGTGGTTAGAATTTTTTTTATTAAGTGGACATTTACATTTTGTTTTTGTATATTTCCCTCTTGAAATTTTAGAAGAAATAAGTGAAAAGGAAATCCATTTTATATGTGGTGAATGGAATTACAGATCCCAAGTGAAACCACTTTTAATGATGAGCAAAACACAAAATATCTATGTTTAAGTGTGCGTCTTTTTGTATAGATGTAAAAATAAATGTATTTAATTAAAATATTGCACAAAAAACAAATTCATGAATATATCTCTTAATTAAACATCATTTTATTAAGTGTGAAAAGTGCACTGTGCACACAGAGCTCCGAACAAAGCAAGCGCTCATCAACTCACTACGAATTGTAATTTCTCGTTATATTTAAATGAATTGAAGAGAACTGAATATGCATGAAATCTCAATGGCCTTATTTTGAAATAACGAAGCACAGTAGTAGCTGTTACCTACTAATTCAAAGTTTTAAAGTTGAAGTGTTACTTTTATAGAAATTACATATACCGAATGTTATTAATTTTATAATGTATATTGCGCGTTTTTAATCGACATGCACTCTAAAATAAAATTTCGTCTTTTGCATCAAATGTTTTTCAAATTGTAAGTTACTATTTAAAAGTGAAAATCCTTTTGTTATTTTGGAAAGTATTATGTAATAACGTAAAACAGAATAAAAACTTAGTTATAGAAAAACTATATCACTGAGAAATTATGAATTAAACTATTACTAGTGGTCGCCCAATGGTCGAAATCGGCCGTATTTCATTAACTTCATTTAAATTTAATCTATTTCTATCACATATTAAACAATGTTTCCGAGATTGTATAAGCAATAATTTAAGCACCAATTCCATTGCATCCCCATTCTAAAACGACTCATTAATGCGTCCTACTCCCCTTCCCCTTTCCAGCCGTGGCCATTTCAACTTTTTGTGCGTTTTGCTGTGTAAGTCTTCGAAAAAATAGCAATAACTTGATAGCGTGTGGCCTCGCAGATCGGCAAATTATTGTATTAATTTTAATACTATATTCTTCATCGTTAGACACCTAAAAATAATGTAAAACTATAAAATAATTAGGTTAAAACTACTTCGAAATGAAAAAAATATTGTCTTCTTGTTAATGATAAACCTGTGATATGATATCCCACTCCTTCGTCTGCGCAATATGCTTAAAAAGAGAAAATTTTTCTTCATGTGTAAATAAATTTCCTTCTTTATTGTATTGTTTTATTAATTATCAATTAAGACCTGCTCACTATTATTTTGTGAGTGATGTTTATTTAGGCAATCTTTAGGGAGGACTATGTTCAGCAGTGGATGTGTGACAGGCCGAAATAATGATGATGATGACGCATATTTGAAGTTTTCTCTTGTAATGACGGCCTCCAAACACGTCTTTTCCCACGAGTGTAATAAAGTCGACTAAGAGAAAAATCTCACTTCCAACAGATACGTGTTCAATAGTGTAGTGACGTACAGCAACGTCCTATTCGCAATATATGGTTAGTGTTAACGATAAATGCTTATATTGGAAGAGGCATATTTTTTATGAAAGTATAGAGACGAACAATTCGTTCACCAGATGGTAGGTGCCACGCTTGTGCGTTACAGTTGCGATGTCACCTAGAGTAGAAAGTTTTGAGTTGCGCCGCAGTGCGTTCATCTACTCTGACTATAAGACATCGGTTCGCAAGTGTCGTATGACATCAAACCGAAACACTTACGTAGAATAACTGGCAATGCGGTAGTATCTCTCTAGGGAGATTCTTATATCGGACTCCTGCCAAGCTAAAGACTACAATAAGGCCGACAATATCACTCATTACTACTAATGCACACTGTATAATCTTTGGCTATGAAACATCCCTACAGAGGCTCTGCGGAAACTAGTAGATCCACTCAATACAAATAGTTTTCCTGGGACTATCTTGGTTAATATTAAATTGTGACATTTCAAAAGTCTCAGAGTTTACATGAATTTTTAAGTTCACGTGGTAAAAACCAAAAGCTTATGTATAATTTTTGTTTGTTTCTATTTATAGAACGTGTTTTGAAATTACGAATGCGTAACTTTCATCTTAGTAGTGTAGCACTAAATGAAAAAAAAAAAGAGATAAAAAAATAAAGGTCTACTGGGAGTAACAGTCGACCTTAATCAAGACCTCCCCGTAATGAAACAATACTACCTTTTGTATTACCTGTTTCAGATTCAGACGAACATTGTTCGTGGAATGGAGAAAACGAATACAGGCTCCAATATTACTCACTTTTTTCTGACCTACTCATGAAAGCAAATGTTCTTTTATTTGGATTCGAATATTTGGAAGAGTAATTTCAAAACTAAAAAGCATTGTTCGGCTTCAAACTTTTGAGACTTTATAAATATTATTGAGGTAATCGTAGTTTTAGAGTGTTTTTTATTTTGTAGAGTTCATATTTGCTGAGAGTTTGATTAAGCAGTGGCGCCCCACATTTTGTTAAGGTACTCTATTTAATGTCTGACAAGGGTTATAAAATAACGATCGTCTTTTGGTAGGTATGCAAGCTGATATATGACGTAATACTGCAATTAGAGAGGAAATGTTATCTTTTAACAATATATATAATAAATCTGAAGAGGAATCGTGTCTGTACATTGAAGATGTGCGAGATTGGGGGTCTATTAACGCAATAGAACACAACACAATGACTTAGACACAACAAAACACTCGTTCTCGCGCTCTGGTGCAGAACGGACCTATTTTTGACCGCGCTCCATGCGCAATCAAGCTCAAAAATCATACTCGTTATGGACAGTTGTCTGTAAACGCCCGTTGTCACAGTTGTGGATAGTGGCCAACACCCGCTCCCGTAGCGGTGTGTCTGGTTATTCTTCTTCGTGCGTGCCTTCATCTATCGTGTCCCTCGAAGTGGAAGTGTTGTGCTTCGTGGTGTTGTGCGAACGTGAAAGTTACGCGAGAGCGTTCCTGTATTGCGTCGGCTTGCTGGTGAAAACCGTGAGTAGAGTGCATACACATATCTCGCCTCAGAGGCGGCTTTGTATTTTTGTGTCCGCTTGTTGCACTAGGCAACAGCCAGGTACACACCCTCGCGCACTTAAGGCGTAAGGCATTAGGTGACGTAAAATTAGCACACACCTCCCTGCTCACGTAGGGAGAATATTTTGCATTTGTGTACACACCGCCTCTCGAACCATCGAAATGGCGACACCCCGTGCCCCCGCGCCGGAGTTTGTACATCTCGCGGAGTTTTTACGCGCCGCGCACCCCGAGATCTGGGCGCAGTTTCACGCCCATTGCGTTATGTCGGAGGAAATCTCTGGAATCCGTCCAGACACCCAAAATCTGCTTAGGAGTCGCGTAGCAACGTTTGACTCCGACAGCCCGTCATCGCCAGCTGTAGAGCCGGCCGCGCCGACACCTGCGCAAGATGACGCATCCGCACCTGTGTGCGAAACAATGCCAGACGTAATCGCCGGCAATAAAAAGACCGTGCCGACCGTGTCGGCATCGTCAGTAAAGAACGCACCTGCAGGCAATAAAACCGCCGCTAATGGGTGCAATAAAACAACAAGCACACCTGCGCTTCCCTTCCGGGAATCGCAATCCATTGTTGGGCCCGCGGCCCTTTCGGACGAGGGATCCGACATGGATTGCGAGGAATCCGGAAATGCGCACGACGACGGCTTCACCGTCGTCACACACTTTCGATGTAGCCATTATTAAGGACGTGAACTTAGAAATAGACTCTATAGTTACGCTTCACGAACTGGAGTCGGACCACCGTCCGGTCATTTTTAAGCTGGGCCGGCCAAATGGTGAGGTCACACAGACCAAAACCATTGTGGACTGGCGTACCCTCGGGGTCAAACTCGAGGCTACGAGCTCCCAGCACTTGGATGAAATACCAGATATTATCGACTCGCCAGAGGTAGCCTGTCGAGCGATAAAATCATTCTCAGGTCATCTCAAAACAGTCGTCGGAGAATCCTCCCGGACGGTTACGGTGTCGAGCGATCGACGCTGCAATCTACCGGCGGACCTCCGACGCCTGATTAGAGAAAAGAACCGTGCGGCCAAAGCGCACGACAGATATAGAACAGACGCGAATAGACTCAGACTGCGCCTCCTACAAAGGGATGTTAAAGAGCGCTTATCTGAGTACACTAAAGATAGCTGGGACACTATGCTTGGAGAAATCGAGCCGTCGCACACTGCCTACTGGCAGTTGGCACGGTCTCTCAAAGCAGAGCCGGTCTCACCCATGCCGCCACTTATTAGATCGAACGACAACTCGCTCGCCTTCGACGACAGCGAAAAAGCCGAATGCCTTGCAGACAGTCTAGAGAGCCAATGCACTCCGTCTCTCGCGCCTGCGGATCCCGACCACCTGCAGCAGGTGGCCGCGGAACTCGAACGCAGGGCTGCCATACCACCAGTGGGCGAACCACTGACTCCAGTGACTCTCGACGAAGTCACGAAGATTGTTAAAAATCTTAAAAACCGATCCGCGCCCGGCCTCGATGGCATAAACAACAGGGTGATCAAATGTCTAACTACGCCGCTATTGTGTCTGTTAGTCAGTATTTTCAACGCGCTCCTCTCCAGCTGCTCCTTCCCGGACGACTGGAAGGAAGCGGACGTTATAGGTATTCCGAAGCCTCACAAGCCGAAGAACATCCCGTCCAACTATCGCCCAATAAGTCTCCTCAACTCGATGGCCAAGATTTATGAGCGAATAATCCTTAGTCGATTAAAAGACTACGTCCTAAATAATAACATCCTTCCAGACGAGCAGTTCGGCTTTCGCCCCGAACACTCGTGTACCCATCAAGTGCACCGCCTAACGGAGCACATATTAGAAAACTTTCACGACCGCCCTAAGCCAGTAGGCACAGGGGCCTTATTTTTCGATGTCGCAAAGGCATTCGACAAAGTCTGGCACGACGGCTTGTATTACAAGTTGTATCACACAAAAGTGCCGGACAGACTCGTGAACATCATACGAGCCTTCTTGTCCAATCGCCTATTTCGCTTCCGGGTAGAGGGAACGCGCTCCTCAAGCCGCCCTCTCCGTGCGGGTGTCCCTCAGGGCTCCTGCCTCTCTCCACTCCTTTTCTCGCTATACACTAGCGATATACCTAAAGACCCTAAAGTCAATCTTGCGCTTTTCGCAGATGACACGGCCCTGTATTATTCCGATAAGCACAAGGGCCGCATAACGATTCAGCTCCAAGCCGCAGCCGATCGCCTAGGCGAATGGTTCCGGAAATGGAGAATAGAGGTTAACCCCGAGAAAAGTGTAGCAATATACTTCTCGAGGGGCACGCCCAAGCCAGCTAGACGTTACCACACAATCGGCAATAACCAGCTAGGCTCGATCACCCTGTTCGGACGCCCTATTCCCTGGGAAAAGAGCGTCAAATACCTCGGGGTCACGTTAGACGCAGCGATGTCGTTCGCTGCTCACATTAAGAACGTGCGTAACAGGGCGGCTTTTATCGCAAGCCGTCTATACCCGTTAACTTGCTCTTCAAGCAAAATGTGCTTAAGACACAAACTTCGCCTCTACAAGACATGCATTAGACCCGTAATGTCCTATGCATGCGTCGCGTTCGCACACGCGACGGGCAATCATATAAAGAAATTGCAGACGGTGCAAAATAGATTCTTGCGAAGTGCCACCGGAGCCGGCTGGTACCAACGCAATGTCGACCTTCACAGCGACTGTGAAATGCCCGTACTCTCTGAACACTTCAGAGAAGTATCACGGCGGTTTTTCGAAAAAGCCGCGGTTCATCCAAACCCGCTGGTGGTTAAAGCAGCTAATTATCGATGTAATAAAAACGCGACCGAACGCAAACGTCGACCGCGAAATGTGCTAGACGACACGGACGTCTCAGCACTCCCTGACCACGATACGGTCAGCCACGATCCGAACAACACTGTACACACAGTTAATAGTTTCAACATCACACGCACAACGTCGCGCGACCGCCGTAGAGAGCGGCGCGCAACTATCGTTCATAACACCGCGTACACCAGATACACCCGTGTTCCAGGGCGGTTCTCACCGCCCAGAGTTTCCGACACACAAGTCGACAGTCCGAACGGAGGCCCGCAGTCTCCCTCGGACGGTCATTAGATGACTTCATATAATAAATTTATGGAGATATTCACTGTAGCGCAAGCACGCTAGCGAACGCAACGGTCCGAACTTAGATGTTTAGTAGGAGTTTATATTTATGTATGTATGTTTTGGGTCAAACCAAACCTGGCACGCGGGCCCCGGGCCCGCGAGCACAGCATCCGATGAAGCTGTAAAAGCCAAAAGGCTAACAGCGATCACATCACCGAAAATATAGATAATGACTTAGATAGATAGATACTTTATTCATTGCATCACAGAAAAAAGTTACAATAAAACAATAAAAAAATAGTTACAACTAGTAAAAGCGGAATAAATTAAATTATACAAAAAAAAAACAAATAAAAAAAATTTAAGAAAATAATAAAATAAAAGCAGTTTATTTATTTAGATGTTCGAGCAAGATGCTGCTGCCCATCTCCTGGTTTTCATTTTCCCTCTGTCGACTTTTACGACACCCACGGGATGAGATGGGGTGGTAGATTCTCTTAGGCCGCTACCACACGGCCAGTGATGATACATCATTGTTGTTTAAAGTTAACAGAAATGACTTAACTTAACTTAACTAGAACAGCCTAATGAAACTCTAGATATTGTTTCCAAATGGTTTGCGGCAAACAGTTTCAAATGCAGTCAAAACAAAATGTTTACACTTTAAAAAGTCTTAGTCGGCGCATAATATTAATATTAATTTACAGAATTCTAATCTTACGTTTGAAAATTCAACTGTATTTCTTGGAATTACTATTGATTCGAAGTTACAGTCGGGAGCACACATTGAAAAATAGCTCCGAAATTAAGTTCTTCCATTTTTGCAATAAGAAAGATTAGTACTGCTGAATTGGTATATTTTGCATACTTCCACAGTATTATGTCCTATGGAGTATTACTGTGGGGATCCGCAGCTGGGTTGTAAACATTATTTATTTTGCAAAAACAGGCATTTCGGGCAATCTTTGACTTGGGATCTCGCGAGTGGCTACGAGAACTATTCAGGGAGACTAATATTTTGACACTTCCGTCGTAGTTTATTTTTGAAAATATTATGTACGTACGGAAAAACATTAATTTATTTACCAAAAAATTGACTGTATCCTGTAGAATAGGTTGAGGTGACACGCTAGACGTTCCTATGCTTAGTTTGGCTAAAACTAGAAAGTATTTTCTTAGTAGATGTATAAAGTTTTATAATAAAAATCCTAAAAGTGTAACACCAAAATCGGATATGGATTTTATTTTTTAAAAAAAGACATTATTAGATAAAACGTATTGTAAAATAGATCATTATATAGAGAACAATGATGTGAAGAAATAACTCATACTCTGCACTAGCAAACGCCCTGGCTACTAAATTTATGATGATTTATTTTTTGTAATCTATAAATGACATTGATGATGATGATGTTCTCCTAGCCGATTTCGACCACGGCGACAACTTCCGTCTACTGTCGGGAGCCATCAACTGCGCAGGAGATATTATAATGCCACAAGTATACGCGCAAACACAGAGGCACTCACTCGTCCCAACCTACCCGCGCCAAATGTAACGCTGATGCGATAAGATCGGAGGTAGGCTAGGATGCAGTGTCAGAAACACGGGGACAATCACAACACAACCAGACCCGAAAACCAACAATTTATGTTTTAGCACAAATGTTGGCTCCGGCTGGGATTCGAACCCATTTATTGGTTCTTCTCTGAGAAGGTCATTTTTTGAACCGGTGTAGAATTTGACATTCATAAGATCTTTATACAAGCCTAAATTAAGTAAATAAAGAAATTTTGACTTTGACTTTGACTAAATTAGTCTAAGCGAATAATAATAATAAAAGTGCAGTTACACGACAATTAGCTTAAAGTAACACGCCGAGAGGAGAACAAAGAAAAGAAGTTGCTAGTTGTCGCAAAGTGCTAGAACGATTACAATTAAACAAAAGTAGCAGATATATATAAAGTCGTAGTAAAAAAAATGTGTATAAATAAATTAAACAGCAAAGATTTGTATTTGAGTCTGAAGTTATTAACAGTTTCCACGGCACACAGAACTATGCACGAACCCGTCAGAAGGAGGAAAATTATTTATTAGCTGAGAGACAAAGAGTAAGAGTTTTTGTGGCGACTTTCGACAGACTCTGCGTGTTATACGAGTACCACGTGGAACAAGGGCTGATGAAGTTAGAGCATGTCTAAAAAGTTAAAGACTGTGGCACTACGAATTTCATATGCATTTGGCAATAACAGTTGACTGGAAGAGAATGCCTCAGACATTAAGTCCGCGTATACATAAATTGTGTATGACGTTAAATAAATAAATAAATAAAATGCGAGCGCGAATCCGAGGCAACGAAAATGCACAGGAGTTTTCTGATTTGCTACTTGAAATCTATGCCATTTTAATATCAGAATCATGGCTAAAGCCTACATTGCTTTCAACATCGTTTGTTTTACCCGGTTTCATACTGTTACGCTATGATAGAATATCGAGTCGCGGTGGCGGGGTTGCGATTCACCTTCGCAGTGGTTTATTCAACTCCATATATTAATTATTCCTGTGACTTCGAGTCCATTCTTCTTAATTTTGCTTCCGAGTCTTGTCATACATCACATAATCATGGGTGATTATAACACTGATCTCCTGCAGAATCCTCCGAGATCGCGAGAACTACAAGTGATCATGGATTCATTAAATTTCTCTACACTCCAACTTGGACCCATACACACTAATAACAACTTTGTTATTTCATGGTTAGACCTGATTATAGTTTCTTCCACTGAACATGTTATAAAACATGGACTTTTTCCGGCTTCAGGTTTCTCGCGACACGATTTAATATTTATAACATATGGGATCAAGTCACCTAAAATTAAATCACCTATTTTGCACCTGCGTAGCTTTGCTCGCTCTGGATGTAGAGTTGTTGAAACATAAAGCCTCCTTAATCAATTGGTCAGACACTTTTAACTCCATTGATGTTAACGATATGGTGTCTTCAGTAACCACCAATATTCTTCAGTTATACGACACACTAGCACCAATACGTGCTGTAAAATCAAGCGACCACCTGCACCGTGGATGATCTGCGACATTCGAAAAGCTATGGCGAAAAGCGATCGGACATTTGTAAGATTTAAGAACTACTAGATCAATTGCAATTTATTTAAAGTTGCCAGAAATCGTTGTAACCAGATGGTACGAGCTGCAAAACGCCGGCTTATCTATAAAAACATTCTATAACACTTATCTTATTACTTCTCAAAGACGAATCTAACTGCTTTGCTTTTTGCCCAGTAATTAATGAGGATGTCTGTACAATTATATTCTCTGTTAAATCTAAAGCAACTGGATGCGATGATGTGAGCAGAACTATGGTTATTCTTGTACTTGATTATATTCTGTCAGATATCACTCATTTTGTCAACTTTTCTCTTTCATCTCTTCCTCTCCAGCTTTACGGTCAAGTACAATATGCCTCTTACCATTCGGTGATCACTGTCGACTTTCACCCCAGCGATCACAGGGACATCATTGAACAGCTACCATTTGGTCGTCATTATGAAGTAGATCTCATTTTTTGTGGAACCGACCGGGCTCATCCAGGTCAACTTTCTGAGGGGCCGCATATAGAAAAAGGAGTTCATCGTAAAGAGTCCATCCTTCTCTATAAAGATGGCAAGCTGTTGGCCTTTTTGGTTCCGTTGCCGTATTCCGAATTGCCCCACTACCAGCTCAACGTGTTTCTTCACGCCCAGCTTTGCGTTAAAGACCCCCAACAACACTGTGTAATGAGTTTTGGAGGAAAGTATGGCTTATGAGATATCCTCTTACATTACCTCCACCTCATCATCAGGGTGTGCCTCCTGGTAAGACTCCTTTATGAATTTGTATTTTAGTTTTATATACTTTTATATATCTTTCTTACATACAAATAAAAAGTATGAAAGTTTTTTTTAATGTATTAAGTGACGAAACGAGCAAAACGTTCACCTGATGGTAAGCGCAACGTCCGCCCACAACAAATGCTGTGTCACCCAGAATATTTCTGTGTGACACCACACTGCGCCCGTCACCCTGAGACATCAGTTCTTAAGTCTTAAATTCCCAGTGATTACGCTAGCTCACAGTGCCCTTCAAACCGAAACACAGTAATGCTTGCACACTACTGCTTCACGACAGAATAACTGGCCCTGGGGTGGTGCCTACCTAGACGGATTCCTGCATAGGAATCTTACCACCAGAAAAATAAGTAGTAAGATTAATGCTGTGAAAATGAGAAGTTTGAGAACTATAGTTCGAGTAACTTTGATGGATAAAGTGAGGAATAGTGTAATAAGTGAACGTTACGGCATGTTAGAAGGTGTAGTGATGAAGATAAAGGAAGGGATGCTCAGATGGTTTGAACAGTTTGGATGAAAGAAGATTGACGAAACAGATTTATGAGGCGCATGTGTATGGGCTAGCCGGTTAAAGTCAACGTAGGTAAACATATCACAATCAAAACGAAGACATTTTATGGTTTGCCTCCGCAGCATTGGTTTTTTGATCGCCTTCAGCAGCCAGCCTCTGCCGCTCTGGTTCGCGCTGTGCTGCGCTTTTTTACAGCACGCGGGGGATGTCTCTTTTTGCGCCTCCGGCTTTAAAAAAACACTCTAGGGGTAGGGCAGACGTGGCGTAAGGGTTGGCCAATTCATTTCGATGATAGTTACTGGAAAAATAGTTCTAATTAAAAATATAAGTTTTTTGGTGTTAACAGTCTTCCCCCACCTTAATATTGCATGAGATATTATTTTTTAATAGTAAGGATTAATAGAAAAAAAACTGAAACGGTTTTACGGAAAAATCGGGATTGTAATGATGATTTCATCGAGTTTGACTATAAATTTCATTACGTATGGAGCGCATTGCTGCACCCATAATTACTATTAATCCATGATACCTTCATATTTTAATTATTAAGATATTAATCAAACCAAAATTAATTCTTCTGGTTTATATTATAAGATTTCTACTCTATAAGCAGCAGCCAATTCACTTTATCAGTGTAAAGCAAACCACAAATTCATAAAATATTCGGAAATTTATTTATACAATTTATATTAGTGCCATCTTGGGTGTAATTTCAGAACTTAGTTTATTTATTAGAAAGTAGTAATAAATTTTACTTTATGGACTAGCTAAGGAAAGGTTAAGCTTGTATTAAATGTTAATTCATAGCTTTTTTATCAACAATTCGGATTTAACTTTAAATTAAATGTCGCGATGCATATTAGACTAAAGAACTGATTACTCAGGGTGATAGGCACAGACATTTTACAGAGAAATAATCTTGACGATACAGTATCTGTTATCGGCAAATGTTGTACTTACCATCATGTGAACGTTTTGCTCGTATCGACACTTAGTCCAATAAAAATGCCAAACCTCAAAAATTAAGAGATTGTAGTACCTTTGGTACTCTCAGCTCTGATCTGTCTGTATATTGGACGATGCTTCCTGTCACCGACTCGTGCATTTTCGACTCAGCGTTTTAACAGATCGTTTCGCTATCTCAAAACAATGTAATTTTACGGGCCCTTTCGTTGGTCGACTAACGCCACAGCCACCGATGAAATATGTATTGATCTATATAATATGAATGTAACATCATCGTCATCAGTTTAGCCTATCACTAGTCCACTGCTGAACATAGGCCTCCTCCGTAGATTGCTACAAAAGCTGGTTGCTCTCATTTTGGGGGGAATTTTGCCATAGTTGCCACGCTTGGCCGGCGAGTTGGCAACCGCAGTTTATTTATTCCGATGTTCCAGGAAGATGCTGCTGCCCATCTTCTGCTTTTAATTTTCCCTCTTTCGACTTTTACGACACCCACGGGATGAGATTGGGTAGACTAAGCATAAAATTACTTTTGTAATAAAATGTGTTTATTACCCTGATACCCTGTAACTTTTTAATACTCTATGATGTTTGACTAACAATCCGTATGGTTTTGTAAGGGATGATACCCCTGAGATTAATTGTTAATATTCCAGTAAAAGTTATATGACCTCTTAAACATTTCATAGCTATCATTATATTAAATTTAGTTTCATAAAGTCTGACCCTAATGAATCAAATTATTAATGGGACGCTACAGACTAGTAATTTTCAGTGTTTTTACTCCGGCTCGCATTTTTCATCAATAATGTAAACTTACGACTGGTTAAAAATAGTTTTCCTCATACATCAGGTACGCTAATTTTGCGTTCCTTTTTTAGAACAAATTGAGGTGAGTGTAGTGTTTTGTCACCATAACATAAAATATTATTCTATATTACACAAGTACTTGTATTGTGCGTATTGGTATGAAGGAATCGCGATTGACGGTCTTAGTTTTAATAGACTTCTCTTAAGCTTTCCTTACGATACTTTGTTACTTAGGTTTTTTCTCAACAGCGCGCAAATCATCTTATCTTGGTGGGGATCAGCAAGCGTTTCGTAGAGGTCAGCCCTTTTCTGACTGGTGCTCTTTGACTGCTGACGTTCCTCAGGGCGCGATTCTCTATCCTCCCTTGATTTAAATTTTTATAAATCTCGTTACAACCCACATTCGCTACTCGTATCATCTGTACGCTGGTAACCCACAAATTTATGCTTAGACAGAAGTGGCAAGTATTGATAACGCGATTAATGAGCTACATCACGATCTCAATCGTATCTTCGATCGGTCTTACAAATTCGGTATTGTCATTAATCTGTCCAGCTTAATAAGCATAATACTTAGAAGAGTCTACCAGTTCAACAAATTAGATTTGAAGTCATTACCCTCAAAAAGTTTTAAAAACGTCGCTGTCCTCTACTCAACCACAGTCAAAGATCTTGTGTTAATAATAGATTAGAACACTCTTAGTTGGCGCCCGTAATTAACTGAGGTTAGCAAAAAAGTTGTCATTTTCTGAGCTGCTTGTATCATTTCAAAAAAATTCTGCCGAAAGGAACCAAGGTAATACTCGTTCAAACCCTGGTTCAAACGTTTTGTCAGTGCGTGATTATGCGGACGTTAGGTACAATGATGCCTCTGAAGAACATTGAAATAAATTGGATCGTCTTCTCTACAACTTTAAACGCTTCGTCTATGGCTTACATAATTATGACCACATTTACTCTTTTCGTTCTTAGCTAAAATGGTGTCCAATCACATCTCGTAGGTCCTTCAGAAAACTTTGTACGTCGTATCTTGTTATCCATCTTACACAATCCATTTGTCCCTGCATATCTGAAATGTAAATTTTAGTATCAAGGTGACTCTCGTGACCACTGTCTCCGATCTGCGGACAATTCCACTTTTAAAGTCGCATTATGTCATTACGGCTTTTGATACAATTATTATCTCTACACGCTGTAAGACTGGAACCAGTTACCAACCAACATACGATTTACAATGAATTACTGATTTTTAAATTTTCGTACTACTTCTTCCATTTCATTTTATATTATTAATTTTAGATATGACGTTGACGCCTATATGTACATACCTCAGAACCTGTCAACATTTATATAAGTATGTACACACATACATAATTTATCTAAGTATGCACTGTTATTAGATATATGTATATTTCTAATGTACTGTATGTAATGTATATATGGATGTGTATGAAAGTATATGCATAAATGTATTTCATTACTATGCATTTTATAATCAGATTTTATACTATTTTCTTTTTACTTATTTGTCTAATTTTATTTTTTCTAAGTCCGTCCTCCTTAGCACCAGCACCCTTACCAAGTTATCTCAACCCAAAGGTAAACTGGTAAAGAATGCCTCTAGGCATTAAGTTCGCCTTCTTGTACACTTTTTTGTTTATTTAACTTGAAATAAATAAGTAAATTCTGTATGATGTGTTAATAGAACTTTAAAATTTTCACTCCTCTTTTATTAGTTTGTTATAGTGTTTAAATTAATCTCCGGAGAAGGAGATTATGCTGCTACCAAAGACTGGACCTGGTGACATATAACACACCTACACTGGGATGTTATACGGTTTTCTCAAGTCCGAAGACTAGCGGAGGATACGATAATCCTCAAATCCGGTATTTTTGGTACCACCGGGAAGGTGGCTATCTGTCCCAAAGAGTTGTCCGGTTTATCGTCCACAAGTCTCTCATTTAGAACGTTATTAAGATCGGCAGTGTGTCGACTAGGGTTGCATACCTTATACTTACAATAACCAAATTGTCATGCATGCGCCTTATTACCTCATTTTGTTAGTACTTATCTTGTTGCCTCGACATATCGAGTTGCGTTCAGTTTCGCGGCCGCTTCGAAGGGTAATCTTAATTGACATCTAAAAATCTTGGCGTGCTTAGTAGAGCGAGACAGTAGTTTGTGTCAGCCCACCGCTTGCAGCTTTACAGTTCCATCAATTTTGCCACATCTAGCGACGAGCGGCTCGAATCGTCAACGACCAGGTTCTTTACGATCGGCTTGATCAACTTGCCTTGCGAAAAGATATTGCATCTCTTTGCATTTTTTACCGTATCTAACATCTAACATGGGAAGTGTTCCGTGGAATTGTTCTGATTAATTCCAGTCACTGAATTACACAAAAACAAAAATCCAAAATTCTATTGTAACCACCTTGATGTTTGGCATTCCATCACAGTGCGTTTTTCGCAGCAGGGCTTTAAGGAATCTTCTGCCGACAGCGGCTCTTCTGGATCGATATGACTTAGGGACCTTCCAGAAAAGAGCCTATCCCTTTCTTAAAAGCTTAAAAACGCATCCGCTACTCCTCTGGTATTGAGGTTGTTAATGGGCGGTGGTGATCGCTTACCTTACCTTAGGTGAGCCGATTGCTCGTTTGCCTATAAAAAAAATTGTTATATATTTTTATTTTTATTAACTTTCTAATAAATATAAGAAATTTCACTTCTGTCACGTACACTTAGTTTCACACATGCTTTCTTTAATGACTACATTCTGTCACTTCACCGCTATCAAATGTCCATTATTAAAAATAGTCCTACTCTATACATTTACACAGAACATCGTCCTATACCACTGGCATCCATGGACTTTATTGAACAAGTTGTTTATACATATGGCGGGGGATGTCCTGAACTACGCCTACCGGTGCGAGCTCATTACTCGCGAACCTTTCTTAATAAATCCATATAAAAAACAAAGTCAGGTAACCATGAAACCAAGTATCTAAAACAGAGCAGTCCGATTGTAGACATCAGTGAGATTCTCGCACGTTACGCACGACGACCGCATGGCCTAGTGGTCAGAGTACATGACTTCTCCTCCGCGAGGCCTGGGTTCGAATCCCAACTGAAGCTAACATTTGTGCAAAAACACAAATTGTTGGTTCTGGTTGTGTTGTACATGTGAAATTTATGTTTGTAAAACGCACCCACGATACAATCCTACTGTGGGTTTTTTGTTTGAAAGAAAAATTTATCTATTCACTACCTACACGGCCTAAATATAATATGACACGATTACATGATACCGTTTTTTGCAATAAATTAAACTGAAAAAACCTAAATAATTCTAAAGTTACTTATCTACTTATCTTCAAGTTTTTTTTTTATCAAAATAGTTACTGTGGTATTATATCCTGATCGTTACTAACTGACGATTGCGAAAGCCGACAGCATAAAATTTACTCAATTTCCCATGTTGTATATTCAAACACTGTTAGAGTAGCAGTCGTAACAGTGCCATGAATTTAGATAAAATTCAATATTACGAAATGGGCGACGGCACGAGCAAACGGTAATTACTGTTGAACTGAATCCGTTGTGATTTTGCATATACAATTGTCAATTCCAAAATGAGTAATTTAAAAGTAAAATAATATAAAATAGTAGAATTATATAATTATACAGTCGCGCTTTTTTCCGATATAAGGTGTAGGCAGCCACGTCTCCGCCATTTTTCTACGAGTCAGATAATTCTTACTAACCATAGTAAAATACAATGCATGTTATGGTATTATTCTACACGAATAAAGGCTCTCCACACCATAACTTAATCTCCTTTTACGACACCTCGGTTAGAAAGAAGTGCTATTCTACTCTGCCTAATACGCCTACGGACACCCATCGAGGAAATCGAAATAAAGCCGTTTATTTGCAAAACGGAATCTCTTTTTTGTCATAATTCAATTTAGGTTGATTTTGCAGTGTTTTATTATGATTTGAGGCTAGCACCGATTTTCTAATAATTCAAGTTCTGTAAGTTTTGACAAACTCCGATTCAATCAATTTTTAATATTTGTATAGCTCCCAAAACATTCATAGTTCCACACTTTACCATTAAATATTAACTCTTCAATATGAGAATATAATGAGTTAATATTTAATGGAAATGCATAGTCCGATCCAATATTTTAAATATTGACTTGTTGAAACCTTGGTCCTGTCTATCCTGATTAGTAGATACAGCAGTCAAATGTACTTGTGATCCACTTAAAGCTACGTTTGACCCGACGTTATTTCATATAAACTTATAAAAGACTTGATGAAAGATGACTTTTTCGAAGAGAAAACTACCGAAACGTCGGGTTATAAATAGTTTAAATTAAACGCGATAAAATCCGTTAAAATTAGTTTTATTTAAATATCGTCATGAGTTTCAGAGCATTATTTTTCTAGTGTGACTTGTAATTAAAGAACTTTAAAACATTTTAATAAACTTACCAAATGTTTACGTCATGTTGTATCAGAATTACTAAGTCAAGTTTTCTAGCTCTTGATTCATTGATGGATATAATATTATGATACGAGTATTACATCCATCAATGTCAATACTCGTAATTGCACTCTTGTGACTAATCTGCGTTTTGCTTGCACCGTTAATTACCTACTACAAAGCCTTGCGGCGGCAACATTCACATCAGGAAACATGATTTTTATGAATGTGACTACAAAAATTATTGCTGGCCACTAAAAAAAAATTACCTCTTTGTAAAAGCACCATTTGTAAAAGATTTAGGTACCGTGATCGATGATCCGCCTCTCAATCGGCGGTTGCAAGAAATCCTTCCAAATTGAAAACGGTTTGTATCCTACAGCCTTCAACTTGCGCGTACGAATCTGGTACTAGAATGTCTACAGTGCAATTGGTAGCCTTTTTTTTATTTATATAAACGATGCCCCACAATAGGATTTCTCCTGTACCGTGGGTGAGGTTTACAGGCATAAATTTCACATGTACAACACAACCAGATCAGAAAACCAACAATTTGTGTTTTTCATAAAAGTTGGCTCCGGCTGGGATTCGAACCTACGACCCGGGGCGTAGAAGTCAGGTGCGCTTACTAAACGTTTAGTTAAAGGATCTACGTAAACGGCTATGAACCAGCCACATAGCTCGTAGTCCGCCCAGAGTTACCGACACACAAGTCGACAGTCCGAATGGACGCGCGCAGCCTCCTTCGGACGGACAGTAGACGACTTAAAATGTTTAAGATTTTCGAAATCGCGAAAGCACGCAGCGAACGCGACACAGTCCGAACTTCGAGGTTTTTGTAGGAGTTTTTATTTATTTATTTATGTTTGGGTGAAACCAAACCTGGCACGCGGGCCCCTGGCCCGCGAGCACAGTATCCGATGAAGCTGTAAAAGCCGAGAAGGCTAACAGCAATTACATCACCGAAAATATATATAGCTCGTAGAAACGATAGCCGTTGGAAAATAACGGTTCTCGAGTGGCAATCTCGTAACGGTAAACGCAGAGTACTCTTACTGGATGGGGTTGACTGACCTGCACGATTTTGTGGGAAGTCGATCAATGCTGGTGGCTCATAATAGTGTAATATGGCAATATATGGGTAAAGATGAGACCCTTATATTGCCATATGAATCGCCATAGAATTATGATAATGTCGATGATGAAATTCAAATAGTTAATTTGAATATTATCATCTTGTCTATATTATTATTTAATATATGAGCAAACGACTCGGTAACGTTTAGGTAATACCACTGAACTATCGGTTCTCAAGAACTCTGATTACTCGCGTACATTGAAATTTAAAGCGAACTCCCAACTCATTATCTTCTAAATTCCTCATTTCACAAAAACGGATAGAATAACTTTTGAGTCGAAAGTAAAATAATCTTAAACTAATGATAAGACTTTGAAGTTGATGAACTCAACACGTTACTGACCTCCATAATCTTCGATTGCCGCAACTAGCTTTGTACTAATGAGGAAAATAATGAAGGCTCTGTGGGAGTTAACGTCAGCTTAAATCAACTCCTATCCGATTACGGTAAATTCTTATCTTAAAGAATATTGTTATAAAATAAATTCAAGCAATGTGCAGATAAACCACGTCATGAGATATATTTATGGGCAGATGACCCAAAGACTCAACTATGTACCAAAGAAACTACGAGACTTAAATGCTACTCGCATTTATGTGTCGTTTTAATTTAAACGGAAACAGACATTTATTTAAATGTTACTGCCGTAGCGCAGCTAACTGATTTCTTATATACTTTCCCTTTTTTTTTCTTTTTCTTTTATATGTTTTCTTATGACGATGCTCCACACAAGATTCCTCTCCACATTTCCCCTGTATCGTAATTGCATGCACAACGCCACCAGACCCAAAAAATGGATTTCATCATCATGGTTATCATTACAAGTCATTTCAATATCACCTGGTGGTAAGTACGATGTCTGCCTGTAACATCCAGAAAATCACTGTGTTCTGTGCACATCAGTTCTTAAGTTTCATATGCCCAGTAATTTCACACACGAAGGACTCACTTCACTCACCTGCAACTACTGAATTTGAAAATATAATAAAATTGATACATTAAAAGTTTTATTTCGCAAACATATTCTAAAACAATTAAGAATAGATTTTTTTTTAAAGAAGAGGGGGCAAACGAGCGTGCGGCTCACCTGATTTTACGAGATCACCGCCGCCCATGAACATCCCGAATACCAGAGGAATTACGGGCGCGTTGCCGACTTTTAAAAAAAGAATATAATGTTTTATTGAAGGTCCTAAAGTCGTATTGGTCCGGAAAACCGCTGCCGGTCATCACAAAGCGGCCGTGCTTGGCAAAAAGCTACTTTTTTAACCGAATAAAAAAAAACGCTTCCTTGCAAAACGTTCTGTATTAGAATGTGAAGATGATACGGATGGAATTTTAAATTATGTCGCAAGGTATGATAGTGGGAATTCATCGGCTGGAATTAATCAGAACAATTTCTTGGAACATCCCCCGTGGTATATGCGACAAAAGATGCTAAGAGATGCAACATCTCTGAGCCCTATTGAATCTGCTGCTCATCTCCTGGTATTTATTCTCGCTGTGTCGACTTTTATGACACCAACGAGAGGAGATGGGGTGGTAGATTCTTTAAAGCCATCACCACACTACTACATTACCACTAGGCAACACTGAAGACCACGACACGTGTTTTATCTCAAAACGCCCAGACTTCACAACCATCACAAATTAGAACTGACATGTTAACTTAAAAATAATTTGATTTCCAGGAAGTTGTTGGAACTAATTATTAAACTTTAAAATATATTCAAATAATTGAGGAGTATTTTAAAAGAAATTATAGTCATCTTATATTCGCATTTTATTATGTAATAATACATTGATTATGGTTAAATGAGAAATAATACAAATGACAAAACGCTCTATTATGTTTATGGAACATTTATAGACTATAAAAATAGATAAAGCGGTAATTTATATAAATTAATTTACACGGTGCTCTTCTGCGACAATCGTTTTGTGAATGTAAAGAGTGTGCTAGAAATATTGCCTTTGGCACTGAGCCTTTGCTCCGACCTCGTTCACGTAAATTCTTGTTAATTTTTTTATGGAAATAAGAGTAAAAATAAACGCCTATTGTTGTATGCAGAGCAGGAACCCAGTCTGAAGTGAAATGTTTTCTTTCGAAACTTTGTTAAATTTTAAACATCGCTTCGTTACTAACAATTCTTTATACATTTTTAACCAGTGCATAGTTAATTTGAAGTATTAAAAATGCTGTGCTGTTGTTAACTAAATTATTATTAAGCTTGACATTTTGTCGTGATTGTGGAAATCCTAGTAAATCAAAACATATACGATACTTAAGAACTGATGTCTCGTGTCAACTTGCCCGTTTTGTTACCTCATTCTTCTTTCGTTTCTTGAAAGACAAATTCATCACACCTAGCACAATTCACCACAAGTAGAGTAGTATGGTCACGTATACCGAAATTAAATAGCTTCTAGAGGAGCACAAACATCTTAGCGTCATTATTCAGCGTTGCTATTTCAAGCTATTTGAGATCTATCTTAATATTGCTTTAATTGACCACCGGAATATCTACGGAATGTTCACGAGGATTCTGTTTTCCCCTGTCTTGAAACTGTTATTACTGTACTGTTACTGTGTTATTGGACAGTACTATATACTTGTATTTTATATTAAAAGCGTGTATAATATTTTCGCATTATGACTGACTTTAAGTAGTGACCATCACTTATTTATTTATTTGCATTCACATGAAATATGTGGTACATTGAGTGGTGGGAAGTTATCTAATTGGTATAACATATTTCGCCATTTTTAACATGTAAGTGTTAACGAGCTTTAACAAAAATTTAAAATAACTTATAATATCATCATTTTAAAGTATTGTTCATACCAATATTTTTTAATTTAATTAATTAATCGTAGAGACACGCTGTGGATACTTCTACGACGTGCATCTACGACGTATATTTTTATATGCTAGTAAGCTGTAAGCTGAAACAGAAAAATAATTAATATTATAATATTAATTATTTTTCTGTTTCTTTTTATATCACCATCCCATATATATATATATATATTTACGAATATAAATATGTATATATATAACTTATTTATTTATGTATGACCGTATATGTGTAGTATATGTGTATAATAATTTTGTTCTTTAAGCAATATATTTTATTTATCGGTTTTCCATGCCGACGCTCTCGACGTTTTCGTTGCTCTTGATATCATGTCCATCCAGCGGTTGTCTGGAAGATATTGCTGTCAGCAATAAGACGGCCCATTGCTATCTTTGTGTATCTTTTTATTTCCAGTTTACTTTTTTGTCATTAATTTTAAGGTTTGCAATAAAGAATATATAAATAAATATATATCTAAATAAGATATATTTTTTTAATTTTTTCCTTTTTTTTTAAAAACGATGCCTCACTTTACGATTTCTGCTTTGTCGTGGGTGCGTTTTACATACATAAATTCAAAATGAACAAACACCTAGACCCGGAACTGCTTACTATCTATAGGCCCTACAAATATTTGTTCCGTGCAGAAATATTCTGGGTGACATGGTATTCGTTATGGGCAGACTTTGCACTTACCATCAGGTGAACGTTTTGCTCGTTCTCGTCACTATCTCCTATAAAAAAGTCAAATTAATTAAGTTCTGTTCTATCACTTGTAAATTCAAACACTTGAGAGACGGTTTAAATTGAACTGCGATTGTACTGACTCTGTGCCATTGCTCATTTCGTATTAACGAATTTCATCACAATTCATGGTACTGTTACAGATTCCGTTCTATATTCATATGTACAGTAATTGTGTTCTATTGATCTATCTTAGCACCTACTTCAATGATTAATTACGCGCTTTATAAATCTTGAGTCTAAATTTCATCATTCATTAAAAGGTCATTATAACTATAAAAATAATCTCATTATCATCATTGCTGCCCTTAATACCCCACTGATTAACTGATCATGATCGTAAATCCTTTAGGGTGGATCTATAGGTTCCCTCACGGAATAAAATCATGGAGGTAAATACCATTGTAGCGTTGCTTCACAGGCGAGTTGGCAAATACAATGCACTTCCGTATGCCGGCGGATCTCATTGCCCAGATAAATCAACTCCAAACGGAGATCAAAATCTTTCTTAAAGGTCAGTAGATGCTTTATGAAAAAATAAGACAAAATCACTGTCTGCCTGCGAAATATTTTTAGTATGTAGAAATCTTATTTTATTAGCACACATGGTCATTCCTTCGATTTTCCTACATATGATATTTTTTGACATTTTAGTTTCTTAAACATTAAGATAAAGTATAATTTGGTGTAGCAAACGAAAATAAATCCAAGGCCTATAACAACATTATGTAACCAAAACCTCTACTTGTATATAAATGAAAAAAAAATTCCCTTTTCATTGGCTGTGTAATTTAATTAATCGTGTGATCACATTATCGTTGAGATTACCGTAGTAAGTTTTTATGCATTAAATGTAGCATTTTTTTACTTACGTTAATTTTTATGCAGTATATGTTATGGTTTGAAGTTTTTTGTATTAAACGTATTTTAATGTGTATTAATCAAGTACAATGAAATAAAAGAATTACTTTCGAGTTTACGATCTAGTTGGATTCCCGGTGTTAGCACAACTAAAAGTGCTTATTCGTCTTCTTCTTCATCGGTCACCATTGATGGATATTAGCCTTTTTTTAAGACTGATGAGTGTTAGCCTGAAGATTTTCACAGCTTTACCGGATTGAAAGGTAGCCGGGCGCTGAGGGCGTTTAGTAGAAACCTTTATTTATGGATGACTAGCGCAAAGGCCCCTGAGAGAGGACCTCGGCTTGGACCGTCATCTTGTGCGCGAGAGTAACTGACTCGAGGGTGCCCAAGGAGGCCAATCTTAACACGGCCATTTACTTCATTCGGGAGGATATTTACACTATTATTTGAACTATCTTCATTTATCACCAATTTACAATACGTTTCCCTTAGAGAAGAAATGGACCAAGAAACTCAAGCTCAATGATACTAAGAGACAGCGTAGGCGGTATGGTAGTGTTGGTTATTTATGTAATTTTGCGTAGAAAGCGAGTGGTCCCGCCGTCCGAATCCTCGAGGACACAGGTTATATGTAGCAGCACTTACAACCAGTGGGTTGGGATGCGTGACGAAAGTGTCAGGCAGAGACTTACGACGTATTGAACTATGGTACTTGCGCATGAACCGATTCTGGATGACCGAAGTCAGTGAGTATGATCCGGATAGGCATGCGGGGCTTGCGTATGTCATTATCGGTCAAATACAGGCTTTTTATAAAGTAGTTTTATTGCGCAGGGACGTTTCGCTATTTTAATTAAAAAGAGAGTGTAATCGAAAGAGGATGAAGGCCGCTCGGTTCCGATCAGAGTTAAGATTGTAGGCGCTTACAGATGGTGTCTGAATTACGATTACTTCCAGACACGTATAGACAAATGTCGTCAGCGAATTGACGGTATTCTTGATTCGGATCTGATTCGACTTGACGCTGGAACAGCCCAATAAAATTCTGAATATTGTTTCCAAATGTTTTGCGTCAAATTATTTATTTTTAAATGCGTGTAAAACAAAATGTCACTTTGGAATATCCATGTCGGCCAATTTAATATTAATTTAGACAATTCTAACCTTTCCTTTGAAAATTCAACCGTATTTCTTGGAATCGCTATTGATTCCAAGCTACGTTGGAGCACATATTGATAAAATAGCTCCGAAATTAAGTTCTGCCATTTTTGCTATTAGAAGGATCAGATAGTTGACTTATATGGCTACCGCTAAATTATTCTATTTTGGATACTTCCATAGTTATATGTCCTTAGATATTTGTCTTATTACTGTGGAAATCCGCGGCCGGTCTGGAAACAATATTCATTTTACAAAAACAAGCATTTCGGGCAATATATAACTTGGGTTCTCGCGAGTCGTTACGTTAACTATTCAAGGATACCAATATTTTGACACATTCGTCGTATATTTCGTTGTATATTTATGAGAATGTACTGTACATAAGGAAACACATGTATATATTTTGATAAAAAAGTGATTGTATCCTGAAGAGTAGGCAGAGGCGACACCCTGGAGGTTCCTGTGTTCAGGTTGACAAAAACTAGAAAATCGTTTCTTAGTAGATCCTTATAACTTTATGACAAAATTTCTAAAAGTGTGACTCAAAAAACTGACATCGAATTCAACAAGCTTGCCGAGTAGACATTATAAGAAGAAGCGTATTATAAAATAGATCATTACATAGAGGACAGAGGTGTGGTAATAACTCTTACTCTGCACTTGCAAACCCCTGGCTACTAAATTTATGATGGGTTTTTTTAGTTATTTATAACTGACGTTTTGTGGCATTGAAAAAAATGAAGACCCCAGAATTTATTGCCGGTTCTTCTCTGAGAAGGTCTTATTTTTTGAAATGGTGTAGATGTTGACATTCATAAGAGTTTTATACAAGCCTAAACTGAATAAAGTAATTTTGACTTTGACTTTGAATAGACACACCGCGGGTGCGCAATGTGATGTTGGTGATATGTTTGGAGTGTGGTAGCGAAAGGTTCGACTGTACAAATATTTGTTCCGTGCAGAAATATTCTGGGTGACATGGTATTCGTTATGGGCAGACTTTGCACTTACCATCAGGTGAACGTTTTGCTCGTTCTCGTCACTATCTCCTATAAAAAAGTCAAATTAATTAAGTTCTGTTCTATCACTTGTAAATTCAAACACTTGAGAGACGGTTTAAATTGAACTGCGATTGTACTGACTGTGTGTCATTGCTCATTTCGTATTAACGAATTTCATCACAATTCATGGTACTGTTACAGATTCCGTTCTATATTCATATGTACAGTAATTGTGTTCTATTGATCTATCTTAGCACCTACTTCAATGATTAATTACGCGCTTTATAAATCTTGAGTCTAAATTTCATCATTCATTAAAAGGTCATTATAACTATAAAAATAATCTCATTATCATCATTGCTGCCCTTAATACCCCACTGATTAACTGATCATGATCGTAAATCCTTTAGGGTGGATCTATCGGTTCCCTCACGGAATAAAATCATGGAGGTAAATACCATTGTAGCGTTGCTTCACAGGCGAGTTGGCAAATACAATGCACTTCCGTATGCCGGCGGATCTCATTGCCCAGATAAATCAACTCCAAACGGAGATCAAAATCTTTCTTAAAGGTCAGTAGATGCTTTATGAAAAAATAAGACAAAATCACTGTCTGCCTGCGAAATATTTTTAGTATGTAGAAATCTTATTTTATTAGCACACATGGTCATTCCTTCGATTTTCCTACATATGATATTTTTTGACATTTTAGTTTCTTAAACATTAAGATAAAGTATAATTTGGTGTAGCAAACGAAAATAAATCCAAGGCCTATAACAACATTATGTAACCAAAACCTCTACTTGTATATAAATGAAAAAAATATTCCCTTTTCATTGGCTGTGTAATTTAATTAATCGTGTGATCACATTATCGTTGAGATTACCGTAGTAAGTTTTTATGCATTAAATGTAGCATTTTTTTATTTACGTTAATTTTTATGCAGTATATGTTATGGTTTGAAGTTTTTTGTATTAAACGTATTTTAATGTGTATTAATCAAGTACAATGAAATAAAAGAATTACTTTCGAGTTTACGATCTAGTTGGATTCCCGGTGTTAGCACAACTAAAAGTGCTTATTCGTCTTCTTCTTCATCGGCCACCATTGCTGGATATTAGCCTTTTTTTAAGACTGATGAGTGTTAGCCTGAAGATTTTCACAGCTTTACCGGATTGAAAGGTAGCCGGGCGCTGAGGGCGTTTAGTAGAAACCTTTATTTATGGATGACTAGCGCAAAGGCCCCTGAGAGAGGACCTCGGCTTGGACCGTCATCTTGTGCGCGAGAGTAACTGACTCGAGGGTGCCCAAGGAGTTCATTCATAAGAGTTTTATACAAGCCTAAACTGAATAAAGTAATTTTGACTTTGACTTTGAATAGACACACCGCGGGTGCGCAATGTGATGTTGGTGATATGTTTGGAGTGTGGTAGCGAAAGGTTCGACTGCGAAAGAAAATTCTCTCCTCCGGGCTCACGTTTGGGAGGAGGATTGGCGCTTGCAGTACCAAACACTTCGCACCTTAGACGCTGCTGCCTGCAACTGGTCTACATAATTTAAGTATGGCATAATTAATACAATATTTCCGCTAACATAAAAGTCCATGCCATTTTTCTTGCATTTCCCTTAGTTGTCTATTATGATAAAGCTGATTGCTTAACACCACCATTACACGGCAATGGATTTGCTTATTTACCAAATGCTTTCATGTGCTTAATAACCACATACTAGGTATGACGATGACGGAAGACATCTTAAGGAAACGTACATGTTTGCTAATTGTAACATTTTTCAACGACGTGTGACGTCCATTAATCTGCAGCGTTGTGGACTAGCCTATATACATAGGAGCGGAACGTTAATAAGCTGTTATTTTAAGAATAACAGTTTTACAATTTTAACAAAAAAAAATCAATAACAGGTAACAAAGGCAACGAAAATCTAATTATGTTAGAGATTTTCTTCAGTACGAATGCTTTTAAAATAATGTAATGCCAATTGCAATTTACTTCTGAAACATCTTTTGCCCGTAATCTTGTCTTTCTTCGAGAATAATGGATTAATGCTGGGGAAAGGATCGTATATTTCAGGGGATACTAATTAACTATATTATTCGAAATCAAGGAATATAAAATACTTATTAGAAAGTAAAATAAAAACTTAGCTTTAGCCAAAATTCAACAGATAAATTACTTCTTACTCTCTCCCGGATTGAGCTATTCTGCAAATGTTCTCAGCAGTCGGCATTGATATACGAAAACCCAAGATACACAGTTCATACAAAAAACACTTCAAAAAGCGTCCTCGACCGATCAAAACATAAAAGTAAAGACAAAGATCAAAAATTCCGATTAAATAAACAAAAATTTAATCTTATAAATACGCCATTAAGCCCTAGACTTAACGAAGGCTTTCTAAATGAAACCATCTATCGTTCCACAACGTTCTGAAATTTGTTGCTAATCTATCGAAATAAAATTTGAATTAAATAATGTGCGCATTGTGCGCTCTTTTTGTGAAGACGTTTTTAAGTCGCTGACTGTGTATCCAGTATTTTCTTCTACATCAATGCAATAAGACATCGTCTGAATATTGACTGAATAGTACTACAAACTACTTCTTGTACGCATAGCTACTGCACTGTTTTAATACCCTGTTGTAATACTATAAGTAGCTTTATTTGTGGGAGAATAATTTTTATTTATTATAGAAACTATATACAGACTAAAGTGACAACTAGTATTGTGTTCATTTATTACTACTATTTTTTTATAGAAGAAAATGACGAGACGAGCAAAACGTTCACGTGATGATAAGTGCAACTTCTGCCCATAGCAAATGCTGTATCACCTAGGTAGAACATTCCTGTTTGGCATAACATGCGCCCGTCACACTGAGACATCAGTTCTTAAGACTCAGTGCCCGTGAGACCGACTACTGCTTCCTACCTAGAGGTACTTACCAAAATGGATTCCTGCATAGAAATCCTACCGCCAGTAAAGATAACTAAAAAAAAGAGATAAATAACAAAGGTGACGGGACGAGTAAATCGTTCACCTGGTGGTAAGTGCAACGTCTACTCGTTACAAAAGCTGTGTCACTCAAAACATTTCACAAAACACTGCGCTCCTCGCCCTTAGACATCAGCTCTTAACTTTCATATGGCCAGTAGTTACATTCAAAGTCAAAGTCAAAGTCAAAATTTCTTTATTCAATTTAGGCTTGTTTAAAGCTCTTATGAACGTCAAAATCTACACCACACATTAGCTATCAGTGCCCTTCAAATCGACACGCAGTAATAAAATAACAGCTTATAAATGTCCCACTGCTGAACATAGGCCTTTTAAAATTTCTGATAGCGGTTTGGAGCCGGAAAGACTCCGCCACGCTGCTCCCTATGCGGGTTGG
Source organism: Luehdorfia chinensis (assembly GCA_019845155.1). Lineage (NCBI taxonomy): Eukaryota > Metazoa > Arthropoda > Insecta > Lepidoptera > Papilionidae > Luehdorfia > Luehdorfia chinensis. The sequence continues at coordinate 14,562 of JAHVAK010000164.1, read as the reverse complement.
CGGGTTTTATAAGACGTCGAAATATTTCTGTTCCACAGATATGCAGGTTTTCTCACATTGTTTTCCTTCACAACAATTTTACTGGTGCTTGTACCGGGGATCAAAATCAGAATCGTATTATGAAATTTAAGGCGAGCGACTGACCCCCGAGCTACCACGGCCCTAACATACCATGTTTGCAAACTACTGTTTGACGGCAAAGTCTCTGGCATTGCGGTGGTACCTACCAAGGCGGATTCCTGTATAAGAATTACAACTTTTAACAAGAATTACTTGTACAGAAGTACAAGAAAACCAGTACTACTCGTATATATATACACGTATTTATACAGCCTACATCTCAAAAAAAATCCGGTGTACAGATTCGTAAACAAAATTACTTCCACTAAGTGTTTCATCCACTCGCTTGGATTTAATATGTGTTAATTGCTGCTTGAGGACTAAGTACCGAGAAGTGGAGCCTAGAAGCGTTGTTAAAATTCAAATCAAGATTAAGCCTCTTTTTTAATAAATTTCGTAATTTCGCATTCCAAAAATTTACTTCCTTTGTTAAATAGATTTTTTTATTCGGCGTGTCTTAATATAGCTTTTATTTTGAAATCTAAAATAGTTATAATTTAAAAAAAAATGAAGAAAAATAAAAACTAACTTAAAGTAACCTTACGTGGGAAATTTGGGTTGGATCCCGATGACGCTACCACATTTTTTTAAGTTAAAATATTATATTAAGTGCGTCTTTATTTATTTATTTCAAAACTTTACTGCACAGTGAAAGTACAGTCAGCGAAATTAATGTCTTAGGTTCTTCTCTAGCAGTCAACCACGAGTTAAGCAGAAAATTGAGGCAGATGTTTTAAAATAAAATAACTGTAGTTATAATTTAATATGTTATAAGTTACATACAACAAATAATTACATATGGATATATAACATATATTTAAATATATGCATACACTCACAGTTCTATACATACATTTTTCCCATATACAGGGGTAGCCAGAAACCACACACGAGCCCACTTTTCGACACTTCGGTAGGAAAGAGATACCCATCTCTATTCTATTCTACTCTGCCGGACATTATGGGCATAACACATAAAGCAAATCAATATAAACAGAATGAAAGGACTATTAAGAAATTTCATCACCATCATTTCAGCCTGTTGGGGCTACATTCAGCCTCTTATCCTGGGTGTACCATAGACGCCACGCTTGGCAGGCGGGATGACAAACGCAGTTTATATAATCAGATGTTCCGCCGTTGTCGCCTGCAGCTTTCGGCCTACGGCTCGCGTCTCACGGCCTACGGCGAGTGTGAATAGGCTTACCAGTCCATTCACACTCGCCCTTAAATCTGTTTCGTCAATCTTCTTTCATCCATCCTCTTTACTTGTCCAAATCTTTCCAAGCATCTCTTTCTCTAGCATTATAACCGCATCTTCTAACAAACCGCAACGTCCGCCGTTGTCGCCTGCAGCTTTCGGCCTTCGGCTCGCGTCTCACGGCCTACGGCGAGTGTGAATAGGCTTACCAGTCCATTCACACTCGCCCTTAAATCTGTTTCGTCAATCTTCAACTTCAAATCTTTCCAAGCATCTCTTTCTCTAGAATTATAACCGCATCTTTTACCAAACCGCAACGTTCCCTTATCACGGTGCTGTCATTAATTATCAAGAGTCATTCTTATACTCAGCAATTGGAGTTCAGCGCAATCATCATGAGAAACCGACACAGCTCCATATGCTCAGATTTGAGCATCTATATTTTCGCGGATTATTTTACACATAATGGAAATTGGCTCATATACTCCCCGAGCATTATAAGTTTATAAGTTGTACCTAGGAGGAATTTTGTGAGACATACCTATATTCGTAGGAGGATAGGGACAATATTGATGCAAAATGTTTTTGCCGTTGATATTAGAATACCAGAGAGCTGATATTTTTTGACCACCGTTTTAAAGTAACTCTAACTTTTAATACCAGGTTGATAACATCATCGTCCTCTCATTCAGCATAACGAGGGCATTTTTTTTGAGGAGAACTGGAGATATTAACTTTTTTCTCATTTTTTTCAAATTTCAGTGTAACACCGTGTATGTTAAAATAATAATTATGAAAATCGGGTTTTAACCACACCGGAATATTTATAAAGGATTATTAAAATGCAATTCTGAATGATGCGTGATGCACATTTCGTGCAAATCTTTCATGCATAATAATTATTCGTATAAACAGAGAGAAACAATGAATAATTTTATCTGTATTTTCGGTTACAGATATTTCTACGTTTAAATTTAGTATGTATTTTTCAATATTAATGCGGGCTACAAACGAGTATAGTTAAAAAACAAAAAATATTTGCAAAAACTTGTAATACAAGTGGCGTAGTAATCATCATCTTTTCAACCTTTAACCAAGATTAATGATAATCCACTACTGAACATAGGCCTCCCACAAAGATTGCCAAAAAAAATTGTAGCTCTAATTTTGGGGGAATTTGCTGTGTGGTGGCAGCTTAAGAGAATCTACCACCCCATCTCATTCCGTGGGTGTCGTAAAATTCGACAGAGAGAAAATGAAAACCTGGAGATGGGCAACAGCATCTTCCTGGAATATCTGAATAAATAAACTGCGGCTGCCAGGCGTTGCAATTATGGCAAAATCCCCCCATAATGGCATAAATTAACTACGTATATACATATTGATCAAAGTCAGGAAAACGCCATAAAAATCTCATGGCGGAATAACTACCTCAGTTATGTCAGACTCTAAATTATCTAGACAGGGCAGCAGCGACTGAAATTCTTAAATGCCTGGTAAAAATAACAATTAACAATTGGTAAAAATTAACAATTGGGAGTGGTCAATGTACATCAACTTTGACAAGTTGATGAAGAAGATGGAGAAGAGTGTATTTTACTGGTGGTAGGAATCTATATAGGTAGGTACTACCGCAGGGCCAGTTATTCTACCGTGAAGCAGTAGTGTTCAAACATTGTAGTGCTTCTGTCTGAACAGTACTGCGAGCTAATATCACTAATGGCCATATAAGACCAAAGAACTGATGTCTCAGGGTGACGGGCGCAGTGTGCCACAAAAAAGTTATGTGTGACATAGCATTTGTTATGGGCAGATGTTGGAATTACCATCAGGTGAACGTTTTGCTCGTCTTGTCATTCTCTTCTATAAAAAAACATTTCTTATGTCATATTGTAACCTCAACTTTTACATTTTCCGCTTCACGCTGCCAACGGCCTTGCAAATACTAATTTTAAGGGCACCGCTGAAAACCATCGCGATCATAATTCCAACGGTATATTTTGAGTCGGTGTTTAATACGGCATTATTTCTTGCATTTTTGTTTTTTTTTTTGTTGAATTGTATAATTAATTGTATTTTAATTGTGTGACTTATAGAATGAATAATCTATTGTCTGATGTCTAATGATGATAATAAAGTAACGTTAATAAAAACTTTGAAACATTTTATTGAATTTACGCATTTTCATTTAATTTATCCTCGAAAATCTATGATAGTTTCTAGACTTTTTAACGATTGCCTGAGCAAAATGATCCAAAGCACTTTCTTACGCTTAATGTATTAGCTTCCCTTAGATGTCTTTCGAATTTAAACTTAACTATAGCCTGTAATACTTTATTGTATAATACGGAATAAATTTATAGCTTCGAAAATATGCATACATAATTTTATTTAATTAGTCATAATTATTGACTAAGTTACGTATACGATAAACGAGTAAATCATACACTATCTAGATCCATTAAGAATAAAACGCCTTCAGTATATATACCAAGCTATACTAAGCTTAGCCCAAAATGAGTTTATAAATAAATACATTATGTTTTGTCTCAGTCATTGTCAAAGGTAAAATTTTCTTTGCTGATGCTGATAGTTTTTACATAAGATAATCTAGAAATGCATGCAGAACTGTACATTTTTGCAGGAAAATTAGGGCAAAGTACGACCTAGATCAAACCCGAGCTACGATGTTTCATTAAATCTCCTCCTGTATGAAATAAAGTACACGCGTGTGAATACGCTTACAGGTGCAGCGACATCTATGTCGCCGCTTGAAATATCTCATACTCGTACATTCCATAATCGTGCTATGAAAGTTTTTTTTTATTTAATCAAAGTGGCGGAACGTGCAAAACGTTCACCTGATAGCAAGTGTAACGTCTGCCCATAACAAATGCTGTGTCACCCAGAAAATTACTCTGTGACACCACACTGCGCCCGTCACCCTGAGACAACAGTTCTTAAGTCTCATATGCCCAGTGATTACGCTACCTCTCAGTGCCCTTCAAACCGAAACACAATAATGTTTGCACACTAATGCTTCACGGCAGAACTGGCCCTGGGGTGGTACCTACCTAGACGGATTCCTGCAAAGGAATCCTACCAGTAAATCACAGTTCTGAGATGCGAACTATATAAACAACATCTAAATATTATTAGTAGGAGGAGACGTCGTCCTCAGATCAGATCACCCGATCTGACGGGTACCTACGTATCCTTTTCCTTGGCAATATCATCCGCCAAAATTGTGACCCCCATCGTGACATGAGCACGCAGCCAACTTTTTCCGACGTGATATGAACATCGCAGTCAGCTTCTCCAAACCTCAGCAACCGCGTCATCGCCAGCCACGGTCACTGCGCCCACAATACTGTCGGTACAATGCGTGCTTCCTAGTCTCTCCTCCATTTTTTCAATATTTTCCAACAAGGTTTAAGCAGGAAGAAGCTTTGAACACAATAGGTTGCGCATTTGCACATTTTTGACCAAAAACAAGGTTTTTTTATGTAAAAAGTGTCGAAACGAGCAAAACGTTTACCTGATGGTAAGTGCAACGTCTGCCCTTAACAAATGCTGTGGAACCCAGAAAATTTCTGTTTAGCAAAACATTACGCCCTTAGATATTAGTTCTCAAGTCTCATAAGCCTAGTAATTACACTAGCTGTCAGTGTCCTTCAGAAGAAAACAGTAATGTTTGCACATTATTGCAGAATAACTGGCCGTGCGTTGGTACCTACTCGTACCTAAACGGATTTCTGAATAGGAATGTTACCACCTTTGTTGGTTTCGGATTCATCGGAGTGCTAGAAGTTATTTAAGCGTAACTTTTTCGAATTAACAGAGGAAGTGGAAGGAAATGACATTGTTGGCCGTCAAAGTGATGGCTTGTGTATTTCAGGATGCTCAAGACATTATCTTCACGGACTACTCTCGAAAACGAAAAACTGTATATGTAGAGTAGTTTGCGATCATGCTCCAAAACTTCAGCGAATAAATTTAAAAGTAGCGAACTCCATATGGTGTAACTGTCACTAACACTACCTATGGCAGCAAGCGCCTTCTGTTGTTTGCAAATAAAAATGAAAAAAGAATTCTACCGTGAAGCAGAAGTTTGCAAACATTTCTATGTTTCGGTTCGAAGGGCACTGAGAGCTAGTGTAATCACAGGGCACATGAGACTTGAGAACTGATGTCTCTGGGTGACGGGCGCAGTGTGGCGTCACACAGAAATTTTCTGGTTGACGCGGCATTTTCTATGGGCAGACGTTGCACTTACTATTAGGTGAACGTTTTGCTTGTTTTGTCACTGAATCCAATAAAAAAAAATATAAATATACTGCACTTGCTATTTCATATGGTAAAAGTTTTATTTTTCTTGTATAAAAACATGAATAAATTTCCGTTGAAATCTCGGAAACAAATTAAAACAAAACAAATTGAATTCCACGCATGGGATATCAGTGAGAACGTTTGTTTGAGCTGCGAATCTTTGTGATTAACATACTCGTAATAAGCTCAGCTTAATTACTGTTAGAAATTAAACAAAGCATCGTTACATGTACGTTTCTGTTGCGGTTTTTACTACTTTTCAACAAGAAAACACTCATTATTAACCGACTTCAAAAAAGGAAGAAATCCGTCTAGGTTGGTACCACCCCAGGGTCAGTTATTCTGCCGTGCAGCAGTAGTGTGCAAACATTACTGTGTTTCGGTTTGAAGGGCACTGTGAGCTAGCGTAATCACTAGGCATATGAGACTTAAGAACTTATGTCTCAGGGTGATGGACACTGTAGTGTCACACAGAAATTTTCTGGGTGACACAGCATTTGTTATGGGCAGACGTTGCTCTTACCATCAGGTGAACGTTCGCTCGTTTCATCGCTTTATAAAATAAAAAAAAAATTGTTTGTATACTCGTATCTCGTACCGTATTCCGTGATGTAGTAGATGTAGACCTGAGAACCTTTCTTCCCCAACGGTTATCGGTTGCACGAGCGACATGGCCAGCCCATTGCCACTTTAATGTGCTGATTTCTTGCGAGGTATCGTAAGAGGCGACTATGGTTTTGTATTGACATCCTTTATTCGTGCAGAATAACACTCGCGGCAATGCAAAGGTAAGTAAGAATTTTTTGACTCGTATAAAAATGGCAGGGAAGTGGTTCGCCACCCGCCGCGTCTCAATTCCCGGGAGGGCGAAAAGTGGACTACGTTAGCGGCCTTTGCCTATCTCCTTATATGGAAAAGGCGTGACTGTATTTACGTATGTATGTATTCTTATGCCTAAGGTTATTCTAGTTATGTTACGGATTCTATCTCGGACATAAACACCGAGCATAACTCTTTCCATATCTTGCTCAGCGAATTTAGCTCCCTCATACGGCACGCAGTGAAGGACTACATCTCGGTTGTGTATGTCATCATGTAGAGCAGCAGATTCCCAATCTGTGGTACGCTTACTCCTGGGTAGCCGTAGTAGCTCAGGAGCTAGGCGCTCGCTTTAAATTTCACAGTACGCGAGTGACCTGGGTTCGATTCCCGGTGCCGGCACCACTAAAATTGTTAATTGCAATTTTAAGTGCTGATTTACCACGTGCTCGGCGGTGGAAAACATCGTGAGGAAACCTGCATGTCTGAGGAATAAAAAATATTTCGACGACATGTGAAGTCCGCCAACCCGCATTGGAGCAGCGTGGCGGATTCTTCCTAGCTCCAAAACCCTCTCAGAAATCAGAGGAGGCCTGTGCTCAGTAGTGGGACATTTATAGGCTGAAACTTTACTTTTACTTTACTTTACTCCTGGGGGTACGTAGGGTCCCATTGATGGTACGTAAAAATCATATTGGTAATGGCGGAAATACTGAGAAGTTAAAATAATTAACTTATATAAACTTTATTGTAATGTATCTACAATATGTAGTTTTAAATGAACTTTACCTTTATAATTCTGTGACGGTGATTTTTAGGGATTGTTAATATTTTGTAGTTACAAGGTTTTGCAATGAATTGGAACAAAATTGATCTGATTATTGATTAACTGTTATGAAAATGTCCTTGAAAACAATAAATAAATAATAAAATGATAAAAAAATAAAAAAATTGTTAATGTGCATAAAAGAACTCCTACTGTAACTCTCTATAGATCACAATTCTCTAGACGCAGAACTAGGTATATTTCAAAGTTAAGATCGACAATAGATAAACCTTAAGAGAAACGAGACACATTTAAGGAGTAGGTATGGAGTTATCAGTGAAGTCATGAGTACCCCATAAATGAAAAGTTTTATTTATGAGTACGGAAACGAAAAAAAGTTGGGAAGCACTGATGCAGAGCATAAAATACAAATATAAGATAGTTTAGTATTGCGCTGGTATATTTTATCTGTTAATCCAAACCAATTTACAAGTAAATACGCATTACAGCATAATTCAGGCCTCATCTTGAATCTTTACGTAAACCAATGTACTGTGTGTTTATGAGCCAAAACGACCACGTTCACATCACGACATACTCCACCTGCCGATATGAAATGCGTGGTGGTGAAATGTTCAGTATACTTTACTAAAAAAGGAAAACAATGAGGCATAAGGTAGAATATATCGTTACATTCTTAAGAAATCCAATATAGGACCCTTTTGATATCATTCGCGTTGAAACAATAATAAAACGAAGCCAGATGTCGAAAAATAAAAGGAAAATGGAAAATACATTGTACCTTTTACCTCACACGGTATGGAAATGGTTACGGTGTACGAAGGCGATTGATAGTGATTGGAAACAAAAACATTTTGTTTCGTCTTTACAGAAATAGTGACCGCGACAAAATCGTCAGGAGATGAGCAGCAGCATCTTCTTTTAACATCTGAATAAAAAAACTGCGGTTTTCATCCTGCATGCCCAGCGTGGCAACTTTGGCAAAATCCCCCCCAAAATGAGCCCTACAAAGCCTATGTTCAGATGTGGACTAGTGATAGGCTGAAATAATGATGATAAAATCGCCATTTACAGCAATAATATTTAACATTACGTAATGAACACGTATAATTGCTGTGAAAAAAATATAGCAGTATATAAGGAAAATTTGCTTTGTTACTTACTCGTCACATTTTCTCTTACGGGGCCCTTTCCCCTAATGAAACTTAAGACCACTTTTATCCTGGTTTATGCTAAACGAGCACAATTAAACCAATTTCACGAGTTTTCTCGTAAGATATTTTTTTCTAATATATTTTTTGGTTTAAATGACATCGGAGTGCAACGGGGGTTGACACTGAAAAACAGTGCTGTGACGGTATTCGCTTCCGCCGCAGTGTATGCTGAGTTTGTCAACCTCGTTTGCTAGGAGTACGGCGTACAATTTCCATACTTTTATTTTAGGTAATAATGGTGTATTAGTTTTTTTTTTATATTTTTGTACTTTATATATTATTTATTATGTATTACTTTATTGTACATCCGTTTCTAGCAAATAAATTCTTTTTCTTTCTTTCTTATATACATTCTGAAATAAGTATTATCTTTATTTATAAGTTTATTATAAGCTCATCATGTCAGACTTCATGCAGTTATAGTCAGTGTAACAGAAATAAATTGAACCCGGTGATGAAACTTCAACCCGTCATCCGTTTAGTCACGACTCCGTGTTTTAATGTTGATAACACAGTATTGGCCATGATGTATCCTATCTCATCCCGTCAGTGTTACCGGTCGACTACGGGGAATAGCATTAATCCATACTAATATTATAAATGCGAAAGTAACTCTCTCTGTCCCTCTGTCTGTTTGTTACCTTTTCACGACTGAACCGCTGAACCGATCTTCGTGAAATTTGGCAACGAGATAGCTCGCATGCTGGAGACGGGCATAGGATACTTTTTATTCCGGAAAATTATTAAGTAAAGTGTATTGTAATAAAGTGCGGGCGAGCGTAAGGTTGTTCGCCCACACCGCGGCATTTTTCTTACTTTTAGCATTTTATACCTGTCGTACATTCTAAACGATAGGTCCGATTCGAATAATCTAAAGAAGAATTTACATGTCATCACGAATGTCATCATCTTGAGATTCTACCCATGTTTTGATTGAATAATTTGAACAAAAAGCGGTTATTGTACATAGACATTAGCCTCCCGAACTTTTGTGTGAGTAATGATGAGTACTACGAAAAAGTAGTACATTATTTTATTTATCATCAATAGTTTTTACAGCGCACCAAATAATGACTTTTATAAGTAAACTTTTGATACCTCGAGTACATCATTTCAATTTTCGTAGGGAACACAGTTTTTTTTTATTAAAAACAATTCATTTTTGTCGCTGATAATGTAGCTGTATGTAGGTGAAACAAAAAACATTTTAAAATAGTTTTAAAATATGTGGTTACCAAAGATACACAAACCAAATGCTCCACTACGTCCAATAGTGAGCCAGATCGATTCACCAACCTACAGATTGGCTCAGCATGTGGCTAAAGTACTCTCACCACTCAGAGGACACACTAGAGCACACACAAAGGATTCATACCATTTTGTCAGTGAGATTAAAGACCTACACCTGACTGACAATGAAACTATGGTCAGTTTTGATGTCCAGTCTCTATTCACATGCCTACCAGTAGACGACTGCATCTCAATTGTATCTAGGAAGCTAGCTGAGAACAACATGCCAGCGGAATATGCAGAACTACTAAGACATTGCCTTACATCTGGCTATCTATTGTGGAAGGAACAGTACTACAAGCAAGTAGATGGTGTGGCGATGGGCTCCCCAGTATCTCCCATTGTCGCCGACATCTTCATGGAAGACTTTGAGGAGAGAGCCCTCCGTACTTCTCCAGTAAATCCAAGATTCTACAAGCGGTATGTAGATGATACTTTCACAATTTTACCATCAGATAAAGTAACTGCATTTCTAGACCACCTTAACTCCCTAAACTCTAAAATTCAATTTACAATGGAGTTAGAGGCAAATAACTCTTTAGCTTTTCTAGATGTTTTAGTAATTCGAAATCCTAATAACACATTGTGTCACACTGTGTATAGAAAAAAGACCCATACTAACAGATATTTAAACGGTGAATCTCACCATCATCCATCACAGTTAGCTACCGTGGGTAAATCCTTGTTTCAGAGAGCACGAGGAATCTGTGACAGGAAACACCTGGCCGCCGAGCTTCAACATGTCAAGCAAGTTTTGCACGACAACAAGCTTCGGGTTCCGCGCCTACGTCGCAGTGACCGCGTGAAACCGGCCACAGTCGAGCGTGTGCCTGCTTTTCTACCTTATGTCAGAGGAGTCACGGACAAGATTGGCTATATCTTGAAGCGGGCTTCCATAAAAACATTCTTCAAGCCGCCGAAGAAGATAAGTCAGTTTTTACCATCTGTCAAGTGGAACATCCCTCTACAAGACGCAGGAGTATACAAGCTAGATTGTGAATGTGGTCTCTCTTACATAGGCCAAACAAAAAGATCGATTAAAACCCGCGTAAAAGAACACATAGCTGACGTGAAGCATCGTCGTTCTAGGAAGTCTGCAGTCTGTGACCATGTTCTGGATCATCCCAACCATTACATCAGATTTGATAAACCACAGATCCTTGCAAAAGAACACCGATTCCTACCAAGGATGATTCGCGAGGCTATTGAAATCAAAAAACATCCTAATTTCAATAGAGAAGATGGTTGGGTATTACCACCAGCTTGGGATCCAATAATAAATAAAATTAAATCAAAAACCAAGCATACCACTGCAAGACTTCAAGACACAGTTAGCTCTTTCTGCGTAGATCGGACCCAAAAATAATAATTAAAAGCTGAAGGTACCCCAGGTTAACTATGACATCAGGACATCTGTCACCTCAGTCCTCCCGTGACCATGGGTGCTGTAAAGCACTCGAAACGTCGGGTTATAAATAGTAATAAATTAAACGCGATAAAATCCGTAAACTTAGTTTCATTTAAATTTTAAAATAGGTTTAATAGTTCTTGATATTATTCATTACAGCCAAACAAACATACAAAAAATCAAATTATTTCTGTGTATAATATTAGTTTAGATTACTGAGCACGTGGCAAAATTAAAATGATAAGTCTGTATTGCGTTCTCAATAAAATACAATAGTTTTACTTGGTTATTTTATTAAAAAACAACCAAACCATAATGAAATCGTGACGTATGCCTATACTATTGAGGAGTTACGTTATTAGCTTTGTATAGTACTATAATGTGAATGTTACAATGTAGTCAGGTTCCTCTGTCCGAAAAGGAAACTGGCGTAAGAAACTTCGCAGATATCCCCTTTTTTAGTTATTTTAAGTAGTGTAGAGTAGAATAGCACCAGTGAACCAGTGCACCAATTTTACTGGTGGTAGGATTCCTATGCAGGAATCCGTAGAGGTAGGTACCACCCCGGGGCCAGTTATGCCGTGAAGCAGTAGTGTGCAAACAATATTGTGTTTCGGTTTGAAGGGCACTGTGAGCTAGCGTAATCACTGGGCATTTGAGACTTAAGAACTAATGTTTCAGGGTGACGGGCGCGGTGTGTTCACACAGAAATATTCTGGGTGACACAGCATTTATTGTGAGCGGATGTTGCACTTACCATCAGGTGAACGTTTTTCTCGTTTTGTCACTTTATGCAATAAAAAAACCTACCTATTACGTACCGATGTGTCGTAAGAAGTGACTGAGATATTATAAGGACAGCCTTTATTCGTGCAGAATAATACCATAATATGCAATGCTGTCACTATACTGCTCGTGGGAACCCACCCGACACGTTTCGTTTACCGCGTGGGCGAAATCTGGGCTACAGTTGTGGACTCTGCCTACCACATATATGGGAGAAAGGCGTGTCTGTATGTTTTTTTATTTAGAGAGACCATAGCATAATGTAAAATAATTCATTATTTTTACGTATAAAATCACACACTATTCCTTCGCTACAGAATTTTCGAAGAAAATAAAGAATTTTTCGTTGGGTATACTCCTATAACATACATTTTATATTTAATAGCAGTTGTAAAAAGTCCTTTAAACTCTTGGCGCAGAATCGGCTTTAAAATATGTTATGAAATTGCCTGCTCGAAAAATTTTTACTCTGTTAAAAAGATCTTGTCTGAAAAATAGCAATTTTCTTAATAAAATAATTCATGGGGATTATTTTGACACCGGCATAATTTACTATAAATTTATCGAACACTTCGGAAACCTAAATCATTAAAATTACAGACTATTTACGATGAATTACGAATTACACTTACTAATATTACTAAACGTGGGAACTATGGCAATTCATCACAACATCATTTAATAATTTATATATTTCACAATACAACTATGCACTGGCATTGAATAATAAAGCACTGGATAATGTAATTCAATAGGTTAAATGAAACTAATTTCACGGATTTTATCGCGTTTGATTATACTATTTATAACCCGAAGTTTCGAGCGCTTTACAGCACCCATGGTCACGGGAGGACTGAGGTGACAGATGTCCTGATGTCATAGTTAACCCGGAGTACCTTCAGCTTTCAAAGCTGAAGGTACTGAAACCAGTTGTATAACCAGGAAATATATCAATCTTCCTGGCAAATAGATTTAGTGTAAGCAACGTACGTGTTAATGTTTGGACAGCAGGTTGTTTCAAGCGCGTGTCCCTGAACAGGCGCGGCCACATATATACGGCTCAATCATTCCAGTATACTTGGATTTGATAAATGTCCTCGAAAACTCTAAATAATAAGATTTTCTATGTAAATGTCTAATATTCAGCTCATGATGAAATAAAGAACTTAAGCGCGCTAGTTTTTACATTGAATCTTTTGGTTGTTCCCTTCTCCCCTTTCTCTGTAATTTTAATGAACATGTTATAGTTTAAAAACTTAAAAAAAAATACGTTTGAATAGCAACTTGAGCTGACGATCCTGGTGAAAATACCGACTCATAATCATTAAATTATTGTACCGTATTGTATCGGTCCATAACGCATGTTATACTAATTACTAATAATACGGTATATGTCGCATTGAAAAGTTCTGATTGAAGCAGAAAGAGTGGAACAAGTGAAAGAGTTTGTGTACCTGGGTTCTTAGTTTACGAGAGACGGAAATAATGACTGTGATATTGAGAGAAGAGTCGTCGTCGTCGTCGTCGTCGTTTCAGCCTATAAATAGTCCACTGCTGAACATACGCCTCCCCCATAGATTGCCACAATAATTTGTAGCTCTCGTTTTGGGGGGATTTTGCCATAGTTGCCACGCTTGGCAGACGGGTTGGCAACCCCAGTTTATTTATTTAGATGCTCGAGCAAGATGCTGCTGCCCATCTCCTGGTTTTCATTTTCCCTCTGTCGACTTCTACGACACCCACGGGATGAGAGGGGTGGTAGATTCTCTTAGGCCGCTACCACACGGCGGAGAGAAGAGTATTGGCAGGAAATCAATTGAATGGCGTTCTGCATAACTTTATGAGTAGCCAGAACGAATCGGACTGGCTGTACATAGGGGGTTCTGGTCCCCACACTTATGTATGGTAGTGAATATTGGGTCTGGCAGAAGAAGTATGAAAGTAAGATTAACGCTGTGGAAATGAGAAGTTTGAGAAGTATAGCTGGAGCAACTCTGATTGACAAAGGGAGAAACAGCGTAATAAGGAAACGTTGCGGTGTGGTTGAAGATGTAGTGAAAAAGATAGAGAAAGGCATGCTTAGATGGTTTGGACACGTAGAGAGGAGGAATGAAAGGAGATTGACGAAACAGATTTATGAGGCAAGTTTGAATGGAAAAGCCGGTAAGGGTCGACCTAGGCGTACGTATCACAATCAGATCGGTGAACTTTTGAGGAAAGGTCACGTTAAAAATACCCGCAACCGACGAGCGTGTATGAAAACGCTAATGAAAGTAGAAGAAGCTAAAGATGTGTGTCAGGATCGTAGCAAGTGGAAAGATGTGGTCTCTGCCTACCCCTATGGGAAAGAGGCGTGCGGTATGTATGTAAAATTTCAAATCATTCAAACGTACCTATGTTTCAAAATTAAATTGAAATATTTTATTATGACATTGTTAGTTACACACATATCTAACAGGTCAAGCAAATAAAAGCGTCTTCAAAAATCGGAACAAACGTAAGAATAGTTTTTTACCTCTGTAGACAAAGGCGAACTTTATCACAATCACATAATATATCAGCTTTTTTAATGTTCTCTGATGGACACGAGCTTGTTCAGGAATGTGTC